>JBBBDQ010028496.1:705000-872773 GCA_037127315.1 Ascarosepion bandense | reverse complement strand
TAATAATAATAATAATAATAATAATTTCTAAAGATAACTCATATCCCGTTAAGTGATTCATCTATTTAATAGCTGTCTTTTGTTCAATTAAGCAGAAACAACAAAGATAACACCCTTCGCTTGCCCTATCCTGTTGGTCATGACCCGTCGTGTGATTATAAAACAAATGCAAGTCAAAAAGACATTTGTAATAATAACAATGATAGAGGTTGCAGCCTAGCTGACAAAAACACATCGACCCCAAGATAGAATTCAGTAAAAGGTGGCATATCAAGGCAACAATATTACCTGTTCTTATTGAGGTTTTGGAAACGCTGTTATAAGAGAAACAAATATGTGGATCCAATTAATGTTTTAATGAGTTAATGATTGTATAAGTTACTTTGGACTTCCGGAATGTAAAAATATCCCTGGAAATTTCCCTATGGCATGTTTTATTATTTGAGGTTAACAATTTTAAAAAAAATATTAGAATAGTAATCATAAGTAAGAATGCTGGTAATTATTTAAAGAAGTAAGAGAGTACAAATGAAAATATTTGAATTTAACAAGTTTTTCCCTTTTACTGAATCAGATGTCAAACACATGAGTGTTATTGCGTCTCTTTCTTTCTTTCTTTCTTAAAAATCAAATAGTATTTCTAATATTCCGACTTTTCTCGCAATCAAAACGGAATAGTTCATTATGAGGTATTGGCAGGGACTAATGTAAGTGACAACTGACTAATTAACTAAGGAAAAAAATATAATAATAACTGATAGTACCCGTGAAAATTTCACGAGTTTCCTGTTTGAATTTTTCTTTCTTTCAAGTAGCATCTCTGATATGTTCTTTCTGTCTTTCCATGCCATCAAAATAAAACCACTATCATGAGTCTCGTCTATGTAACGCTAGAGATGATAGGGAAGATAGAAAGACCACATGTACTGCAGCTGCAATAGAAGTGTTGTGTTTTGGGCAAGATAGCCGGATAGAACTTAACTCTCTCCAGGCCGGTTTGAATTCAGTTTTCTTTTTCCTAGACCGGTTGCCATCCAAGGCAACTGGTTTAAGTTAAGGAAGTTTGTCCTGCTATTTACAATTCAACCTGTCTAGGAGAAAAAAGACTGTCCTGCTATTTACCCATAGCTTGAGGAAGAGATGAATGCATACCTTTACCAAGAGTATTGGCCCGTAAGTGAATGTTATGAGCTCGACTGGAATTCGAATTCGTCTCTCCTTTTCTTCAGTTCACCGTTCCCTAATAAAAATGAAATATTCCTATTATTTATGAGATATTTGCAAGGTGCAACGTTCGTGCTAATTCAGGAAGGAAGAAAGGAAAGAAGGAACGATGGAAGGAAAGAAGGAAGGAAGGAAAAAAGGAAGGAAAGAAGGAAGGAAGAAAGGAGCAATAATAATATGTAAGAAACAAAAAGGAATCCAAATTTCTATTAATCCAAAAGCAAACGAAACAAAGAAAAGATAAGAAAAGACTCTCACAGAAAAATAAGAGCAATCCTACGACTGAACTTAATGCTAGTTATCGGATAAAGCGATTCTACCATAAGTTCACAGTTGGTTACACGTAGTGAATTAGAAGGGGAAGAATTTTGGGTGAGGAAAAGGATAATATAGGAATAAGGTTCATGAAGACAAAAGATGGCGATTGGCGTTCCATTTAATTTTTTAAATATTATGGGGTGTTACGGAAGAAAGAAATCTGAAGAGAGCTCCTCAGGCGAGAGAAGGAAATAAACTATTAGAGTTGAACTGACGGTTGCATCTAACTGGTTCAACAATAAAATGGTGAAACCTAGTTGCCAAACTAATAGACCACTTACATTTATGCAGTCGAGACACTAAGTAAAACAGCTCATTAGAACAACTTCTTTGAAAATATTTATGAAAAAGACAAAAAGAAGACACTTCGGTGACAAAGTGACTGAAATCGAGATGCCAGGTCAAGATTGATTAAATTACAGACACTTTTTTGAATTTTGTATATATTATGGGTATCAGTCAAGTGCCATACGTGATACACGCTTTGGGCGATCATGTCCCTTTCGACTAGGCAGAATATTATACCGCAAGAGGTTGCCATTGCTTTCTGAGGTAGACTGGTTGCCAACAAAATCTGTCCTATTATTTAACCCATATCTTGAGGAAAGAGATGGATTAATACTTTTCCCATGGGTCTTTGCGCGTAAGTGAATGCAACTAATTCAACTGGAATTCAAACTCGGCACCCCGATTTATCGTTCTTGAGTCGATTTTAAAATTAATTATAGCATCAATTTTATGTTTTTTTAATCTTTAAAGGACAATGTCAATATACGAGACGGTATATATATATATATATATATATATATATATATATATATATATATAAGGGATAATCTGAATATACGAGACGAACTCATAAACAAATCATTTTCCAGATGTCCACAAAGTGTAACTGCAACAAGTGGACATTAGTAAGAAATATATGGTAGATAAATTAAAAACTGTGGAATATGAAGATGGCGATTGCACCCATCATCATTGGTGCGCTTGTAACAGACAGATGTTTGAGAAATAATAGAAACCGTCTAGTTGACTGTTTAATTTTGTTTAGCGGCGTGTCAAAACATTTCGTGGTCATTGTCGAAATCTAAATATTTTAACACAATTTTATGACTTCAACTAAAAATAAAATGTATTGTTTGTAATTTTGTAATAAAATGTATTGGTAATTCTGCTATAAATAAGCATTGTTGGAAATTTTACTATAAATAGACATTGTTGGTAATTTTTATATAAAAATGTGTTGCTTGAATTTTTACTATGAAAATGTATTGTTGTATTTTCATAGTATTTTGTTTTGTTTGTGAGTTCACTATTTACCCATAGCTGAGACCCTAACAGGTGTTATTTGGAACTACAGAAATTAAGAGGAAGTCCCCCGCTCCTCAAAATCTCCAATCTTCCGATCAGAGGCTCTGCTGCCGGACGTAGTTTATTGTCATACCCAGTACTAGAAACCATGCAGGTGACAACATTAGTTAAAATCAGCAAGAATACTAAAAAGAGTTCTGATGTTTTAAAGAGACTTGCTTTATCTCAGTAAAAGCCAACAGGTACTATTTATGCTCAAACGCAATAATAATAATAATAATAATAATAATAATAATAATAAGGAGTGCTTTGTCTATGTAACGCTAGGGATGATAGGGGAGATAGAAAAAACATGAAATGGAGCTATAATAACACACCACAACCTGCCTTAGGTCTTCTCGCAGACTTGGTAGGTAGTGCGACCATAGCAGAAATCGAAATATGATGAGAAATGAAAACATAATGATATAATAATAATGTACTGATGCTACACCATTCTATGGCTTCAGATTTTAATTATTTGGATGTGTTAACAATCACACGTATTGTCATGCTGAATTGAAAATATCCTGTTCACTGTAACAAATTTGCTTGTCAGTTGCCTGACCTTAAGCATTTAGCTATGTCCTCTAGGAAATGATGCGCAGTGCATATGTATTGTGGGGGAGCATTATTGCCAGGCTTCGAGAAGGTTGTTTTTGTAAGTTGGAAGGATGACGTAGTCAAGCTGTATCAAGATACTTAGGAACCAGTCGGACACCGTCTAAGCGGAGTGGGTTATTCGAAGTGAAGGTATTTCTAATTGGGCTTCACCTGCAAGGTTATGCAATGATAACAAAATTATCTTTTTAAAGAAAGTAGTGAATGCCTTTGACGACAATAAAAGAAAGACTAAATAAGACAAAAGAGCTTTCAAAATAGATACATTTGAATTTGTCGGATGATTTTTAGGACAGCAATCAAGCATAAATTTAATTGTATGTCTAGAAAAACTTTAGAGTCATCTGCTGAATTGGAAATATGAAAAATTACACTGATAGTGTATAGATGACGTATATAAAATATGGAAAGTGGATTGTGCATAAGGCATCAGAAGTAGGCATAATTATTATATAAAAGACTGTCAGAAACTGATCGATAAAATTATAAAAAAAGAACGTGTCGAGATTTTCAACAAAGTAGAAACTGTTCTCCCAATGGGGGAAACATTGAACTCGGTAAGATACCAAAGTTACATGCCGAAGCATTCAGAATCGAATAAACATTGATCCAAACGAAAAAAACAAACAAACAAAAACAAAACAAAACAAAAAAACACCAAAAGGTTGAGCTTGGGAAAACGATGTTTCAGATAGATGGCGGGGCTTGTCCGACATCTTGTGAACTTTAGTCACATAGGCGAGACATTGAACCCCGAAAGAATATAAGAATAGACGAATTAATGTGCCAACTATTATTCGATACATATAAATAAAGAACGCGTGACGTTTGGCTAATATGTTTATGTATGTACATATATATATATATATATATATATATATATACATATATATGCATATAGAGATACATATATGCATGCATATATATGCCTATATATATCCATGTATATATACATATATAAATACATAATTGTATATCTATCCATATTTATATATACACATATATATACACATATATATAAAAATATATATACATATATATACAAATATGCACAGTTATATACACACACATATATACAAATATATACACACATATATATATACATTGTATCGATACATACATATATACTACATACATACATATACATATACAAACATATATATATATATATATATCATAATGATGATGATTGTTCCGTCTTGTCAGACGAGTGGCATCCTCTTCCTCCGTCTGCTCATCTCGGTCATACGATCTTAAATAGCTCTTAAGACCTGCAAGCGACCTGCATAGTTAGTAGCAGATGTGGCATTCCAAGTGACCTCGCGGGACGGCAGCAGCAAGAATGTCATCGTCACGAATCCTGACGTGTTGTTTGATTCCACCAGACGACTTACAAATTGTGGAATAAGATGGACATTAGTAAATAGGAGATTCAGGTGTAGGATCAGCAAGAGGAGCAATAGGAATGATTCCGGGTCTAGTGACCTGATGAGACTCCATATGATTCACCACTCCTTCCTTGGACAACAGAAACCCACTGCACACCTCACAAGTCCAAACAGGGCCATAATCAACTGGATTCATACCTCCTGCAGATTCTCCTAAGTTCAGTACGAGAAATTCATACAACTAGACACGTCCAAAGATTATAATCCTCCATTGCTTACGATCAGCAGTTAATGCTTCCCAGCCGTCTTCAGCAACCTCCGTATACTTCAGGTTCTTCTTAAGTTTGTTCTTAAACTTTATATATGAACTAATATAAAAATATAGCCTTATATTTTTTATTATTTTACGGTGAAGATTGTGTGGAACAGTGGAGCCAGTGGGAGTCTTCTCTTCCTCTTCAGCCAAAAATTCTAGACTTTATATAGTCTGAAAGCTCCCACGCATTTCCGCTTTTTCGGGTTGTCGCTTTGTTGAAGTTATCTACAGCCGGATGTATTTGTCAATCAACCCCCTGCGGTCCATTGCTTTTCAAGGCGCTTGTTGCTTGTTGTTTTTTGTTGTTGCACTTTGTTGACATTATCTACGGTCGGATATGACTGTCAACTACACTCATCCTTTGTTAATCTTACCTACGGCCGAATATACCTGTCAATTACATTAGCCGTTCAAGATAATAGCACACACACACACACACACACACACACACACACACACACACACACACACATACATACATATATATATATATATATATATATATATATATATACTATAGTCATCCGACAGATCTGTTTCGCCGTATCACAGCTCATCAGTACGGTTAGACTCCGATCGCTTCATAACCCAGGATTGAAACCTGACCGAATCGGCGTCAGTCGGTGATTCTACCTCTGGGCCACGAGCGTCCGGTAGAAGAAGGCAGACCTTTTAGCGAGTATATCATTACACACGCCCAATAGCTAGAGTGCTCTAATTCATTATTGGATGAGTGATGCGCATATGCCGGAGTAGGTACTGTTTTCAAAGTCCCCCACTCTTCCAGAGTGCTCAATCAGGGTGTGAGAGCGTATATATATATATATTGAATCTGACATATAACTCTCAACACACACACACACACACACACACACACACACATATATATATATATATATATATGTCAGATTCAATTAGGCCAGAACAGTAAACAGCTGTATTAGAAAATGTTCAATACATATTTGAATAAAGACGAAAATTCAATATATATATATATATATTGCAGCTTTGCAGAGCGGACCTTCGAGTTTCTGGGAGAGAGCACGTTATCTAGCATGAAGAACAGTCTGATGAAGAACAGTCAGGGATGCTCAAATTCTCGGTCACAATGGCTTCTGACCTAGTTCTAGCATATATATATATATATATAGTCATCCGCAGACAGATCTGTTTCGCTGTATTACAGTTCATCAGTACGGCTTAGACTCCTGTCGCTTCCTAACCCAGGATTGAAATCCGACCGAATCGGCGTCAGTTGGCGATTCTACCCCTAGGCCACGAGCGTCCGGTAGAAGAAGGCAGTCTTTTTAGCGCGTATAAACACGCCCAATAGCTAGAGTCATCCGAGTGAATACAGAACGAAGAAAATATTTTTTACAACGTCCAAAAACATTAATTTAAAACACTGCTCGATATATAATATATTGAGTTGTGAATATTTATTATAAATTATATTTAATAACATGTACAGATTTTTTTATATATCAACTACAAATAGTGCATTTGTTTCGACATTGAAACTTACTACAATGTCTCATCAGGCGGTGTCTCATCATGAATATATAAAAAATATTCTGTACATGTTCTAAAATATAATATATATATATATATATATATATATATATATATATATATATATATATATTAATCATTTCACCCCGAGCAAGGTGGAAATGCCACTGATGTGCAGGGGGCTACATAAATGTAAAAAGATTAATTAGAAAACAGTGAGGAGTACAAACTAGTTAGAAAGGAGCAATAGAAAGCTGAGAAAGCAGGTGCGATGACAGATACATAGGTGGAGAGAACGGGAAGGTTATACGGGGGTGGGGGGAGAGCTAGAGACCAGTAGTTAGTAGATGAGTATTGACTTTGCATTTAAATTTCTGAAGGTTGTAGCCGTCAGGAAATATATATATAAGGTGTGATAGTTAATTTTTTTATGTAATTTTTCATGTGATCATATGATTTCTTTCTTTTAAGAACATAAATTATAGAAAAATTGTCCAAATGTTTTGTTTATTCGAGCGCTTTCGGTTATATTTTTAGCCATTTTCGAGGATGAATGTTAAAAATAGTGGAGGCTTTATTAATAAAAACGGAAAACCCAACACTTAATAACAACAACTAAGGACACGTTAACAACATGCTTACATATCACCACTTACGTTCTGTTACACGTAAAATAACATTCATAAGACCCAATTTTTGTTGTAGTACAAAAGTAAGCTTTTCAGAGAAATAAATGATCGCAAAAAGCAATATTCTCCATTAATTTTTGCCGCACCATGTGTGTCAATTGCAATTTTTGTTCGCATATCAAGGCATCAGATCTTGATCTACTAGTGACTCGATTTTGAGTTTGAGTGAAGCGTCTTGGAGAAATGCATAAAAGTGCGCAAAAGACCACCGTAATTTTGTTTGTTGTTGATTTTTGACGAGGCCTGTACATTGATTCGAACGGACTTGATCTTCAAGGTGCCTCAGAGTAGAAGAGTTCGTAAGTTCTAAGCATTTCGGTGATTTCTGCCGTACACAGTAAATCGATTCGAAAGATTTTTTTTTGTCATGATCAACAAGTGATTCAATTTTGTTAAAAAAAACAATTTTGGTTAAAATCGGACCAAAGGTTTCTGAGGAGTAGAGTTCGTTAAAATGGAAACATACAAACATTGACATACAAACATTGACATACAAACATTGACATACAGAGACAGAAAGTATTTAAATACTAGTATTTTCTAGTATTTAAATACTAGAGAATACTATTAACATAAAAAAATTGCAATATAAACTCTGGTAAAAAAGGGTTACTAGACATTAGGTTTATCAATCCCAAATATAAGTTTATATGTCTCAAAAAATTCAATTGTCCTTTAGGACACATGGCCCAGTGGATATAGGCGTTGGTTAGTTTCTGACTTGATTCTTAGAGTTGTGAATTCAATACCTGGTGAACACGTAATATGCAGGGTTAGAGGGAGATAACTCATGACTTCCAATCGAGGCTTTACGTTCATATACCCCAGTGATTGTAATAAAGGGCTCGGTTCGAAATTTTTAGCACCTGAAGAAGGCCAGAGCGTACAACGGCCGAAACCAATGGAATCCGAAGGGAATGAGGATGAGGTAACGCCATCTTCATGGTATGGTCGAACTATAGAATGTAGTTAATCTGAACATTAGCCATGGCTATAGCGACAGAGTAGCAAGAGGTTAGAAATGTCATATCAGTGGAATATGGCAGTTGCAGGTTAGAACATATTTCATCACTTATAAGGTTTTAATTACAATATTTCAGCTGCTGTGTCTCTAATCTTTGCGTGTCTGTCGTAGTTTCTGATGTAGAACGTTATTCGATTAGACAAAACACGTGAATGTATGCCTATCTCTCACACAAATAAAACCTCCAATGTTAGAAAACACAACCAATATTAATTTGTGCCATGTTCTGTGTTGTTGTGTCGGAATAAAAGTACGAGAGTAATCGTATTCTCAAAAGAACTCTTCAAAACTATCGGAATACTGTAAGGGAAACGCGAGAAACTGGCATTGCTGATCATTTGTAAGGTGAGAAAGAGGCACACTGGCTTACATGAAATGAAGTAAAAATAATAGACAGACAATAGCATTAGAGTTTAAGAAGGTTATAAGAATGAAAACATCTTTTGGACCAAATACAACTGCTGTTTGGAATAATGCCGGGAAATGTTTCGAATGATAATCAGCGTACTTTACTAAATTATAACGTTTCTAAAGAAGAAAGTTGAAGGAACTTGTATTTTTATTCAACAGTAATCTGTTAAATTCATGCGAAAATGCAGTTATATTACAATATATTAATAATTTGTGGGAGCCAGTAAGTGATAAACAAAGCATGTTCCTAAAAATGGGAGTGCTAGTGAAAATTTTCTACTTCACTGTAAGATCATAAGTTCAAAACACTGGACAGGGTTAAAGATGTTCTAGAAGCATTGGAGGATACATAAAAACAGATACGTAGTGAAGGCTGGAGAGTAAATTGGCTGAAAGGTTGATAAATAATAGTGGTGAGGTAATGAACCAAAACATAACGAAGAAATAAAGCAAGCAGTCAGTCAAGTGCCATACGTGATACACGCTTTGGGAGGTCATGTCTCGAAAGAAACATGACTGACTGGGCAGAAGGTTTTCCCGCAGTAGGTTGCCATTGCTTTCTGCGGTAGACTGGTTGCCAGCCAAGGCTATAGAATCCAACCTATCCTTTTATTTAACCCATAACTGGAGGGAAGAGACTGATTAATAGCTTTTCCAAGTTTATTTGTGCGTAAGTGAATGCGAGGAATTCAACTAGAATTCGAACTCGGATCCTCGATTTGTCATTCCGAGTCGATATTCACTGCACCACAACGCACGAGTTAACTCGTGGTTGACAGTTTGTCGCCAAGGTAGGAGTTAGTGCGTGCTAACTACGAATTATCTCGTGCTTGACATTTTCAGACAGATCTTTATAATGCGGGCGGCAACAACGAGTTTATTCGAAGTGATACGTTTACTGTGAAAACAATATTAAGACTTCAGTTGAAGTTATAAAAATTAACTCATAAAACATTTTTACTGCCTAAGTTGGCGTTTTATGTCAGAATTGGTGATTGACCTCTGGCGGTCAATGTATTAAAATACATTAATATAATAGATTTGGCAAATACAAGAATATACCCTATGCTAAAGGTTAAAAGATATTGTGGCGGCGAAATCAATAATTTGGCTTTACTTTAAGCATTCACTTCAAGTGCAAGTAAATGCCCGTGATTGGGGACCGAGGAAAACGTGCAACTGTTTCAGCCACAAAACTTGTTCAGTAAATAAATATTAAGATAGGAACTGATATGTGTGTACCAAGAGTTTGAAGACTCACACACTATCTTTAAATTTCTAATAAATCCTTATTATATAAGACAGAAGAAGAAAGAGGGAATATTTATGCCCAGAATAGTGTGTGACTATTGGTTGGTGCCCTGCCAGAAAAGCAAACATAGTTTCGATGCCATACGAAGTCAATTTAAAAAAATGTGGGTAGCTGTAGCTCAACTCGAAGTGTAATGGCAGAAATATGTTTTAAATTATGAAAAAGATTATATCTTATTATCTGATAAAGTAAATAACATTCACATTTGTGTCTTAATTTAAATTTTCGTTTATGCTAATCGAATAAGACGAGAGGCTGCTTATAATGATGCATTTTCCGCCGGGTTTCCAAATTAGATACAACATACCCACTCAGAAACAAATGCAAATCTCCTCCTTATCTCTATACGAGCTAATTGGTGGTTTTCTGAGCGCAGCTTAGATGTGGCAAAACGCCGAAAATATGAAATACAAAGAGAGGTTCGAACTGAAAACTCTATGCAAGGATTCTAGTCAGACGAGTTTGCTAACCATTATACCGATTTGAGATACCCAATTCTAAGTAATAGCAGAAATTTAAGTACGTAATTTTTACTTATTTTCTCTTTTACTTTCTCTCAGTTGAACTACTTTGTATCGATGTGAATTTGAGCAAGAAAAAAACTAAAAGTGTACATTTTAAGTAAATTGATCTTTACAAACACCAGAGTTTCTGCGAAAATGCTAAATTGTAGCCAACAAAAAAAATCTCCCCTACTAATAGCACCTAGTTCTTGAAAATGACCGAGACGATTGAATTTTTTGTTGGTTGGTTGTTTTTGTTTTATGGCATATCAACCTCGACGGGTCATTTATTGCCAACTAGATTTCATTTATTTATTGCTGCTAATACCTTTTTCTTTCAACAATTTATTGTTTTTTTTTATATAAGTTTTGTGTCTATTATTAAATTCTTTTTTTCGAGCATTGGGATTTGTTTTTAAGGGCAGGGTCCCCAAGTCCTACCCTGTTATTTAACCCATAACTGGAGGGAAGGGACGGATTAATACCTTTCCCAAGGGTACCGGTGCGTAAGTGAATGCAGGGTATTCAACTGGAATTCGAACTCGGCTCACCGATTTCTCTTTCCGAGCTGATATCCACTGCACCACAACGCACATCCGTCACTAAACGCTTACAGCACCTGGTATTCTCAAGCGGTCACCCATCTAAGTACTGACCAAGCTCAACGGTGATCGAGCGAGAACCGGTGTATTCAACGTGATATGGCCATAAGCCGAGACGATTTAAAGTACTTAAACAAAAATAGAATAAAACATGCAGCGCAGACATTTTATTAATTTCAATCATGTTTTGCATCTTTTCCGAGAAATGAGGTAAGTTGTAGTGCAGTTGATATCGGGATTATAGGTATTAACCCGTCTCTTCTCTCTGGCTATGATTTGAATAATAGGACAGATGGGTTCTCTAGCCTTGCTTGGCAACTAGTCCCCCGCGGAAAATAATGCGGGAAAATCTTTTGTCCAGTCAGTCATGCCACTCTCGAGACATGATTGCCCAGTCGTAAATCACGTATTGCACTTTGAATGACTGATATATGATATAGAGAGCCACCCTCAAATGTATTCACATGCACATTTGCATACACGTGTATATTTCAAGCGCTTTCGGTCACTCTTTAGTTATTTTCAGGGGGGTGCCGTTTATTTGCGCAGTAAGATCGCCTCGAATTACAGTAGAATTCACCCAAACTTGAAAATGGCTACAGAAAGGCCGAGAGCGCTTGGGACGATAAAAATTATGTAAAACTGATGTACTTCCTTACTCCTATAAAGCAGAAACCCTAAAGATACTAGGAAAAAAAAATCCTTGTCTGTCGTATTTTATAAAAGTTGTTTAAAAGAAAAGTTGATTCTCAAATATACTTTAATATATATACATGTATATGTGTAAAACTTCAGATATAAATAAAATATTTATTTACTATATGATGAAAGACAAACATTGAACTTTTCTTGATTGACGAGATAGATAGATAGATAGATAGATAGATAGATAGATAGATAGAAAAAATATCTGAAACTAACACTTAAGGGCCATACGTGATACAAGCTACATACGTATGACACTTAACTGTTGGTTTCAGATATTTTTTCTATCTATCTATCAAATTTTGTTTGTACCCTATGATATCGATTGATCTATATTTGATCCCAATTTATCTCGTCTAACCATAAAACTACTAAAAAAGACAGCAACATTCTCAATCTCTGATGAAGGGTTAATAAATGTGAAACATGTAGACTGACAAACATTTCCTATTTGCTTTTTTTTTATCTTATCATAATTATTTATCAGTCTATCAATCTATCCATCTATCTAATTTTGTTTCTACTATATATGCTATCGTCATAATGTAAGAAATTGATTCAATAATTTCTATAGATGAAGAAGTAGACTAACATTTTTTTTAAAGAAGTAGATTTATTCTTTAAAGATTCAAAAAATTGAAAGTGAAAAATCTTGAAAAGTCATGTTGGCATTTAACTCCGTTAAAATGCATTACGTCACATGCACAAATGACGTCATGTCACATTGCGCATCAAAACCCTTCGTAGCCAAGGGATTTGAATAGATAGACAAACAACAAATTGCAGCGAATGAAATAATGGCGTTTGCCAAGAAAAACTGTTAAGCACGGCCCAGATGACGCAGTGTGTGAGAGGTTTCAGAATCACTTCGACCGTGACAAAAAAAAAAAAAAAAAAAAGATAAAAATCGAATTGATAAATAAGCAAGGAAGGAAGCCAAATATAAGAGGAAAGAAAAGAAAAGCCGAGATGTTGGTTAGCGTTTGTGTAATTAGCCGAAAGTGACACAGAGAAGCGAAAGGCGGGAATTGGCAAAGAGACAATTTGTGAGGTGTAGAAACTCGTTGATGATGTCGTGTATCGCACACGCACACACACTAGCATTTGCTCCCTACAAAAGCATTCATATGTTTATACATGCTATTCTCTTTATATATTTTTACACACACTTTAGAAGTGATATATGTAAATTTCCAGTCATCCTTAGGATTCCTTCACATGTAGGTATTTTTATGTTTGCTCATATCTATACGTGCATATGTTATTGCTTTCAGTATGCAAGCGTTCAAAGTTTCTATTATAAAATAAAAGCTTTTGTTAATTTTTACCAATTGTTATATAATTGTTAATCATTTAACTTTATTTTACTAAATCTTATTTTAAATTGTTTTGATATGATGTTTAGTTTGAAAAGAACCAATTCATATATAAATATACCTATTTGTACGGAAATCAAACAAAAATGAAAGGCATGGTTATGAAATAAAGATTCTTTTTGTTAAAATGTATAAATCGTGATTAGTGTTCAATTTTATAAAACCATTGTTGTGTTTTGATTTAAGAAAATATGGAAAGTTCATTCATCCTGATGTACAAGAAATATATGTAGTCAAAGTATATTTTGTGTGTCAGTAAATGTTTGAGAAAATAAGATTATAATTGAAATGAACCCATCATCACAGTACTGGGCCTGTAAAGATCTGTAATTCAGCAACCCTCCAGTAAAAATTGATTCAAGTAACATGAACTCTACCTCTTCCCCCCAAAAAACTAAAGATAAAGGAAATAAGAATTTAGAAATTAGTAGTGAATTTAAAAGAAAACTACCCAACAAATTACTAATGAAATTGTTTTCAGTTAAAAGAATTTGATTTTCTCAAAGTTTGAATTTTTACTGAGAATTAAGTTTTAATTATAATTCTGATTGGATGGAAATATTAATGCTGTATGTTATTCAGATTGTTATTGGATACAATATCGACGAGAGAATTCCGACTTATAAAACTATTTTCATTAACATTACATTCATATGAAAAATTTAACGTTCACAGTTTTTTGAAATTTTAATCATCCCTTGATCCTCTTTAATAGAAAAATGATTCAATTGAAAATCTCATACAGACTGTCACAAACTAAACTGCTTGTTGATTGGGCAGGGATATATTTGCCCCTTTTCTGATTCGTTAGAAAGATTTACTTAATTTCTGATTGCTTTGAAGTGAGGTATGACGAAATCCATGAAATATTCACATGATCAACCATATTTATTGTATTTTAAGTAAATAGCGATAGAGTAGCAAGAGACAACAGCGTTTTGTCTGTGTGAAATTTCAGAATTTTGGGATTAATATTCGAAAATGATCATCAGTTTTCAAGATGACAGCCATTGCATCAGCACTTTTGTAGCTGTCTTACAAAATGTAAGCGTGAAAAACTCTACAAATTCAGAAGTTGCAACTTTCAAAAATTCTGGAAGTTAACGTTATCTTCCCGACTCTAGACCAGGATGTGATTCTGTTGTCATTGATGGGTCTTTTCTTGTGTATTCATTGCTATCAAAGACATCAAAGACATTTGAGGAATATGCAATCGTAGATGTAGTTTCAAAGATGCAGATGTCTCCTTCGATTTTATCGAAAACAGACATAGTTTTTTGATGTTTATTGGACTGCCAGCAACATCAAAGAGAGGCAAAGGGGGTCGACAACGAGTGATAGATCAAAAAAAGTTGCTACCTAACTGGAAAAGTTTCCTGAGAGACAAAAAAGGCAGAGCTTTTTGAGTTCCTTACTGATAAGATAGTGACTATGGGGCCTGAAAATATCGTCGTTGTGACCAAAGGAGATCAGGCTCTTTCCAACAGATTCATCAGTCTTGATGGCTTAAATCCTTGCAACCACGATGAAGTTGACTTTAAAATAATCACTCATACTCTTCATGCAGCCAAGCAATAAATGACGTCTGTGTTGATTAACTTGACACATGTTCTTCTTGCTACAGTCAGTGTTTTTGCTACCTCCTAAGACGCAGGCATGGAAATTCTGTGGGTTGAATTTGGCCAGGGTCAGTTCATTAAGCGGTTGTCAATTCATGACATGGTGACGAATATTAGCCCAAACAAATCCAGTGGCATAATGTTTTTTCACACCTTCACTTGCTGTCAGTTTTTCGCGCAAAAGGCTAAAAACTGAATGGCAGCCATAGAAGGTTTACCCTTAAGTGACTCCCGTCTTTAAAAAGGTAAGTCAGTACCCACCACTCGTGAAAAATGCAGACTATAAAGTCCTTGAGAAGTTTATGATCACCATATATGACAAGAAAAGCACTATGGACAAAGCTGATGAGGAAAGACTGGACATGTTCAGTCGGAAGCAAAGGTCATATGATGCCATTCCACTGACAAGCACAGCTCACACGCAGCATGTCAAACGATCTGCCTATCAATCATGCTGTATATGCAGCCGGGCAACAGTGTGAAAAATCCAAACGAAAAGCCTTGCTAGCTGGCGGTGGCAGAATGATGGTGAGGGTTGGCAAGTTTTTTGGACGACCCTTCCATCCATTGCCCAGAGTTGTCAGTATTGAACAAAATGTAGCTTCAAGCCGGAATACCGAGAGCGATGTAAATGCTATCGCTTCAGTCTCAAGTGTAAACAGTTGTGTGCATGTAAATGTGAGCTCTAAACAATTGACTATTCTGCCACGTGAATCAAAAGATAATAATTTTATATATTATCTGTATATGCTATTGTAGGGGGAGTTAGACCAAACCTGCAAAAATGTCCTTATGTCAAACTTAACTTAACACTCCGCATTTAATGGATCGGATGGATGCAGAGAATTTGAAATCTAAAAAACTTATTTTTATGATAAAAAGAATATATAATATTCATCAAAATCATTTTGTTTATAAAAATTATGTTTGAGTGTTTAAAGTTCACTGGAAAGTTTGTTTTTATGAAGAAAAGTATTAAAGAGATTTGTTTCTGTATGCGTTTTCTTTTAATCATTTCACCCCAAGCAAGGCGATACCGCCACTAATGTTCAGGGGGCCACATAAAGGAGTTAAAGTTTTAGACAGGAAGATCCCACAACAGTAATAGTATTCAATGCTCAGGCGATTTATCAATGTGCTAAATGGATTCTGACTAGAAAAAATTCCTCGCTCGGCACAACGCTCTTAGCAGAAGATGCCACTATAGATCTGATGGAGTCGTTCCATTTGAGGTCCATTGAGAGAGTGAGGTAAAAGAGACACAGCGTGTTGCTCTTAATTAGAATAGCGTCATCTATGCTGATTATACAGTCGATTAGTAGGCATAAGGCCATTTTCTATGATGGACGTTACTCCAAGGAAACTTACAAAAATTGTAACTCTGCACGAACACACTGACAAACCTTACAGAGAGATCACGGATATTGTTGGTGTTAGCCTTTCAGTTGTTAGTCATGTCAGCAAGGCGAAGAGACAAACTGGATTCATCAGTCGAAAACCTAAAAGAAAATGCGATCGGAAGACAAAAGCAACGCTAAGAGACAGACGACGCATACGTGATCAGGAAAAATGTGAAAGATCCTAGGAAGACATTATTTGTTTTGTTTGAATTAATTTGCACAGAGATCTATCTATCTATCTATCTATCTATCTATCTATCTATCTATCTATCTATCAGAGTCTGCTATATCTATCTCTTTCTTTCAATCCTAAACGTAAAGGAAAATGCGGTCGAAAGAGAAAAACAAGACCAAGAGACAACGTAGACGTGATCAGGGAAAGTGAAATATCTTAGGAAAACTTTACCCGTTTTGTTTTAATTAATTTACACAAGGGTGTAGAAGTTTTACTTCTTGTACTTTATGTTCTGAGAATGTTTATTGTTCGCTGCATCTGCTCCTGTTAATATCAAAATATAAAAGTGAAGATACGAATTTTACATCATGGCTTTCATGTGCTGACTAGTTTATTGTTCGATATGAGTGTTTTTATTAATTTGAAAATCTATAAGTGAGGATATAAATTTTAATCTTTGGCTCGTAGTTCTAAGAATGTTTATCGTTTATTGCAAATGTTCTTATTAATTTGAAAATGTAGAAGTGAAGATAGAAATTTTACAGCTAGGCCTTTTATTTGTGAGCGAATGTTTATGGTTGCTAATAATTTGAAAATATAAAGCGAAATAAGAATTTTATTCTTGGGCTTTTATGTTCTGTAGGAATGTTTATCTACCATAAGTTATTCTTGTCATATCTATTTCATATAAAACAGATATTCTAATCTTGTATCACTGAAAATCGTAAATAATTTTAAACACTAACTCAAATATTTAAATTACTTAAAATTTTTTCATTAAACATAAGCAAAACAATAACAGAACCAAAAGATCATTTTTTTCACAATTTTTCAATAACACTAAAAAAAAAAAAAAAAAAAATTCTAGATAAAAATTTAATTTTATAACCGGCTTTGTGATGATTTGTGACAACGGATTCCGAACAGTTTCATCTAATCAATTTATGTCACAAGGCTTGGGTTCGATCGTTTCATGGTTTTCAGGCATTTTGCAACAGCACCACATACTGGGATAGCTTCAGCAGACCGATAATATCAAGATCACCTTCATGACAAATCCGGTATGGTGAGATTCGAACACTGGTCTTATGGTCGGAAAGTGAATGTTCTATAAACTCGATCACGATATGTTCGAGGAATTACTGGAAATTTCATGATCAAACTCATGTACCAAAATCTAGACAAATGAGCAAACAGCATATATATATATATATATATATATATATATATATATATATATATATGTATGTTATTGTTGTGGATTCCGAGTGAGGAACCACACAAAATAATGAACAAAACAGATATTTGAGATTGAAAAATAGATTATATTGAACGTAAATATACAAACTGGAACGCAGGTTATTAATCCAGGAATAAGATTAGTAAGGAATATATATATATATATATATATATATATATATATATATATATATACAAGGCTTTGAAGTGAAGCCGTGCTGGAAATAGTATATCTGGGTAATATTATTCTGGCTGGTTGGAGCTCAGAACTACGATGGCTACTGACGCATTATCCTCTGTGTAACTTCGGTATTTCTCGGTAACTTACGGAGTTATTACGGTACTCGTACAATGTTTCTCTTGTATCTCACTATGTCAGGAGTATATGTATACTCAAGTCGAGTCCATTATCATAGAAAAAGGGGAGATCCCACAACAGTCATATATATATATATATATATATATATATATATATTCTTCAATGTATGATGACTTACGATATATACATCTGTTTGAACATTAACTGATAATTAAGAACGAATACACACATATATATTAATTTTAATAGATACACGTATGGGCATAAATGTGCTTTAAAGACAAGTAAAATATAAGTGATTATAATAAAAACATTTTACATAGCTACACGAAAGCTTTCATGTTTCAGTAGTAGAAATTTTACTTTGTAAGGCAATGGTTGGTAACTGGTGATAAAAATGATTTTGATGGAAATTTAAATACAATTAATTACCTATTTTTTAATACTTAATGTGGGTGGCATAAGGTTACAATTACAAAAGTACTTGCAGATATGTCTCGATTGACCAATTAAAAGTCCGATTTTCGCTAAATTGGAAAATAAGGCCAAAAGGTGGAGGTGTGTGAGTTATCGCAATATGTCACAGTAAACCGGCTTGTCATCATTGACGATTGTGGTTGATGATATGGCTACAACACATGTGTCATGTATGTAGCCGAATATCTCGTTCTCTTTGTAGAAGATATTTTTTTATTCCGGAGGTTTCTTGAAGGAGCCTGTTGATAAATAAAAGTTGTGCAATAAAATGTTTTCTTATACAACAGAAAATTTTTAAGTATTAGTTTTTTTAATATTTTCCATTTTACCATCAGGATTTTTGTTAACTGCTTTTAAGTACCAAAAGTATTTAGAAAAGGATGTTCTATTTCCGTACGCATTGTTGAGGAAAGATGATAAGTGTTTATATCATCCAGTTTTAAAGACATTCTTGGTGCTGCCGATATAAAATTTTTAACCGTCGTATTTTCTATAGTAAAAAATAGTGCATAAGTAAACAATGGAATCAGTTAGAGATATACTTTGTAATAGGGTTTCTACAATTAAATGTGTTCGTATCATTATCTACAACTACATTTGTTTGTATCATTATCTTTTGCTATTTGGAATGACAATTATTACTTAGGTTTTGTATTTGCTTAAGATTTGATTATTATGCTATTTACTAATATTTTCAAGGTTATCTTTACAACTACAGCTTAATTTAAGCGTATTTGTATTAAAATATTACTAAATAGATTATTTCTAGGGAAGTGTTTCTCTACTAAATTGATAACTGCTCTATCATAGTACTAACTATTTGGTTAAATTGAGAATTGTAACAAATTGTTTTTCTCTTTCTTTTTTATTCTTACTATTGTTATGTTTAATACATTTGATGTCAGGCACTTATAGCACTATTTTTAAGACAGTGTTATAAAATTTACTAGTTTGTAAAAGACAGCTTAAATGAAAGATTTATTATTAAATCTATATTTTATGGAGGAGAATATGTGTTTGATTATGGATGGAGGGTGATTAGAATTTGGAGGGATATATATTAGATTTGCGCTTGTTTTTATGTAGCTCGTAGTGCAGCAGATTTCTGAAATAATATTACATTTTGTGGTACAAGCACCAACTTTGTAAACAGAAAATTAACGCTAACAGATAATTAACTGATAAATAAGGATCATTATTATATAAAGTTTCATTGTCACAAAAAAAAAGTGTTAGGAGTAAAATTTCTACATTCATTTTTGATTCTCAGATTTATAGAAACAAATGCAGACACTGATAAACATTCCCACAGAAAATAATGACTACGAAGAACATATTTATCTTCATTTTTATATTTCAAAATATTCGTAGCTACCGATAAACATTTCTACCCAAAAGAAAGGGCTGGGTGTAAATTTTCTATTTTTATTTTTCATTTGCAAAATGAATAGTAACGTATGCAGCCACCGATAGAAATTTCCCCAGAAAATAAAGGCTTTTCCATATTGAAGATAATAGAAACATTTGCAGCCATCAGTAAACATTAACACAGAAAATGAAGGTGTAGTTAGAAAATTTATATCTTCAGTATTTGTCTATACTTCTGAGATGAAGTAGTATTTACACTATTTACAAGGTCCTCATATTTATAACCATTCTTACGACGTTTCAGTCGTTGTACGTTCCGCTGTACGTTCAGCAGTAATGAACAAATAACTTAGAGAGTTAAGTTAAAGAGGAATAACTACATAGCTACCAGAAATAGCTTCGCGTATGAAATGAGAATGATATACCCCAGGGACAGTAATAAAGAGTTCGGTTCGAAATTTATACCAGCAGAAGAAGGCCGGAGCGTAAAACGACCGAAACGTCGTAATAGTGTTTATATCTTCACTTTTAAACAGTTACAGTGAACTATAAACATTATCGTAAGAAAATGAAGATCTAAAAGATATTAAATTTTACATTTTGAAAACAATCGGAACAATTGCAGCCACATATATATATATATACCCTTTAGAAAACAATCGGAACAATTGCAGCCACAAATATATATACCCTTTAGAAAACAATCGGAACAATTGCAGCCACAAATATATATACCCTTTAGAAAACAATCGGAACAATTGCAGCCACAAATATATATACCCTTTAGAAAACAATCGGAACAATTGCAGCCACAAATATATATACCCTTTAGAAAACAATCGGAACAATTGCAGCCACAAATATATATACCCTTTAGAAAACAATCGGAACAATTGCAGCCACAAATATATATACCCTTAACTTTTACTCCTAAGTCTAGGAGTAAAAGTTCTATTTCTTTTTTTCTTTCAAATGAATAATAACACATTCAGCCACTGATAAACATTCCCTCAGCAAATAAAGGTTAGGAGCAAATGTAACTTATGCACAAATGCTCTTGGGAAAAATATGAATTCACTCCCTTTCCCCTCAGCTATGGGTTAATTAGTAAGACTTGTATCACTAATATTCTTATTATCTCAAAAATAAAATTCTTACAACGTGAAAGTATTTTCTGGCTTTAAATAACCTGCAATGGGTTGATAAGCTGTATAAAATTTAATACATCATAATTATTACATTTTCTATTTTTACCTGCCTTTGAACTTTTTGACAATACTGAATCCAGAAAGACTGACTCTCTCTGACTTGTCTTTCAGGAAAACCAATTGTCTTTTCAAGTATAGAAAAAAGCCTGGAACGTATTGGAAAATATCTTAATTAAGCTATTCTTTTATTTGGTTTAAAGCTGCAGTTCAACTATGACTGTCTCATTGCAAGAATCTTAATATTCTGCATTGGCTGTCTGAAATATGTATTGTCTCCACATTTATATACTGCAGATCATAAAAACACTTGCAGTCAAAATTTACATATTAATAGGAACACTTGAAGCGACAGAAAATGAAAGTCTAGTGGGAAAATTTCTATCTTCACTTTTACATTTTCATATTAATAGGATCGATACTGCTACTGATAGACATTCCCACTAAAATGAAGCCTGAGCAAGAACATTTCCATCTTCACTTTTACATTTTGAAAATAATATAAAACTTACAGCAATCGATAAATATTTCCACAGACAATGAAAGCCAAGTGTAAAATATCTATCTTCAGCTTTACATTTTCAAATTAATAAACATCCCCACAGAATATTATGACATAAGAGGAAAATTTGTATCTTCACTTTTAAATTTTGAAATTAATAGGAACATTTGCAGCAACGAAAAATATTCCCACAGAAAATTAATAGGAATACTTAAAACTCCGATAGACATTTCCACAAAAAATGGAGGCCTTGTTAGAAAAAGGAACATTTCATTCTTCCTTTTTACAAAAACACACACACACACACACACACACACACACACACACAATTATTAACGACAGCAGTACCAGTGAAGGATGACCATTTGTTGAAAGGCACGGTGCACGAGCGGACGGACCTGAAAACAAGCTCTTCTACCATTCTGATGATGAGATTTTGATCTCGATAAATTAATGAATAATAAATAGGTAATACTCAACACCTTCTTTACCATCCTTTATTTTCCTAACCGCATTGTGATAGTCGTCAAAACCTAACCATACACCTAATATACACAATACTTCAAGGAAATTACAAAACTCTCCTATTTTAAAAGCAATAAAAATACATGCAGCGACAGATAAAAATCCTCAGAGAAAATAAAGGTCTAGAAGAATGTTTTCTATCTACACTTTTAGATTTTGAAAATAATAAGAACATTTAAAGCCATCGATAAACATTTCTACAGAAAATGAAGGCTAGGAGTAAAACTTCATTGTTTTATATTTTGAAGTAATACGAGCACTTGCAGCCACGAATAAACATTTCCACAGAATATTAAGACATAAACGGCAAATCAGTATCCTCATTTTATATTTTGAAATTAAACCGATAAACATTTGTACAGAAAATGAAGGCTAGGTGTAAAACTTCCTTGTTTTATATTTTGAAAGTAATACGAGCACTAACAGCCATAAATAAACATTCCTACAGAATATTAAGACATAAATGGCAAATCTGTATCTTAATTTTATATTTTGAAATTAATAAGAACGAAACGACGACAAATTTTCCTTCAGAAAATAGAGACTAGGCTTAAAAACTATGTTTCCTTTTACGTAAACAGGAACACATTCGGTGAATTGAAGGCATTCATACAGAAAATGAGTTCCAAGGAGGAATATTCTATCTTCACTTTTACATTTTGAAAATAATAGGAACGCTTGCAGCCACCGATAAACATTACCACAGAATATTTTGACATAAGAGGAAAATTTGTATCTTCCTTTTTACATTTTGAAATTAATAGGAACATTTGCAGCAACGAAAAAGATTTCCACAGAAAATGAAGGTTAGGTGTTAAATTTCTTTGTTTACTTTTTGATTTTGTAAATAATAGGCACACATGTAGTGACTGATAAATATTCCCACAGAAAATGAATTTTTAGATTGAAAATATTCCTTTTTACATCTTGAAAATCATGAGAGCACTTGCACGCACCGATAATATTTGCCACATAATCGTAAAACGTAGGAGGAAAATGTGTATGTTCACTTTTACATTTTGAAAATCATAGGAAAACTTACAGGCACCGATAAACATTCCCACACTTGCAGCAACCAATGAAAATTCCCACAGAAAATAAAAATTATGTGTAAAACTACTATGTTTACTTTTACATTTTGTATATAATAGGAAAGCATATAGCGACTGATAAACATTTCCACAAAAAATTAAATCCTAGGTTGAAAATTTCTTTCTTCACAATCATATTTTGAAAATCATATGAAAACTTGCAGGCACCAAAAAAAAAAAAAAAAAAAAAAAAAAAAAAAATTCCACAGGATATTATGACAAGAAGAAAATTTGTATCTTCAATTTTATATTTTTAAATTAATAGAAACACTTGCACCAATAAAAAACGACTAGGTGTAAACTTTCTATGTTAACTTTTGCATTTTGTAAAGAACACATACTGTGACTTATAAATATTTCTATTAAAAATGAGTTCCAAGGAAAAACGTTTTTATCTTTACATTTACATTTCGAAAAAAGTAGTAAAACGTGCAGCAATAAATAAACATTCTCTCAGAATAATAAGTAGGAAAATATTTATATTCACTTTCACATTTTAAAAATCATAGAAACACTTGCAGGCACCGATAATCATTCTCACAGAAAAAAAATGTCACGGGAGGAGAATATCTGTTTTCACTTGTACATTGTAAAAATAATAGAAACATTTTGATCCACTGAAAACTTTCCCACAAAAAATGAATGCAAAATGTTACACGTAAATGTTTACTTTTACATTTTTTAAATAAAAACGCATGCAGCTTCAGATAAATATTTCTACAGAAAATGAATTCCAAGGAAGAACTTTTCTATTTTCATTTTTATCTTTTTAGAATCATAGGAACACTTGCATATACTGATAATCATTCTTACATAACAGTAGGGCGCAGGAAAAATTGTATCTTCCATTTTACGTTTTAAAAATAACAAGATCAGTTGCAGCAACATAAACATTCCCACATGAAATGTCAACCATGTGTAAGACCTCTATGTTCACTTTTACATATCTGATAACAGGTACACATTTTCACACGGAAAATGAAATCTTAGGAGCAACGTCTTTATCTTGCCTTTTACGTTTTGAAAATCACAGGAACGCTTGCAGGCCCCAATATTCATTTCCACAGAATAATAAAACGCAGAAAAAAAAACTTGTATCTTTACTTTTACATTTTAACAATCATAGGAACACTTGCAGGCACCGATAAGCATTCCCACAGTTACAGAAACCAAAACACATTCCTACAAAAATGAATGCAATGTGTAAAGGCAAGGCAATTTGTAAAACTACTTTTTTCAATTTTACATCTTGTAAAGAACACATGCAACGACTAATAAGCATTCCCACAGAAAATGAATTCTAAGGTAAAAAAATTCTGTCTTCACTTTTACATTTCGAAAATCATGGAACACTTTCATCCATTAAATGCAGAAACCATATTCTACTAAAACAACCTGGAGAAATTACGTTTGACGAAACTATCCAGATACTGTCTAACATATTTGAAGAACGTGGTTTTTTATTCAACACGCAATGGCGTTGCTTAAATTTATGTAAAAACGATGATGATGACTACACAACGTTGGCAAGTAAAATGAATAAGGAGTGTGAAAGGCTTCGGCTGAATGAATTAAGCACGGATATGTTCAAGTGTTTAATTTTTGTACAAAGATTAACCTTATTAAGCAAAACAGACGTACGTGCGAGCCGCTTAGCAAAGTGTTGCAGAGAAACATCCTATCCTACCCCGGAATGGATTTGGTCTAGTCTATAAAAGACTGTGACTGGGGGCATACGTCACAGGCGGAGACATTTTCGACTTGATCGTTATTATACGTTGATTGTTCTTGTACGTCTATTGGTTTATTGCACTGTTGCATAATAAATCTCTTCTATCTATTGGCGACGAATATTTGGCAGTTACGTGGGGCTCGCCAAAATATCAGATTGACGACGACGACGATTTGGCAGTTAGGTGGGGCTTACCAAAATATTAGATTGGTAAAAAAAGATTCGGCATTTACGCGAAGCTAGCCAAATATCAGTTTGGTGACCAAGATTTGGAAGTTTACGCGATTGAAAAACAAGGCAGTAACTTCTAGCCATATATAGGATTGACGACGTAAATTTGGAAAGGTTGACGCGAAAAGAAAAGTAAGTTAAGGTAAGAGGTAGTTTTTTTTACCTCCTCATAAGAAAACTACGTTTATTGTTCTTGCCGAAGAGTATAGCTTATTGGTCAGCTCACATATAAAACATATGGAACAATAAAAGGTGAATTTGCAAAGACGCTGGGAAGAGCAGTCCGACAGTTAAGGCAACAACAACAACAAATTTTAAGACAACAGGAAAGCCAACAAAAATACAAACGGATCTCTAACAACACATGATACTTCAACAAGAGATTTTGAAAAAAGCAGGGCGAACCGAAGGAAGGTTCTAGAGTCTTCTCTGCAGAGGGTATTTCAAACTCTCTTACAGAATTTGTATACAATCCTGAAGAAGGAATTATTTTTCCTTCGTACTATAAAAGATACGAAACGATTTTTTCGAAACGGTGCAAAGCATGGACCGACGAGGAAAGCAATATAACAAAAGATATGAACTCAGGAGAATACGAAATATACAAACTTTATTTTTGTCGCTCGACGAAACGGTCGAAATTTTGTTGAAAATGTTTAGAGAAAGGGAAAGTTTGTTTTGGGAACTATCATTTCTGGTTACCTAACGGGGGAGGGATGAGGAATTAAACTATAAAAAGTGGGGACAAAAATAAAAGTGAGGTAATTAACATAAGACCCTTGGCGTAAAAACTAGAAGCAAACCAAACCTAAACTAACTTAGTTTCGGTGAGGGATTCTAATGTTTGAACTCAGCGTCCCAATATCCTGATGTCTAAACGGCATTAAAATGTCGACTCCTTTCATTCGACAAATGCGCGCATGACCTTTTGCCAAATTCTGATGGAGAGTGTCGTGAAGCCTCATCAATATTGAGGCATTTCAACGCAGGCGCCCAAGACTATATGGAGCGAGCCTCCTGCTTCGTTAAACCGAGATCGTCAATCAGATCATCTTGAACGACCCTACTCACTAATACCTGATATAATGGCTTACGGGACAACGACTGGACATCGGAGAGGCCATTCTTTCATGTTAGAGTTTTATGTATATTTTTGTATTTATTGTATATTGTAAAAGATTTTATGTACATTTGGGGTGTTTTTTTAGGTCCTCGGAATGCTTTGTGGTGTTTTGATGCATGACAGTTGATGGACAAGTTCTTGTGGTGATTGAGAAAGATTGTAACGTATGTTTGGGTCGTAAATCGGATTAGCTAGGTATAGGATAGAGTACTCGAAGACCATCCCGAGTTTTGTTCCCCTCTCCCTTTCGGCCTTGTGTAATTTTTATGCAATAAATACTCATCGGAGAGACCATCCGTCGCTTGCAAGAGAAACTTCAGGGTCAACCGGCATTCAAGGCAGAAGGAGCACTCGCCTCAAGGTGAACGGATGGCCTTCTCCACAAACGAGTGCACACTTCTTAGGGTTAAAAAGTTATTACTGGTGTCTTCCTTTCAGGATTCGCCATTCTCATATGTTTGCTAAAACGTTCAACCGAGGAATGCGATGCAAAGCATATGTTGACGAATTTAAACGCTCGACATACCCAGACCACCTTCAGAAGAGTGACTTCTAACAAGTAAGAGAACAAGTCAGTCAGTTAAGTGCCATTCGTAATACACGCTTGCGAGACATGACTGACTGGGCAGAAGATTATCCCGCAGTAGGTTGCCATTGCTTTCTGCGGTAGACTGGTTGACGACCAAGGCTATAGAACCCAATCTGTCCTGTTATTTAACCCATAACTAGAAGGAATAGACGGATTAATACCTTTCCCAAGGGTATTCGCGCGTAAGTGAATGCCAGGAATTCAGCTGGAATTCGAACTCAGCTCCCCGATTTCTCGTTCCGAGATATCCAATGCACCACAACGCACAAGAGAACAAAACTTTGACTAATTGCATTAGTATGACATATGAGAGTGAAAGTGAGGAAAGTCGGGAAATGAGAATTTGGTAGACAAATAAGAAATACAAATAACATACTTCCGCCTTTTCCTTTAAGGAAAGATTTATCCGGAGGTATAGACGAACTACGCCATCGGCCTTCTCCCGCACCCCAAGCAATTCATTTCCAGCAAGAGATCGGGACCGAATTAGACGCCGAGTATCTTGACCGGCTCGTCCGTCCAGAGGAAAGGCTCGGAAAGAGAAACTCCCTTCCATGCGCTCAACCGCAAGCCAACAGATTTTTCGCGGTTTATTTTGTCCCCTGTCACCGACTCGGACTCACTGATCTCTTTGCCGACATCGTGTATCTCGGCTCAGCTCAGCACCAGAACAGAAGCATCATCAAAATAAGCGGAGTATCTGTCTGAGATGGAAGTGCAAAACAGCATTATGTTCACACACACACACACACACACACACACACACACACACACACACACACACACACACACACTAAAACAACACGCTTGTTTTCATCCGTGGGACACGCCACGTTAGCAGGGATTGGTTAATCTTGGCCGATCATCTTGTGTGCACGTGTTAAATCCATTTTCCCACGCTGTCATGCTGGTCCAAGAGGCGACTATTTAAACAGACTTCCACGTGTTGCACAGCGATCGAGGGAACAGCCGTCATAGTCTTACCTAACTCAAACAAACACCAGTGATGGTCCGAGCTGCAAGAGGCCGTTGTGAGAACATTTGACAACCTCCAATATACAGAACAGTATGTACATTATTCTCCTTTTCAGAACAAACTTTATTCTAATCAATCTTCCAAAGAATATTTGACTTTCTCTACAGTCTACGGGAGAAAACTCTTTCTCATTCTATTCACTTTCACCGTAATATTCATGCCTTTCTCAGCTATTGTATTCTTGTTAATACATGTTTATTCTGGTTGCATTGGCGTCGTTATTTATTCCTTGAGTCTAGAGTATTTCATGCGTTTTGTCTAATCACATAAATATAAATATTTTAACGGTAGTATCCGTTACAGAAGAACCAGGTAAGATTCTGCGTAGGTCCAGAATCGCCCTTAATTTGAGGAGATATTCTAATCCAAGAACATAAAGCAGAAGTGAAAGCGGACAGCCTTGACGATTGAAGCGGGACAATAGGGAAGGCTCCGATCGTACTCCATTCCATTCGACCAGCGCACCGGGGAAGGCGTACAGAAGTTGGATCCAGATACGAAAGTACGCCCTGAAACCAGCAGCGGAAAGGACAGTTTCCCGAAAACGATAATCAACCTTATCGAATGTCTAGGACTGATCTAAATTGATCAGCGCAGCTTCACTTTCGACTTTCTCAACGAACAAGTGTACCAAATGAAGGTTCTTCTGAATATTTAAACTCTTCAGAGAACGTATGCTAGGGACCAGAGGACAGCCTCGAAACACTTGGCTAACAGCTGAGTGAAATCTTCAATTCTATTTAACATCGTCAAAGACCGGAATTTACCTATCTCATCCCTACCGTGTTTGCTTTTGCACAGCAACTTGATCACACCCATTGTGAAACGTTGAGGTATAGACCCCTGCCTAATCTAGTTGTAAACCAACTCTAGCAAGGGAACAAAAGAAAACTAAGTAGAGTTCGTAAGGAAGATCATCTAATCCAGGAGTTGTCTCCCGGCCAATCAGCTTCAGCGCTTCCAAGATCTCAGATACTACAATGAGACACTCACACCAAGCCGCTTCATCAGCTTCGAGGTGGGGTTAGTCGGTCAAATATGTAACGAACTGAATGATGCTTAGACAGGGTTCCCTGTTGAACAGTTCCTGAAAGTAATCATGAAAAGCCTCAGATGTCTACGTTTGTAGTCCCGATTTGCTTATCCAGCAGTGTGACGCACGTGATAGGCTTCTTGGGTGCGTTCTCCCTTCTACTGCACGCAATTCAGGGGCTATATTCTTTGCTTCAGGGGACATTCTTTTTGACCTAGTCCTAACTACAAGAGTTTGATCCTTCTTTATAAGCAAGAAGGCCTGCTTCGCCATAGCTAAGGCTACTTGCCTCTTATCACGGGATTTAATCGCCCAATCAACTTTTACTTCAAATGCCGTTTGTGTTGCTAACCTATTTAGATTGAGAATCAAACGACTTAATTTTAGATTTGAATAAATTCTACCACTTATTTCCAACCTCAGCCCCGTCAATTCCGGATGTAGCATTAGTTGCAGCTGGTCCTTGAAATTGCGCTCACCAAATATGTTCAATTTCTAGTAGCCAACCAGTCTAACCTAAGGCTTATTTAAGGTTACAAGCCCATGATCCGAGTAAATTATGGAATGGAAACTTGAACAACCCAAGAGCCCTAAATCGACTCTCTTAGCTAGGACTTGGTCGATGTAGCTAAAATCCGAGATTAATACTACACTACCTCTCAGGGGTGCTTATTTCATAACTGATCGAACTTGTTGATAAAGTCCCTAAATGGCTTCGCACCTGGGTTGTTAAGTAGCCGATTTATCACCTATAAGATCTATGTCGGGGTGAAGGACGGCGTTCTATCACTCGTTAAAACTACACGACGAGATGTCATTAAAAACGGCTCTACCTGACGGAAGAAAATGTTAGGTGCATAAACCCCAATGAGACGAATAGACATATTCTTTATAGTAACGTCCAGCACACAAAGTCCGCCCACTAGATCTGCAAAGACAAGAGGACACACCGTATTCAAAGATTTTCTCACAAGCCAGGAAACATCTGTGGAGCGTCCATCAAAACATGTTGAATAGAGAACAAACATCTCAGTATATATTCACAGTTACGAGTTAAAAAAAAACAGGTTTCCTGCCTTTATGCAACATACATCCACACTAAGACGCTGAAGATCATGATCGAGACAGGCCCTGCGAGTCTCCGTCCTCATGTCTTCGGCCATTTATATTAGCCAGTCAGGGAGCTATGATTAGTCCGATTATGGGTATGGATCTGCATTAAACATTCCCGGGGATAGAACACCAACAGTCTTGGCTCATCTCAATTTTTATAGTGCCACCAAGAGATTGGCGACCTATGACCAGCGTTAATTTCAGTGCTCTATACAGGGATGGGTGAACAAAAAGAGGAACAGAACTGGTTTAATTTTCATGTTTTCTTTATCGAAGAAAGAAAAAGAAGGGAATGTCCCAAAAGTGTCATTTGCCTCCTCCTCCAGCACTGCCTATATTTGTTTGGATCCCTTTCCCGAATGGGAACTTTTTTTGCTTTACATAAATTACTGGAGTCTTCAACATCCTTTGAATACGAACAGCTGCCAAACCCCTCTCCCGAAAAGAGTGTCGAACATTACACCCGAACTGGCGTTTTACCACACCGGTCCCAATTGTTGGCATACCCATCACAGGTGAGACGGAAACAGCAGTCTCGAACACAGGAGGATTTGAGTCGGTATGGGCCCGAATTCAAGAGGCTTTCTTTGGGCAAAAAGACCAGTCTTTCTACACTTCCAACGGGATTGTTCGTGGCCTTTTACATCCAGGCAGTTGGGGATGGAAATGAAAAATTTACAATCAAAAAAATTCAAATCTCCACCCCTCGTTCAGATTGTCAGAGAAAGCACTGATTATTTTCCAGAATTTAACCATATATGCAGCCCAAATGATCTTTTAATCTGAGAAAAAACCTCAACCATGTTGGTTTTCGTCGCCTGCCCTCATATTCCGTCATTGATTATTAGGCGTTCTCTTACTCAATAAACGTGGGTAACATATTTGAAGTGCTCTTTCACCATAATTTAGGGTTTAACTTTCACAGATGTCAAATATTTGATCACAGTTTCTTTATTAGAGTGACTAATTTTGTACGAACGCTTGTCCACAAAAGAACGGACAATACTTTTCTCGAATCTCTGTAATTCCTAGGGATCTAACAAAAGCCATCTTCTTCGTTAAAGTCCGTAACATTTGGTTCTCTCCATTAACTCCAATATGTTGATTATACTCTTCGAAGTCAATTGGGTGGGGGTTTCTAGCAAGAGAACGACTTCCAGGTCGCTATATTAACTTGCTGCTGTCATTGGTCTTATCGTTTTCATTACTGGTTGTTGCAGTTTTCCGATTTTAGAATTCTGGCCATTTGCGGTCACCGTACATTTTCCCCTTTTCTTGTCTTCAGCTGAAATTATGCCCTCTTTTTTTTCTTTATCCGGTGGTTTTTTTTCGTACCAAGCAAGTTTCAAACAGACCAACTTTTTCGGCCATTATCTAAAAGAAAAACAAACAAAACAAAAAGGTGACATCGATTTAAAAAATCGATGTCACCTTTTTGTTTTGTTTGTTTTTCTTTTAGATAAAAAGAAAATAAAAGTAAATTATTGACTAAACGAAAAAAAAAAAAAACCAGAAACAGTAAAAAATTGATTAATACACAAATTTAAATAAAAAAGGTGGCAAAAATACAAAACTAAAATACAAAAAGGAAACAAATAAATAAGGCAAAAACTGGGTTTACCAGCAAACAAAAGAAAGATTTAGCGATTAAAAATAAGTTAAAAAAAACAAACATGAAAACAATGCAAATAAACTGGCGTCTTTTAAATTGAACAATTAAAAAAAAAAACGAAATCAATACACAATATTTTACAGAACTAAGAAGAGTGAAAAATCAAAAATCAAAACGCATTTATATAAAAAGGTTTTCATTTGAAGAAAACAAAATTGCCGAAATAGACAGTAAAAATAGAGAAATGTGACAGTCTTGATTAAAATAAAAAATAAAATAAGAAAAGGGGTTAAAACAGGAGTTTTAAGTAAAAGTAAATATAATATTAAACAAAATGCAAGAAAAATTAAATAAAAATCGAAAGATAAAGAACTTACATTAGAAAAATACGGAATTGAAATTGACGGATAGGGTAAAGAAAACAGAAAATATATAAAATGTAAAAATAGCAAAATATTCAATCTACAAAATAAATTTAAACAAATGACTTAGCTGAAAATTTTGTAGTCTTTGAAAGAAGAAATTAAATATACATGAGAACAAATGTTAAGCAAAAACGGTCTTGCTAAAGTCACAAATAACTCTAACACCAATGTACCTTTACTTCTTTGACTCTTCGACTTCCCTGTGTCCCGTTTACGACTGCGTTCATAGTCAGTGGAAGAGTCCATATCTTACACTTTAGTTTAGCGACAACAACATTGAAGGTCAGATGTCTGCATGAACATAACTGATCATTCTAGAAGGTAAACGTCTGCCATTCAAACGCTAGATAAGAAACACCATGACTTGGATATTAAGACAGTATAATGTTTCCTGAAACACTGCACGTTCCATCCGAAATTGATTTTCAAGTAAGCGAATCTGTATTCTAGATGAAGCAGTCAATTTTCTCCGATTTAAATATGGAAAACAATTTTAGGAAGCTCAAGAATGTTTTATGTGAAGAATTAAATGAGAAACCGAATGATTTTAACCTGAGAGATTCATGCAACCTGGGAAAATAAAATAAAATTGATTGCTTAAAAAGGTTTTTGACTAAAAAAGGTTCAAGTAACATTTCTAGCAAAAGAATGAATTCTAAAATATTGCATGTATTAATTTTTATCATCAAAATTAATAGCAATTTCTTTTCTAATCTCATTTTAATAACATATATTTCTTGTTTGCGTCATTATGTTTGTCGGCTGACAGATAAATGTAGTCGGAGGGGTCGAAAAAGTTCAAGGAAATGTTCGGGCTCTTCAATAACCATAAATCTACTATTAATATATTCTCTGGTGAGAAAATAATCATAGTGGAGGCTGTTTTAAGCTGATTAATCAACCATTTATCACGGAGTCAACAATTAATATCACGGATATCTTTAGCATCAAAAAGGTCCCCCTAGGTAATCTTGCATTCAGTGGCCTCCAAAAAGAAAAGAATATGCCTGCATTCTATAACCTTTGAGTAAATGTAGGTACTGATGCTTACAGCAAGGTTCTTGTGGACATATTTTGCCATGGCGTAAATCCAACTCATCAGTATATAAATGTGTGTGTACCCAGGACAAAATTTCTTGCCACAAAGCCAAGAATGCGCAGAGATTCTGCTCAGTTAACTTTGCTGATGTTTGGCCAGCGGGTATCTGGCACTTCTCCAGCATGAACTTGATCACTTTACGGTATGTGGGACATTATGGAACAGGTCACTAATAAGATCGCACACCCAACATCAATACCCTGAAAGTTGAGTGGGTGAAGATGCCGAGAAAATTCGTTAATAGTTGCGCAGATTTACGAGGTAGCGTTGAAAAAAATGAAGACCACATTGAATAAATTATTCATTTTATATTATCTATGACTTTTAATATCCGTTTGTACTGGTAGATTCAGAAACGAGGTTCGTAGGCCTCAGTAATTTTGCATATCTTACTTATTCATTATTTATATTCAATACATATATTCAACTTTTATATATATATATATATATATATATATAAAAGTGAATATATGGATTGAAATCCGAAAATATGATAGAATAAATAAAGAACAGGTAAGAAAAGTGTTTTTAATCAAATATTTCACTTTATTAAGCTTCTTCAGAGATTTGTTTATAAGACACAAAAATAAAGTTTTATTTTTTTAAATATTTTAAAAGCAAAGAGACATTATATTGGAATGTTCATTGGAACTTGATTGTCACGTGTGATAAAGCAATAGTCGTTTATTTTAGATGTAAGTTGACTTTTTACATGTCTGTGTGCGTAATAATGCTCTTGTCATTTTTGTAAATATGTAAGTGAGAAAATCATGAGTAGTCTAATGTAAGAATGCTTGTATTTATAAGTGGGTAAGGTTAGTGTGTGCATGGATGATTAAACGAAATACATTTTCATTTAAATTTGTAGTGAAATAAAGTATGCATGTATGAAGTGAACTTTTTTAGAAATAAATAAATTTTGAAAGAAATAAGATATTTGCGGTTGGAAACTTTCATTGAAATAATATATTTATACTTATTATCATTTATTAATTGATATATTACAATATTATAATTACGTAATATAAATAATATTTAGAAATATTATGATATATGTATTTAAGTATTGAGTATAATCAAACTTTAGCGGTAGAAAGATTTTATTGAAAGTTATAAGTATTATAATTATTAATTTATAGAAAATATGTAAAGTTTAGAATAATAGTTATATAGAGAAAATATTGAAATATTTAAAATAAAATACGGAAGTTTGGAGGATAATTTGAGCATTTCATTTTATTTGTTGCCCTCTCTTTCTTTATATATATATATATATATATATATATATATGTGTGTGTGTGTGTGTGTGTGTGTGTGTGTGTGTGTGTGTGTGTGTGTGGTGTGTGTATAGGTCACTCCAGTCTCACCACCAAAAGATTGAATTTTGACCGAATAGAATGCTTTTTCTCGCGTGATAAATAGATGTCTCTCTCTCTCTCTCTCTGTATATATATATATATATATATATATATATATAGAGAGAGAGAGAGAGAGAGAGAGAAGACATCTGAAGATAAAGAACGTTCTGGTCCACTGAAAAAGTTTGAGGACGAAGAATTGGAGGCATCACTTCATGAAGTCTCATATCAGACACAAGCTGAACTTTCAGAATCATTAGGAGTTGATTACACAACAGTTTCAAAAGATTTGAAAGCTTTAGGAATGATTGAAAATCAAGGACATTATGTGCCGTTTGAGTTAAAGCCGGGAGACGTTGAACGGCGTTTTGTCACGTGTGAACTGCTGTTTCAACGGCAGAATTGGAAAGTTTTTTGCATTGTATCCTGACCGACGATGAAAAATGGATATACAACGATAGAAGACTGTTGGGTAAGCGCGGTCATGCATCAACATCGGCAGAAAAAGCTGTGATTAGTCAACATACGCTTCGCATAGAGCTACTAGGTAAAATATGTTCGCAAGCAAATAGGAATAGCTAATTCTGAGAGGAAGACGCCAGCAACAACTTCCCGTCTCTAAGAAGTGTACTCGTGCTAGGAGGGGCCCACCGTTTACCTCTAGGCGAGTGCTCTTATTGTGAATGCGACGGATGGCCGCTCCAACGTTCACACATTTACCCGTCAGGCATTTTGACTACTAGTAAGTGGAGCCGTTCAAGATAATTTGATTGACTTGCTCTGTCTGAGAAAGCAGGAGGCTCGTTCTATATGGTCTTCAGCGCTTCGAGATGAAATGCTTCACTAATAACTAGGCATCACTAGGCTAGTTATGCAAAAGGCTTCACTAATAACTAGGCATCACTAGGCTAGTTATGCAAAAGGCTCTCTGTATAGGCAGAAATCTTTCTTCAGCGAGATTGGGAAATTATTCCAACTGCGTCCGTTGCGATGAGTCGGTGGTGGGCACTTTGACTCACGCCTTTTTTAACTGTAAGGCCCAAGACTTCACGGATCGCAAGCTGCGCGAAAATTTCCTTATCCTTGAATTCTATGGCGACGAGAAATTTTCCTCTTCCCAACTGATCTTTAAGCATCAGCTTAAAGTCAAGATCAGAACGAAAAGAAGACAACCTTCCCCATCAGAATTTGGCAAAAGGTGGTGGGAGTTGAGTGAAAGAAGCCGATGTAGGATGTCATTTTAATGCTAGTTGGGATATTGGAGGAACTTCATTAATCATTATCTACCCCACCCCAAAATAGTCTTTTTTGTTTTTACACCAATTTAAAACTTAGCTAGGGTATGTATTGTCATTGGCCCCACTTACTCTAGTTTAATTATTTTCCTCTTCTCAGTTAGGTGACCAGAAATATTACTTTCTTGTTGGATGCAGGGCACTTTTCGTTTTCGAGTTCGTTTTTTCGTATTTGTTTCTCTATATAGATGAATATATTGTGTGAATGTTTGGATTTATACACGTCACGCATAAATTTCGTTCAGCTAGTTGATGTTTCTGTCATGATTAAGGATTGTGTTTTTTTTATTACTAACACCATTTTGTCTACTTTCTTGTAAATATTATTATTCATTGTATAAATATTCATGGGGGTTTTTCATTTTTAAAATTATTTCCCATTCCCCACAGACAAATAGTACATATAGGACTAGTTAGATTTTCATAGAGCCTTTGAGGTATTATGGTGTTTGAAATAAAAATGGTAAGTAAGAATGTGAAGTTTTGGTGCAAGGAATATTGTATAGTTTGTCTTGATCATTGAAAATAAAGACAAAATTCCCCAACATTTGGATAATTTTTTTATTAAGTTGGTTCTAAGCTTTCGGCGTACATGTGCCATTCAACTGAAATTAAAGCCAAAATACGATGTTTAGAACGGCGCATGATTAAATATAATAGACATTCATTGTCTCTTATATTTAACAGTATATGTTTAGAAAAAATATATTGAGAAGAAAAATTGACGCACAATTAAACGGTTATAAATATAGAAATCATTTCAGCAATGTAAAATTATTGAAATAAATTCTGTATTTATAACCGTTTAATTATGTGTTGAGTTTTCCTCTCAATATATTTGCTCTGGATAATATCCACTGAGCTCTCTATTTCTATATAATTGATAATTGATATTAATTAGATAAAATCTTTTCGATCATGCTTTTTAGCTTCAGGGTTGCCATTCATTGCTATATATATATATATATATATATATATAGGTACCTCCATAGAAACGTGATGCCTAAGGTTTAAAATGATTTTAAGTTAAGGTTTTAATTTCAAGCTAATAGATTAAATTTAATATTTTCAATAAGTAAAATATTTTAAATTTCCTGGGAGGAAGTTTCGTTTCAAAATCAATAAAAATTGCTTATTTAACGCAATTTTTAGCATTCCGTCATCGCAATGCAATTGTCTTTATTAAAAAATATTTTAAAAATAAAATATACTTTCTTGAAACTTTTAACACGCTGGTAGGAGTTAATTTTGTTGACAGCTCGAATGTTAGATAGACGTTTATATAACTTTTCTACCGTGGACAGATCTGGAACAATTATTTCAGTAATATAACACGAACTCTCTTGTTATATGATTTTCAAATACTCATGAATTACAAATATTTTTTCCGTAGTGTAAAGAATCTTTACTGGCAGCAAGCCGCTTGCATGAATTGAGTAGATATACAAAGATAGAAATGGGCGTAAGACAAGGATGTGTCTTTTCACCGGATCTGTTCAACTTGTACAGCGAGAATATTTTGAGGAGCCTAAAAGTTATGCCTGGATTCGTAATCGAAGGCCACAATTTAAACAACCTAAGGTACGCAGATGATACAGTGCTGATAGCAGACACAGAAAGAAAACTACAAGACCTCATACAGAAGGTAGCAGAAGAAAGTAACAAGAAAGAACTAGAAATAAACTGCACGAAAACTGAATGCATGATCATCAGTAGAAAGGGCCCCCCTAAATGCCAAATACAGGTCGGAGATACTAGAATCAAGCAGGTACAGAAGTTGAGTAAAATATTAAGAAACAGGACAATTTCGCTAGAAACTAGGAAGAGAGTACTGGATTGGTACGTGATGTCCGTCCTTCCATATGGCAGTGAATGCTGAACAATATCATCAAAGATTAAAGAAAAACTTGAAGCAACTGAAATGCGGTTCTACAGACGGATGCTTCGAATCTCATGAATCGAGCATTCGAGCAATGATGAGGTCTTGGAAACGATGGAAACAAAAAGGAAATTAATACTGAGCATCGGGAAGAGACAGCTGAAGTTCCTGGGACACGCAATGAGGAAGGAGGGCCCGGAGAACCTGATACTAACAGGCCAGATAGAGGGAAAAAGAGACAGGGGAAAGCAACGGATAACATATTTGAAGGACCGAATCAGGTGGCTGACAGAACGAGGATTGCACGGTGTAACAGGAGAAGGCGTGCTCATAGCCACCAGGGATAGGGAAACGTGAAAAGCCATGATCGCCTACGTCTTGAAGGGGCAGGGCACATAGAAGAAGAAGAAGAATGTTAAATTGATTTTCACATACTTTGTTTTAGATTTACTATGGCTATCGCTCTTATTCTCTAATAATATCGTGTATGAACATCCGTATTTACACACACAAATTCTTTTCAAAATATTAAGTTCGATAAATAGTTGAAAGTTTTCCATTTATGATCAGTAAACAAAGTTTTTACTTAATAGCAATATCACATAACTGGTACAAATTAAGACAAAAATTAAAAAAATATAATTTCATGAGTTGTTCTAATTCAAATTTAAAAGAAATTAAAACAAATCCCGTGAACAATTATTATTTATCAATAAAAATGTTTTCTTAAGACAATAGTAAACATAATATATATAATTCATGAAAGCAATTAAAAGCTTTTCTAATTGAATAATTGCATTCACTAACGCGCAAATGCCGTTGAGAAATGTATTAATTCGTCGTTTCTCCCTGCAACCATGGGTTAAATAGTGTCTTAGTTTTATTTGATTCTTTATTTTACGATTCAGAGTAGATTTTTTGTAACTGAGTGTCAAGTTTTACAAAAAAACAAAACAAAAAAACAAACAAACAAAAGAAATTATGATTTAAATTCTTCAAGGAGTTCTGCGTACAACTAATACAAACATTAAACGCTACAAAAATTATTTTCTCGAAATGTCATGAATTTAAATAAGAAGAGGGGTTACAGATGTAAAAAATTATTTTTACCAAAATGAAAACACTTAACAATTTCATTCATTGATGAAACCACAATTTACTCTCGCCTCGATCAAAATTCCGCTGAGGTTGACAAAGCGAATAACCTCCAATCTGTGGTTGACTGGGGTAAGAAATAGGTCGGGAATTTTAATGCTTCCAAAACGAAGCTGCTATTAACCACCACAGATAATCGCTCGTGTCCCTTATTTGCATGGATCTCGGTCTAACTCTCTCAGCAGACATCAAGTGGAACGACTACATCAAATCCAACTGCTGCTAAGATGGTCGATTTACTGTGTATGGCCAAGAATTTTTCCCGTCTGAATGCATCCTGCACATATATATATCTACCATCCGCCTGTGTATTAAATATTGCTGTCACATCTGGTCGGGTGCCTCTGCTATTCATCTCGGAGTTCTTGACAATATCCAACGGAAAATCTGCAGTGTGATCGATCCCAACTTGGTAGCTCAGCTGCAATCACTTTCTCACCGGCGTAATGTGGCTTCCCTATATCTCTTCTACAAATATTTTCACGACTTCTGCTCATCCGAGCTTAGCTCACTGGTGCACTCTTCTACATAAATTTACTCGAGTTACTAGATTAGCAACTAGGTCCAACCTTTTACAGTGAAACCGATAAATTGTAATCGCAACTTCTATCCTCAGCTTCTTTTCTCGTCTTGCTGCCTGTAAAATTCCCTTCCGTATTCTTACTTCCCCGACAGCTACAATCTCCAAGAATTTAAATGCAAGGTCAATTGTCATCTCCTATCTCTCTGACTTGCATCTTTTCCCTCATGTTCTTTTCTTCGTCCACTCTACTCTCATCTCACCAGTATTCTCATCCTTCTCTTAGCCATTCTCTGACACCCCCTATAACTTGTTCCTCTTTCTCATCACTTTCCTCCTACGTAACCCCCTGCACACCAGTGGCAGTAAAACTGCCTTGTCTGGGTTGAAATGATTAAAAAAAAAATCTGATAATTATTTGATTTTTACAAAGATTTCCAAATCAGTGTATTTTTATAAAAATTTCCAAATCAGTGTATTTTTAAAAAATTTCCAAATCAATGTATTTTTACAAAAAATTCCAAATCAGTGTATTTTTACAAAAATTTCCCAATCAGTGTATTTTTACAAAAATTTCCAAATCAGTCACAAAAGACGGGAAAATTTTCTATATTAATCTTTGCCCGCGCCCTGTCTCACTGACGCAAGGAAAATAAGATATTTAACCAAAATTTCGAGCGTCATAAAAGGGATCAAACATTTAATCTAATCATCAAAATTCTTTTTCTCTTTTCTCTTAATAATAACATAAAGTGTTTTAGACAACTTTTATATTCTAACTCTTACAAAACGGAAAATAAATATTGCGATCCTAGAAAATTTTCTTGTCTGCCGTATTTAGTAAAAGATGTTTAAAAGAAAGGTTGCTGCATATATATATATATATATATATATAAGTAAGGAAATCAGAAGGTTATGCTACCATGGATCCGGCAGGCAATTTGTTATATTTTCTTTTCTTTCTTGATATAATAAAATGAGAAATGGTATGAGGAAACATTCAGCATTCATTGGCTGGTCCGTCAGTGTTAGTATCTGTTGAAATGTACAACATAAGACGCAAACAACTACTGAGTGCGAAAGAATATCTTTTCTTTCAATTTTTTACCCCAAACAAGATAATAAAGTCCCTAAGACGCAAATGATTACTGAGTGCGAATGGTTATATTTTCTTTTAATCCTTTCACCCTAAAAAAGATAGCAAAGCCACTAAGACTCAAACGATTACTAAGTGCAAAAGAATATGAGAAAAAAAAGCACTATTAAGGAGAGAACAATAACAGAACAAGAATTAAGAAGAGAAAAGCTAACGATTGGCATTGCATTTCAATTTTTGAAGATCAGAGTTGACTGGGAAGCAAGAAGCCGGAAGAGAAAAGTTCGAAAAAAGAAACCATTAGCAGCGAACATGCAATAACATCTATCTATTTAAACTGTAAAATGATGACACCTAGCTATCAATATACAAGGTAAGTGAAAAGTAACTCTCAATTTTCAAATACTTATAATTTATTTATTCACTATAATTTTTACAAGAAATGGAGACGAGAGAAAAGCGTTTAGCATGTGGTTTTATTTAAAATTCGATATGGTCATCTCTTATCACTCGATTATAGTGGTGAAGGCTTGTGCAGAACCAACCACACTGTTTGAAAGAGCCAAATACAGAGAACTGGTGCACAGAATGCTAAGGTCTTCAAATGATTCTTCGTCATTTTTTGAATTCAGAATTGTCCTTCTTCTAGACTGTTTGTGACTAGAGGCTTTAGGCCCAGTCTGTCCTGCTATTTGCTCATACCTAGCGGAAGAAGCATAATTAATATGTACAGGATGTTTGAAAATTGACTACCCATTTAAAAATACTTATAGTTTATTTATTAACTATAATTTTTACAAGAAATAAATATGAGAGGAAAGCGTTTAGCATGAGGTTTTATTTAAAATACGGTACTGGGACCAGATATTACTACTAGCTTTGTTAAGCTGCCCAGGAATCGCGTCAAATGATTTCACCAACAATTTTGTGGTATGGATACAAATTCTTGTATTGGCGCTTCAAGTTTTTCTAAAGTCTTGGTTTGGTATAGTAGACTTGCTTCTTTAACCAACCCGAAAGGAAAAGGCCACAGAATGTTAAGTCAGGACTCTTGGCTGGCCACTCATACATAAAATAGGCAGTTAATTTTCAGTCACCTTGTAGTACTATTTTTAAATTCGTAAAGTCGAGGTATAAGAATAAAGACGATGTAAAAGAACAAAAACAGAGAGTCTATTCCCTAAAAATACCAATCGAAGTAATAAAAATGGAGGATTACAAAGAAATCGATTAATTCTTTGTAAACGGGATGATTGTAAAGTAATTCTTTGTAAACGGGGTGATTGTAAAGTAATTCTTTGTAAACGGGATGATTGTAAAGTAATTCCGTATTTTAAAATAGAATTTATTTATTAACTATAATTTTTACAAGAAATGAATTTGAGAGGAAAGCGTTTAGCATGAGGTTTTATTTTAAATTCGATATGGACACCAGATTTAGCTATCAGCTTCTCGAACCGCCAATTGCGTCAACTGATTTCACCAGGAACTCTTGAGGTAACATCTTGTATTCTCCCTTCAAGTTTTTCTAAAGTCTTGGTTTGGTATAGTAGACTTGCTCCTTTAACCAATCCGAAATGAAAAGGCCACAGAATTTTAAGTCAAGACTCTTGGCTGGCCACTCATACATAAAATAGGCAGTTACTTTTCAGTCACCTTGTAGTACTGTTTTTAAATTCGTAAAGTCAAGATATAAAAATATTTTTTGAAGTATTATTGAAAAATGTCGAATAATCAAAAATTGCCTTGTGCCGATTTTGCAAGTAAAGGAGGTTTTTGTGCAAAGGGGGGGGGGGGGGAATCCAAAATTTGACAACTGGCACCGTTAGAAATTATGTAACTGTTGTTCTCGTCTGTACCTTCATTCCTTATAATTATTTTTAAATTTCTCGGTTTATCTTCACTATTTGTGTCCTAATATTTTATTTATTTTAGTCTAGTGAGACTGCTTGGCGATAACTGATAACTGTTTTCTTTTCACAAAACCGGTCGGCCCCAGATGTTGGCGGTGTGCCAGGTCCTCACGACCGTTCCTACTAATGCAACAGACAGTAATGTCAAGTTTTCGATAGGGGTATTATCGATCGCCACAAGCCCTCGCTTCAACCCTGTAGCCACGTTACTTCAGACCTTTCATCCGATACATTTCACCACCCTTCCAGCCATTTTTTTTAATCGATTCCTCCTCAGTCTCTTCTTTTTGCTTTGTGTCTTGTTTCGTTCTTATGAAATGTCTTCTCTCTCTTTTCTTTGTTCTTTTATTTGTCCTTACCTTTGTCAACTAATTCCTCTTTCTTATGCCATCTTTCTCATTTTTTTTCAACATTGCTTCCTTATTTCTTTACTTTCGCTATCGTCTTCTTACCTTCTGTTTCTTAATGTCTTTTTTTCTTTTTCTTTCATCACATTTGATTTATTTCTTCTTTCTTCTCCTTTCCCCCACTTCCTAAAAGGTCTTTAGCTTCTTTTTGTTCTATTTATATTTAATTAATTTAAATTATATTACACTTTCTTTCTTTCTTTCTTTCTTTCTTTCTTTTTTCAAGTGTCTTTCATTTATCTGTTTTAGTCTTTTCCTTTCTATCTCTCTTTTCGTTTTCTTTTTTATTCTCTCACATTTTAATATCTGCCTGTTCTTTTTATACAACTTGTGTCCTTTGATAACCAATATTCTATCCTTCTCTGTCTTTCCTACATTTCTTTTTTTCTCTGTCTTAGTCTTTTCCTTTCTGTGTCTCTTTTCGTTTTTCTTTTTATTCTCACACGTTTTGAAGTCTGTTTTCTCTCCCTGTACCAATTGTCTATTTTGGTATTTCGTCTTCGTTCCTCTGTCATTTCTACGTCTAACTTTTCCATCTAACCTTTTACCCTTTCTTTTTATTTTTTATTCTCTCACATTTTAAAATCCGTTTTCTTTCATTCTACTACCTGTCCCCTATTATAAGCCCACTTCTTTCCTTCTCTGTCCTTCTACATCTCTCTTTTCTCGGGCTTATTTTTTCCTCTTCTGTTTCTTCTTTCTTTTTCATTTTTATTTTCTCGCATTTTAAAATTCCTTTATCTCGGATTGTACCACTTGTTTTCTTTGGTAACCCGTTTTCTCTTCTTCTCTGTCTTCCCTACGTCTCTCTTTTCTCTGTTTTAGATTTTAGCCTCCTATTCCCTCATTCTTTTTCTTTTTTATTTCCTCACATTTTAAAATCTGTTTTCTCTCTTTGTGACACTTGTTTATTTTGGCATTCTGTCTTCTCTCTTCTTTTTTCTGCGTCTCTCTTTTATATGTCTTATCTTTTTCCCTTCCGTTTCTTCTTTCTTTTTTTCTTTTCATTTTCTCACATTTTCAAACTGTTTTCCTTAATTCTAAAACTTGTCTTCTTTGGTAACACGTTTTCTCTTCTTCTTGTCTGTCATTTCCACGCCCCTCTTTTTTCTTTCTTAGTTTTTATCCCTATATGTCTTCTTCTTTCGTTTTCCTTGTTTTTCCCCTCACATTCCATTTTTTCTTATTGTACCACTCATCCTCTTTTGGTAACACATATTCTCTTTTCTGTCATTTCTATATCTCTCTTTACTTTCAAAGATACATTTCTCTAATTTTTCTCTATACCTCCTCCTCTTCTTTCTTTTCTTTGCGTTTTTGATGTTTACGTATTTTCGTGACACGAATTTTCTTTAATATTTCTCACGTTGTACCCGGTTTGGAGGTTCATTGATGCACCTTCTTCAAACTCGGTTTTATCTTCTTTCATCCTTTATTCCTTCGCATTTATTTTATTCTTTCTTTCTATTTATTACATGTTTTGATTCTTTGTGTAATTTAAACTTATCTTTCTTTTAACTCACACCCTCACTTTTCATTTTTTCCTATTTATCTCGCTTTTCTCGAGTACCAGCTTTATACTTATTATCCCGGTCCTGGGCATGACGGTAAACTGCATCCGGCAGCAAAGCTTCTGATTGGGAGGTTGTGAGGAGCATGGAACCACCTCTTAATTGGTGTTGTTCCCAGGTCCACCCTGACACGGAGTGGTCGCACCTGTTAGGGGGGGGGTCCCAACTATGGGAAAATAGTTAACCCCCAAACTGGGGTCAAACACTATGAAAGTATAAAAATGCTTTTATAGAAATATATATACATAAAAATAGACTTTTTATAGAAAAATATACATTTTTGAAGAAAAAATTATTACCACAAAACATTTTTGAAGGAAAAATTCTCAGCAAAACATTTTTGAATACAAAACTAAAATACATTTCAGTTTTCTAAAATAAAAAATAAAAAAAATTTTCGTTAAAATCTAACTAAATTAACCTTCTCACTATAACCGAACATTATAGAAAAATACTTTCAAACCTCACCTTTTTGGCATTAAATGACCCGTAGAGGTTGATATGCCGTTAAGCAAAACTCACTCACTCACTCACTTATCCTCTTTTTGTGCGTTCATCTTCTCCTACCATTTTTATATATTTCAGCTCGATTTCTGTATCTCAGTTCAAACAATCCTTCTTTTTTTATTTATTAGTGCTCAGTAGGATGTGCGTTGTGGTAGAGTGGATAGCAGCTCGGAACGAGAAGCCGGGTGAGCCGAGTTCGAATTCCAGTTGAATCTCATTGTATTCACTTACGCGCAAATACCCTTGGGAAAGGTATTAATCCGTCTTAAATATTGGTTAAATAACAGGACAGATTGGGTTCTATAGCCTTGGTCGGCAACCAGTCTACCGCAGTAAAGCAATGGTAACCTACTGCGGGATAATCTTCTGCCCAATCAGTCATGTCTCTTTCGAGACATGATCACCCAAGCGTGTATCAAGTATGGCACTTAACTGACAGGTTCATTTCCTCTCAGTTCAAACAATCCTAATTTATTTATGATCAGTAACTCCTTCCATTTCAGTTCAAACTATCATTCTCTCTTTTATTTATTAGCGCTCAGTAGTTCCTTTCCTTTCAGTTCAAACTATCCTTTTCTTTTTTATTTATTTTTAGGTAGTGAGTCTTTCCCTCTCAGTTCAAATTATCCTTCTTTTTTTTATTACCGCTCAGTAGCTCCTCCCCGCTCAGTTCGAACAATCTTTATCCCTTTGATTTATTTCCGATCAGTGACACTTTCCATCAGTTCAAACTATCCTTCTCTCTTTTATTTAATTCCGCTCAGTAGCATCTTTCATTCCAGTTCGAACTATCCTTCTCGCTTTTCTTTATTTTCGCCCAGTAACTCCTTGCCTCTCAGTAAAACTATACTTCTTTCTTTCATTTATTTATGCTCAGTAGCTCCTTCCCTCTCAGCTCAAACAATCCTTAACTCTTTGATTTATTCCCGATCAGTGACTCCTTCTATTTCAGTTCAAATTATCCTTCTATCATTGATTTATTACCGCTTAGTAATTCCCTCCTCTCAGTTCAAACTATCCTTTTCTTTTTATTTATTCTCAGGCAGTGAATCTTTCCCTCTCAGTTCAAATTATCCTTCTTTCTTTTACTTACTATCACTCAGTAGCTCCTTCCCTCTCAGTTCGAACTATCCCTCTGTCTTTTATTTACTGCCGCTCAATAGCGCCTTCCCTCTCAGTTCAAACAATCCTTATCTCTTTGATTTATTTCTGCTCAGTGACTCCTTCCTTATCAGTTCAAACAATCCTTCTCTCTTTTATTCATTTCTGCTCAATAGCACTTTGCCTCTCAGTTAAACTATCGTTCTCTCCTTTCATCTATTTCTGCTCAGTAGCTCCATCCTTATCAGTTCAGACTATCCTTCTCTCCTTTTTGTTTATTTCCGCTCAGTAGCTACTTCCTTCTTAGTTTAAACTATTCTTCTCTCTTTTATGTATTTCCACTCAGTAGCTCCTTCATTTTCATTTCAAACAATTCTTCTCTCTTTTATTTATTACCGTTCAGTAGCTCCTTTTCTCTTAGTTCAAACTATCCTTCTCTCCTTACTTTATTTCCGCTCTGTAGATCCTTCCCTCAGTTCATTCTATCCTGTTTTTAATATATTTCTGCTCAGTAGATCCTTCCATCTAAGTTTAAATTATCCTTTTTTCATTTATTCATTACTGCACAGTAGCCCCTTTCCTCTAGGTTTAAACTATCTCTCTCTCTTTTATCTATTTCCGGTCAGTAGCTCTTTTCCTCTAGATTTAAACTATCTCTCTCTCTTTTATCTATTTCCGGTCAGTAGCTCCTTTCCTCTAAGTTTAAACTATATATATCTCTCTCTCTTATCTATTTCCGGTCAGTAGCTCCTTTCCTCTAGGTTTAAACTAGCTTTTATCTATTTCCGGTCAGTAGCTCTTTTCCTCTAGGTTTAAACTATCTATCTCTCTCTCTTTTATCTATTTTCGGTCAGTAGCACCTTTCCTCTAGGTTTAAACTATCTCTCTCTCTTTTATTTATTTCCGGTCAGTAGCTCCTTTCCTCTAAGTTTAAACTATATATATCTCTCTCTCTTATCTATTTCCGGTCAGTAGCTCCTTTTCTCTAGGTTTAAACTATCTCTCTCTCTCTCTCTTTTATCTATTTTCGGTCAGTAGCACCTTTCCTCTAGGTTTAAACTATCTCTCTCTCTCTCTCTTTTATCTATTTCCGGTCAGTAGCTCTTTTCCTCTAGGTTTAAACTATCTCTCTCTCTCTCTCTTTTATCTATTTCCGGTCAGTAGCTCCTTTCCTCTCAGTTCAAACTATCGTTCTCTCCTTTACTTATTTCTGCTAAGTAGCTCCTTGCTTGACAGATAAACTATCTTTTACTTTCTTTCATTTATTTCAGCTCAGTAGTTCCTTCGCTCTCATTTCAAACTAACATCCTCTCTTTTAGTTATTTCTGCTCAGTAGCTCCTACCTTATCAGTTCAGACTATCCTTCTCTTTTAGTTATTTCTACTCAGTAGCTGCCTTCCTCTCAGTTCAAACTGTTCTTTTCACTTTTATTTATTACTGCTCAGTGTTCCTTCTCTCTCAGTTCAAACTATCCTTCTCTCTTTTAATTATTTCATGTCAGTTTCTCCTTTTGTTGCTGTTTAAAATATCATTCGCACTTTTATATATTTAATTTCAGATTCTCGCTCTCCCTTAGTTCAAACTATCCCTCTCTCTTTGTCTGTTAATTATTTCATCTCCTTTTTTCACCCGTATTAGTTTAGAATAGCTTTCTCACTTTTATTTCTTACCTCAATTTCTCATTCTTTCTCCGTTTAAATTATCCTCTTCTCTTATTTATTTTATTTTTTTTCCTGCCTTTCAGTGTAACCTATCTTTCTCTATCTTATTCATTTCCTTTCACTCTCTCCCTCACACTGTTTAAACAATCTTTTTTATTCTTATTTATTTCAACTCGCTTGCTCACTTACTCTCAGTTAAAACTATATTTTTCTTATTTATTTAATCTTGATTTGTCCCTGTCTTTCTGTTTAAACTAAACTTCTTTTTCTTAGTTATTTCATCTCGCTTTTACACTCAATCTCAATATAAACTAACTTTCTCTTTTGTATTTCTTTCCACTCGGTTTCTCTTCCCATCTCAGCTTAATCTATCTTTCTCTCTCTTATTTATTCCCTCTTGCTTTCTCCTTCTCCCTCAGTGGAAACTATCTTTCCCTCTTTTATTATTTCTTCTTGCTTTCTATTTCCCTTTCAGTTTAAACTATCTTTCTTTCTCTTATTGTTTCTTCTCGCTTTCTATCTCCTTCTCAGTTTAATCTATCTTTCTCTCTTATTTTTTTCATCTGGCTTTCTCACTTGCTTTGAGTACAAGTTATCTTTCTCTCTTTTATTTTTCCTCATGTTTTCTCATCCCCTCTCAGTTTAAACTATCTTTCTTTTATTATTTCTATTTGCTTTTTCCTTCTCTCTCAGTGGAAACTATCTTTGCCTCTCTTATTATTTCTTCCTGCTTTCTCCCTTCCTCTCACATTAAATTATCTTTCTCTCTCTTATTATTTCTTCTTGCTTTGTTCTTCCCTCTCAGTTTAACTTTCTCTCTGTTATTACGTTCGCGTCTTAGTTTCAACTAAATTACTCTCTTTTATTTATCTTCTCTCAGTTTCTCCTTGCATCTCAGTTTAAATTATCTTTCTTTCTTATTTATTTCATCTCGCTTTCTCACTCACTCTCAGTTTAAACTCTCTTTCTTTTATTTATTTAATCTCAATTTCTCACCCCCTCTCATTTTAAACTGTTTCTCTTCTATTTCTTTTCTTTTTGTTTCTCCTTCCCTCTCAGCATAAATTATCATTCTCTCTCTCTCTCTCTCTCATTTATTTAATCACGATTTCTCTCTCTTGTTCAGTTTAAACTATCTTTCTCTTTCTTATTTATTTTCTCTTTCTTATTAATCGCGGTTTCTATCTTTCTCTCGGTGTAAGCTATCTTATTCTCTCTTATTTATTCTATCTCGGTTTCTCCCCCCTCCCTCTTTTAAAACTCTTCTTCTCTCGTTTATTCCTGCTCCTAACCGTGTTTAAATTATCCTTCTCTCTCATTTTTTTCATCTCGTTTTCTATCTCTCTGTCAGTTTAAATTATCCTCCTGTTTTTTTTATTTATTTATTGTCGGTTTTCTTCCTTCTTAGCTCAAATTATTCTTTTATTTATTTCGACTCGGATTCTCTCTCTCTCTTTAAAGTATGTAGACATCGTGTTAAACGATTTTAAAAACTAGCAGACTGCTTTATAGCGGGCCATAAAATTTCGATCTTAAAAGGTGCATTGGCACATCATCGGTCAATATTGTACGAAGCAGGACCAAAACAGCCTGCATAATGAATAAGATAACACTGCAAAACCCAAATCTCGCTATAGTCTCGCTGCAGTATCTTTTTTTTTTAAAACTCCGATCAATGAGCAGTAGCTGAGTGCATTCAGGACGCACACTGACATCATGATATTTAGTTTAAGATTTTTTTTAAACATTTGTGTCTGTGTGTTTGTACGGACAATTTTTTATACTTTAAATGCCATGTCTCTTCCGATTTAATGCCATCTCATAAACTTTCAAACAGACAGACAAAGAAAACTGGTAGACATCTGCATATATATAGATGCATAAACGGAAACAAAATAAATAAGAAATATGTAGGTATATCATATTGTTTTGTTGTGTGATTTTACATAGTTTTATGCAGGTTGGAATCGAGTATATTTTTAACTATCATGAGAAAACTAGTCTCATCGTTCAGGCACTTAAGATGAAGTTTAATCAATCTATAATGGCCTAACTGTTTATTCCATCAAATTCTCGGAAAGCTACAGATTAGTAGACAAATCGTCTCACTTAATAAGCAAACAACAAAATACATGGATTTGTATTTATTAATTCGACAAATTTTATTACATAAAACTTATTTCTAGTAGATACCCATATTTGAGTAGACGATTCGTTTATCAATTAAACAGTATATTTATATTTTTCTCATTCTGACTATTAATGAATTTAATAAAAATTATGTCTCATTTCTGCACATTCATTTAGATTCTTAATCTAATACACTAACAGACGTATATATATATATATATATATATATATATATATATATGTTTGTGTGTGCGTATATTGTGCGTGTGTATAAAAATTTGTGATATCTGCAAAAAGACAATATGACTAAATAATATATATATATATATATATATATATATATATATATATATATATATATATATATATATATATATATATATATATATATATACACGGAGAAAGGTAGTAAACAAACAACAGCTCTCAAGGGTATGAAATAATGAAAAATGCTGAATACAAAATTCAATGAAAAGAAAGTAGTGCGAAAATATATACTTAATAGTTAAGGCTTGACACCAGGCTACCCGGGTTTCAAGTGTGAGATACCTTCAGGAACAAGGTTCTTGTGCCTAAAGATTACTCACGGTTTAAATCCTGGTAGACTGATATCAAACATTAACTATTGAATATATATATATATATATCCGAAGACAGATCTGTTTCGCTGTATTACAGCTCATCAGCACGGCTTAGATTCCGGTCGCTTCCTAACCCAGGATCGAAACCCGACCGAATCCGCTCTATCTGGAGTAGTTTAAACCGAATAACTTCTCCTGTTTTGAATATGGGTACTCATATTCATACCGACTTTTGCTAATCATAGGACGTCGGATCTAACGGCGGTTTCCTATGTACAGAATGAGGTGAGGCGCAGATTCGAATCCTACCGTAGAGCATATTTTTCTTTAATAAGATCTCACGAATATTCAGGTCTGAATATTCTTCAGAAATCGACAAGAACCATTCCTATGGTCAAATGTTTTATATCTATAAACGCTCTGTCTCCGATATGGAACAATCTTCCCTTACAAATATAACAGATTTTAACAACAATTCTTCTTGGCAAAATCCTTCTTGCATGTTTATGAATCTGCCATCGTCTTTGCATAGAACATTACTGCCATATTTGATTTGATTCCTCCGTTATGTATCTCGTGATCCTTGACGAAATTCAAAGAATTGATCTGGTATCTTGACTTCAGTCATTTTCGCACCGGCGTAACGTGGCTTTCCTATGTCTTTTCTATAAATAGTTTCATGGTCATTGTTCTAATGCGTTTCCATCTATGGTAACTCGACCGAATTAATTTAAACGCACAACTAGATTGGTAATTATGTCTCATATTTTTACTATTAAAATAACTAGATGTAACTGTAGCTTCTATTCTAATACTTTCTTTTCTCGCACTTCTTGCCTGCCCAATTCTCTTCTAATATTTTGCATCTCTGCCACCTACAGTCCCCAAAAATTGAAATGCGACTTAATTGCCATATCCTGTTTTCTTGAATTCCGTTCTTTTATTGTCTTTTCTCCTTAATAAAATCTTCAGATTTTCTTTTATTACATTATAAATATATTTTTTGGTAAGCAGATCCACCAAATTATAAGCAAATAACATTAGTGCAAAAAATATAAAAAAATATAATTTTCCGGTCGTTCATTGATTGCAGTAAATACAATTGATTTATCATTTACTGTTAAATCTAAAACATCTAACTTAATTCTTCCCAATAAATTGGGATCATAGAAATTCTCCTATGCAAACGCCATCTTCTTCATGAATTCTCGTTTATTTAATGGCTTCTATAAATATTTTCATGGCTTCTGCTCGGATGAGCTTAAGACACTGATGCCTCCCCAGCAGGTGTTTACCCGTGCAACCAGACTGGCAACTGGGTCCCACCCATTCACAGTCAGGTTAGCCAAATGCAGACGACAATTCTACTCCTGCAGCTTCCTCTCTCGCACTTCCCGCCTGTGGAACTCACTCCCGTATTCTTGCTTTCCTGACGGCTACAACCTCCAGAAATTTAAATGCAATGTTAATATTCATCTACTAACCACTGGCCTCTAGCTCTCTCCCCTCCCTTGTATAACCTTCCCTTTCTCTCCACCTATGTATCTGTCATCGCACCTTCTTTCTCAGCTTTCTATTGTTCCTTTCTAACTAGCCTGTACTCCTCACTCTTTTCTAATTAATCTTTTTACATTTATGTAACCCCCTGCACATCAGTGGCGTTTCCGCCTTGCTCGGGGTGAAATGATTAAAAAAAAAAAAAAAAAAAAAGAAAAGATTACTTCTTTAATGACAAATCAGGAAAACATTGGCCACACAAGCACCACACGAACTCGTAGGTTAACTTAACAATAATCGAAACAGCGCAATTCGTGCACATATTAAGCATCATTTCACAAATAACTAAATGGCAGAATGATCACATAAAACAAGGATAGAGAATCGCTTTGAAATATTCCGCGCTTGATTTATAAATTGCCAATTTCTTTCCTTCTCGATGTTAAGACTGTTTTCTAACTAGTCATGCTGTTTTATATAATTGCCACTATACTTTTAGTCACACCAAAATATCCAAGAACTTTAGGATGTATGAATGTGATGCAATAACATAGGCTTTGTAATAAACTATCCAGTTTGTCATAAACATTCTGCAGTTCTAAAGAATTGTCATTATTATTTGAAAATTTCTAGATTTTCTGTTATGCGTTGAAGGTTTGTCATAGCATCGGTAGATTCCTCTTCTGTCGCTTTCACTATTCAACATTTTATAAAACTTTTAATGATCGATTACACTGGTAAAAAGAAATAAATTAGCAAATCTGAGGCCACTGAATCTGAAAATGAATTTACTTTTTATTGGTTAGCTACCGTTTTGGCGGATGTGCGTTGTGGTGCAGTGGATATCGGTTCGGAACGAGAAATCGGAGAACCGAGTTCGAATTCCAGTTGAATTCCTTGCATTCACTTACGCACAAATACCCTTGGGAAAGGTATTATTCCGTCTCTTCCCTCCGGTTATGGGTCAAATAACAGGACAGATTGGGTTCTATTACCTTGGCTGGCAACCAGTCTACCACAAAGAGTCTTCCAGTTATGTGGCGGCAACCAGTCTACCGCAGAAAGCAATGGCAACCTACTGCGGGATAATCTTCTGCCCAGTCAGTCACGTCTCTTTCGAGACATGATCGCCCAAGCGTGTATCGCGCATGGCACTTAACTGACTGACCGTTTTGGCTGAACAGAAATGCGTCATGTTTGGAAAAAAACAGTTTCTTCATTTGTTTTCTCTATATGATATTGACCGATGGCAATATTTCTCAAAGTAAAACGGTAGAAACCTCTCAATTTGTATTTAAACCAACAAATATTTGTCTGCTTATTGAGAAATACTATTTTTTCAATAACAATCAGACCCTAAGTGTTTAGAAAAATAACACTGTTGAATATATCAAGACCAACAAGTATTTTCATCAAATCATTTAATAAACTAATAGCAGCAATAAAACCTTCGTGAACATAAGAAATATGGTAAAAAAATTCTCTTTCTTGATTGTCTGTCATATTCAATGTTATTTAAGTCCCTTTTCATACCCTAGTAGCAGTCAACGTTTATTCTTGTGTGCCATCATCTCTAGTAGCGCTCTTTCATTGTTTTGATATGCTGATAGAATCTGTCTCGTTGCTCTTCACTCACATCACCGCAATTAAACGAAAATTTATCTAGATGGCTATGTAAAATATAAACCTTAACACTCATATTAGTGTATTATTGATAAAGTCTATTACTGATACAGTTTATCAGTTAATTTGAATTTTGGTGATAAATTGAAACAATTCGGCACTTCTATTTTTAAAATTTTGGACTCAAAACTTCTCTCATGAAAATAGTTTATTTCGAGTGGCTAACATAAATTGCTCTGGCTACCTGAAAATTGATAGGTTTTCTATAACCTTTATTAAATAAATGTTGCAATCAACCAAGATCATTGACTGATTTTTTCTCCAAAAATGAGCAATTTTAGTACAATAAAAATGTTAGCTAACCATGAAAATCTAAAGTCATTTTCGGGATCAGTCTCTATCAATTTAACCAAAAACGTGTTTTGGTTCTTGGCACCAACAATCGTGTTGATTAGTTTTATTCGTAGTTTATTACCAAAAATCTCGGTTGGTGGTTGCCGCTTAAGAGTGTTTTTGTCATTGATTTATTTTAATATTAATGTTAACCCAATACAAATCCCAATATCGCCTCAAGGTAAAGGGTTACAAAATGAAGTTGTAAGAGCGTTCAAGGAGGGAGTAAATGGTGCATATTATGAGGATATGTAAGATAAATAACGGCTGTCTCTAGACTTGGAGAAGTCAAAATTGTAGGGACCGAGGAAGCATCCTTTCCAGAATTTGTTCCAAAAATGTAACAATTTTCGAGAAGCTGTCCGAGTCGAACTTACTCTTTAATAATGGAATAACTGAAACAATGGTCAGAAAATTATTACAAAATTCCTGCTTCAGATATAAAAATACTTTCTGTTCTGATCGATTGCGGATGCAGAAAACAGACATGACTAAGAATTTAATCGATTTCTGCAGTTCCTAAGAAAACTTAATTATCATATGCATGTAGATATGGTATTTTAACAATACAAGGAAGTCACTAAATTATATTTAATAAAATTAACTTATTTTTGCTTTTATTATGTTCTTTTACTTACCATTTTCTTTCTAGTCCTACGTATGATGATAAGTTACATCTGCAGCAAGGCCTCCGATCGGGATATTGGAGGTTGTGAGGAGCATGGAACCACCTCTTAATTGCTGTTGTTTCCATATCTACCTTGAGGCGGGGTGGTAGCACCTATTAAGGTCCCAACTATGGGAAATAGTGAACCCCCAAACAAAAGCGGAACATTACAAAATTATAAAAAGATAAAATAAGGGAAAAATAACAGCCATGCATATTTATATAAAGAAATTATCAACAACACTTATTTAAAGTAAAATTACCATCAATACCTATTTATAGTAACATTACTAACAATACATTTTTAAAGTAGAATTAATAACAGTACATTTTATAGTAAAATGATCAACAATACATCTTATCTGCAGTTGAAGTCAATACAATTGCGTTCAAAATACACATAGTTGAAGCTATAAAATTGTGATAAAAATATTTAGATTGCAGCATTAAATAATCCATAGAGGTTGATATGTATAAACAAAACCAACCAAGCAACCAACAATGACCCTTCAACCATGGCCATTGTTTCTAGATCTTATCAATATTTGCTTTTTTACTATCTTTCCCAATCTCTGTTCTGTCATCCATTTACACAAGCCTGTTAATTATTGCTTTTCTCTGCCTTGAATAGGTCTTATGAGTGTGAAATTCCCCAAGCCTACTTATTTCTCATTATGTGTCCTAGAGATTTTAACTGTCTTTCATAATATAAGCGTTTTCTTTTTGTTTCCATTTTCCTTTCTCGGTGCTCATATGCTCAGTCCATGTTTTTCTCAGCAACCTTCTGTAGAACCATATCTCTGTTGCACCAAGTTTCTTCTTCATCTCTGAAGAAATTGTGCAGCATTAAATGTCATTTAAAACAACTGATATCAAGTAGTCAACATTTGCCTTGTTTTAGTTAAATTTTGCTTTTTATTAATACTTTCTACACTAATATTTTCTCTGTTTAGTCTCTGATGTCATCAGTCTTCCGTCTTGTTCTTCCTCCCGGTCTCCTGCAATCGATGCCTCTATCTCGGACGTGGGTGCAGAGGATTTGGGCCCTGACGAAATTGATTAGATATTACAGTTTTTGCTCAGTTATATTAACGACTAATTTCCTTCCTGTTTCAATCTCTTCCAGAACCGATTCATTTTTTTTCTTGACCCGTACTGCCAATGTGTAGTGGTCGTCTGTTACATGTTGCCACAAAAGATATCCGTTTATTAACATCGGTAGCTCTCACTGTCTGGACACATTTCAACCATACTTTTGTGAAGAGCAAGGTCTTTCAACATGATGTTAAGGATCCCGAGTACAGATCTCGCTGCTCCTTACCGAGCACTGATTTCGTGACTACCATTTGTTGTTTGAGCTATAATATTTCCCAGATACTCACTTCTGTCAGCGTGACGCTTCGACAAGCATGATATTTTTAGATAATACCTTGCGTTCATTACATATTGTTACCTTTAGTCTGTGACATATTTAAGTTGCAGCTCAAGTGTTACGCAAAATATAAGACGCAAAAGGATCTATCTAAGCTTATTTATAAATGGAACTTTGTGTGTGTATGTCTGTGTGTGTCCGTGTCCGTTACCTATAGACTCCGAAACGGCTGAACCGATTTTCTTGAAAATATACACAGTTGTATTATAAGCGTCTGCTTGTGTTCTTAACTAGGTTTTGTGCCGAGGTACCCCCGATAAATATCGAAAATCGATAATCGAAAAAATCGGGTTATAGAAGGAGTGGTCCGATTTTAATAAAATTTGATACACTCATAGACAAAGACATAAGAAACGATATTCAGAAGTTTCAAGGTTGCAGTTCTTACAATAATGCAGAAAGTCGATATATATATATATATATATATATATATATATATATATATATATATAAAAGGCAAGATGTTTGTGTGTGTGTCTGTTTATCTGCCTGTATGTCTGTATTTTTTCAGCCATTTTATTTTAGTTTTTGCTTCGTGTTTGGCTCTAAGTAAGTATAATTGTAGTCCTTAGTCTCAGCCATGATACCATTTACTCAGAGGACTTGTTTAGCCTTCAAAATTCAGTTTACGACGAAAAAACCTATTTGATATTGATACCAGGAAATCATAATTTGACTTACATCCATTCATTTTTCTTTCAGTGTACGGTTTCGCTTTAACTGGAAACAACTATTGCTTTTTAGTCTTTCGTGCCACGTCCAAAGAGTCAGAGCTCCAGGACCATGGATTAGTTTTAAAGCTTTCATTAAACCCGAGGAACGCCGGACTATACTGCTAGTTTAATTATAAAAAAGTTCAGTGGAGATAGGATTCTTTTGCGAGAAACAGGAAACACTGTTTAACTTAACCCCCGTCGATATTTTCTGATGTAAATCGTTTGTTCGTACAAGTTTCTTTGAAAATGCCACTTTTGTAGAGATAATCTAATATCCTTTCATATCCTTATGATTCATTAAATCGTGTCACAGTCTACAGTCTTGATTGTATGTATGTATAAGACCATCCAAGCTTTGCGTCACACGCATTTATTTAAAGGACGCAGGAAACTGATGTAGCCTCAGCAGAGTAATGTATTAAGTGTTTGCAAGGGAGGAAAAGAGAAGGGTTATATTTTTAACCATATTTTTGCTGTAACTCTTTGATGATGGTCATCTTTTTTAGCAGCAACACAGCGATTACCTGAGATCGATTGATTTGTTTCTTTTTACGGTTTTTAGGTTATTTAATAAAAATTTTTAGATTGTAAGAATTTTTATTTGGTGATAAATTTGTATTTATTTTATCTTAATACTTAATCCGCATTTATAGAAGCCTATAATTAATAGTAATTTTTAGAATCCTGCGATTAATACGAGGTTTTAGAAGTCTATGATTATCACTGAACTTTTATCTTTATTTTTATAATATGCATATTTAAAGCCTTTAATTCATACAGAGTTTTGGAAGCCTATGATTATAAGTAGAATTTTATCTTTATTTGTTCAGACTTAATCCGCATATTTAGAAGCTTAGTATTAAAACACGTTTTAAGAAGCCTAGGATTATTACGGAACATTCACCTTTGTCTTTATAATTAATATTATTTTTAAATGGCTTTAATTAATATAAATTTTTAGATGCCTATGATTCTTACTTAACATTTATTTTTTAATTTTTATAATTAATAAACATTTTTAGAAGCCTACGATTATTACTGAACACTAACATGTATATTTTATAATTAATACGCATTTTTAGAAGCCTACGATTATTAGTGAACACTAACATGTACATTTTATAATTAATACGCATTTTTAGAAGCCTACGATTATTACTGAACGCTAACATGTATATTTTATAATTAATACGCATTTTTAGAAGCCTACGATTATTACTGAACACTAATATTTATATTTTATAATTAATACGCATTTTTAGAAGCCTACGATTATTACTGAACACTAATATTTATATTTTATAATTAATACGCATTTTTAGAAGCCTACGATTATTACTGAACACTAACATGTATATTTTATAATTAATACGCATTTTTAGAAGCCTACGATTATTACTGAACACTAATATTTATATTTTATAATTAATACGCATTTTTAGAAGCCTACGATTATTACTGAACACTAATATTTATATTTTATAATTAATACGCATTTTTAGAAGCCTACGATTATTACTGAACACTAATATTTATATTTTATAATTAATACGCATTTTTAGAAGCCTACGATTATTACTGAACACTAATATTTATATTTTATAATTAATACGCATTTTTAGAAGCCTACGATTATTACTGAACACTAATATTTATATTTTATAATTAATACGCATTTTTAGAAGCCTACGATTATTACAGAACACTAACATTTATATTTTATAATTAATACGCATTTTTAGAAGCCTACGATTATTACTGAACACTAACATGTATATTTTATAATTAATACGCATTTTTAGAAGCCTACGATTATTACTGAACACTAATATTTATATTTTATAATTAATACGCATTTTTAGAAGCCTACGATTATTACTGAACACTAATATTTATATTTTATAATTAATACGCATTTTTAGAAGCCTACGATTATTACTGAACACTAATATTTATATTTTATAATTAATACGCATTTTTAGAAGCCTACGATTATTACTGAACACTAATATTTATATTTTATAATTAATACGCATTTTTAGAAGCCTACGATTATTACTGAACACTAACATGTATATTTTATAATTAATACGCATTTTTAGAAGCCTACGATTATTAGTGAACACTAACATGTACATTTTATAATTAATACGCATTTTTAGAAGCCTACGATTATTACTGAACGCTAACATGTATATTTTATAATTAATACGCATTTTTAGAAGCCTACGATTATTACTGAACACTAATATTTATATTTTATAATTAATACGCATTTTTAGAAGCCTACGATTATTACTGAACACTAATATTTATATTTTATAATTAATACGCATTTTTAGAAGCCTACGATTATTACTGAACACTAACATTTATATTTTATAATTAATACGCATTTTTAGAAGCCTACGATTATTACTGAACACTAACATGTATATTTTATAATTAATACGCATTTTTAGAAGCCTACGATTATTACTGAACACTAATATTTATATTTTATAATTAATACGCATTTTTAGAAGCCTACGATTATTACTGAACACTAACATGTATATTTTATAATTAATACGCATTTTTAGAAGCCTACGATTATTACTGAACACTAACATGTATATTTTATAATTAATACGCATTTTTAGAAGCCTACGATTATTACTGAACACTAATATTTATATTTTATAATTAATACGCATTTTTAGAAGCCTACGATTATTACTGAACACTAATATTTATATTTTATAATTAATACGCATTTTTAGAAGCCTACGATTATTACTGAACACTAATATTCATATTTTATAATTAATACGCATTTTTAGAAGCCTTCGATTATTACTGAACACTAATATTTATATTTTATAATTAATACGCATTTTTAGAAGCCTACGATTATTACTGAACACTAACATGTATATTTTATAATTAATACGCATTTTGAGAAGCCTACGATTATTACTGAACACTAACATGTATATTTTATAATTAATACGCATTTTTAGAAGCCTACGATTATTACTGAACACTAATATTTATATTTTATAATTAATACGCATTTTTAGAAGCCTACGATTATTACTGAACACTAACATGTATATTTTATAATTAATACGCATTTTTAGAAGCCTACGATTATTACTGAACACTAACATGTATATTTTATAATTAATACGCATTTTTAGAAGCCTACGATTATTACTGAACACTAATATTTATATTTTATAATTAATACGCATTTTTAGAAGCCTACGATTATTACTGAACACTAATATGTATATTTTATAATTAATACGCATTTTTAGAAGCCTACGATTATTACTGAACACTAATATTTATATTTTATAATTAATACGCATTTTTAGAAGCCTACGATTATTACTGAACACTAATATTTATATTTTATAATTAATACGCATTTTTAGAAGCCTACGATTATTACTGAACACTAATATTTATATTTTATAATTAATACGCATTTTTAGAAGCCTACGATTATTACTGAACACTAATATTTATATTTTATAATTAATACGCATTTTTAGAAGCCTACGATTATTACTGAACACTAACATTTATATTTTATAATTAATACGCATTTTGAGAAGCCAATAATTAATACGACTTTTTAGAATCTTGTGATTATTACTGAACGTTACATTTTATTATGTTGTAATTTATACGCATTTTTAGAAGACTATCGTTGTTACTGGATTTTTGTATTTATTTTCTTTGTATTTTTAGAAGCGAATAATTTATGCACATTTTTAGAAGACTCTAATTAATACGCATTTATAGAAGCCTATGATTATTACTGGATTTTTATATTTACCTTTCATAATTATTCCGCATTTTTAAAAGCCTTTAATTCATATGAATTTTTCAAAGCCTTTAACTAATGCGAACTTTTTAGAATATGATTATCACTGGATATTTTTAATTTTTTTATAATTAATACGCCTATTTAGAAACCTATGATTAATACGCATTTTTAGAAACCTATGATTAATACGCATTTTTAGATAGCCACGTGTATTACCTACGTTTATTTTTTTCATAATTGATAAGCATTTTTAGAAGCCTATGATTATTACTGGACCTTTCTCTTTATTTTATGTAATTAATTTTCATTTTTAGAAGCCTATAAATTAATATGGTTTTTCAGATAGCATTCTTCCTTACTTTTCATTTCACTTTGTGTGTATTCATTGATTTGCCTTTCTATCAATACAATCTGTCGAGGACGCTTCATGACGGTGGCATCTTTAAATTAGGTAAAACAAAAATGACATATTTAGTGTGTGAACTTGTGCAATCATCTGTAATCATCCATCGGTTTTCTGTTATGTTTTGTCTGAAAAAAATGTATGTTGTTCAAGTTATGATTGACTCATCTATTTGAGTTGATATTTTTTTATCTGATTTCATAATTCATCTTTTCAAAAATAACCGGTAACATTTATGGATCGTTTTAGAAATAAAAATAAATAAATAAATGAAAAAAAATAAATAAATAACTTAAAATGATAACTTACCTGAAGAGGATAAATAAAGCAAAAATATTTGATTCAAAACTTTACTTTCATATCGTGAAAAGAGTTACCCCACCGCCAAAAAACAAAAAAAAATAAAAAAGACAAAATCCCAAAACAAGACAAAAGAAAATTCGGTCTTATTCAGAAGAGCATGTTATTAAGGAAAAAGGAAATATCTTTTTTATTCTTGCCAATTTTCAAAGTTGCTTTGCGCTTTTATCAAAGGATGTTTTCGTCTGGCTGCCGAGAAATACTGGTTTGTAAAATATGTTTTTAAAAGAACGCGTTCAAAAATAAATGGGGGGGGGGGGGAACCCAAAACAAAATGCACTATCAATGAAAGAAAATAAAGTCGGTTATAGATAATTAGATACTAAAAGAAAAGATTTCCCCTTTCGCAAGAACTAGCATTGATTTGACTTATTTATCATCTCCTATACCTGATGGCTAACGGCCATATAGTGTGGAAACCGTGTGATCACCGAAGTTAAGCAACACCCATCCTGGTCAGATGGGTGACCGCTTGGTAATATCAGGTGCTGTAAGCCTGGATATCCAGGTTGTGTAATGGTGCAAGTTCAGTTTAGTTTGTTACACCCATTCATGTACCAATATCTTTGGAAAGAGTGTGAATTCATCTCTTCTCTCTCAGCTATGAGATAATTATTAAGGCTTGTATCACTAAATAATTATTATCCCCAAAATAGTTCTGCCTTTCAGTAACCTACATAGGGTTGATAAGCCGTAGAAAACGAATCAATTAATTAATTTAAACAGTATCTGTTTGAAACGGATGAACAATAATAATGGGAAAATTAGCCGTTTACTTATAAAGAAACAGTTGGCATTTATTTATCGAACAGTTAGCATTACCTTCGGTCGAAATTTATAAAATATTTTTCTGAAAATTATTTTCAAATTCTCTCTTGATATTATTGATAGGAGTTTTCTTCTGCACCATTTGTCTGAGATAGAAAATCACCATCTTGATTAAATTATTATTGTCTCTTCTAATTATATGTACGAACCATTTTGTGATTGTTGATTGTGAAAGTCTTCTGGTAATATTTTTTTAAAAATCATTTCACTCCAAGCAAGGCATTCCAGTGCCACTATTGCTCATGGGGCTACATAGGGGAAGGTAAAGAGAGAGAGAGAGTTGTTAGATATAGGAAATGTCAAAAGGAGGGTGATAGATGGGTAAGGATACGGAGGCTGGTAGTTAGGAAGAGTGTTTGAAAGAATGGAGGCGAGTTAGTGTGTTAGGAGGTGTCTATTGACCTTACATTTAAACTCCTGGAGATTGTAACCGCCGGGGAAGCAATCATGTGGTAGGGAATTCCACAGTCGTGCAGCGCTAGAAAGAGTCGGGAAACGCGAGTGTTTATATTTTATTGCTGAACCACTTTGTTTGCAGTATCCGTTTACAGATTAGCTTTTTTAGGGCCTACAAGTTTTATTCACTTGAAGACGTTTATTTTAATCTTCCGTTCTGGGTATGACGATAATCTACATCCGGCAGCAAGACATCTGATCACTTTTGAGGAGCGTGGAACCACCTCTTAATTGCTGTTGTTCTCAGGTCCACACTGCCCCGGGGTAGCAACGTCTGTTAGGGTCCAAGCTTTGGTCGAATAGTGAACCCTAACGGGGGTTAAAGCATGAAAATATAAAAATACATTTTATAGTAAAAATATTAGCAATACATTTCATGGTAAAAATGAAAATTAAATTTCGGCATTAAATGACCCACGAGAAGTTGATATACCGTTGAAGAAACCAAACTGAATTTGTCATTCTCAGTAACTCCTTGAATCAATGGTATTATATCTTTGATTGGAGAAAAATGATTAAAAGTAAGTATATTTCTTAATGAAATAAACGTGTTGAGCGGGGATATGTATTATAGACCTGGTATAGGATATACGAAAGTATATGAAAAGTTCAAATAAAACACAAATTTGTTTGCAATATATATATATATATATATATATATATATATATATATATATATATATAATTAATACAATATATCTACTTTCAAAAGACTACGTACTAAAAACAATATTTTGTCATTATCTGTCTGGTTGTTCCGAGCCTGAAATTGTGCGTCTTGTTACTGTAACTTCACGAAGCAGAAAGAGGAAAATTGACTTTCCTGCCTAACGATGTCTCATGCGTGTCTCGTCAGAACACATGGTTAATTTCTATTCTTGGGAATATTCATAGTTAATTTTTATTACTATTTCTATGTTTTCTGTATTAATTATTATATCATCAATGAGGTCGCTTTCCGTTATTACTTGCTTATCACTTATAGGGTCAACGTGTTGACTGTATCACATTTATAATTTTAATTACAAAATATTTCTCACTTCTACGTAACAATTGAAAGGGTCCAATATAAGGGGCTTCTAGTGTTGCGAACTTTTAACAACACACTTCTACAAGTCTTAAGCTTGTCAGGAACGCTTTCACATGATTTATTTCCAGAGATATTATCTTTGTCTGTTGAATGTATGAAGTGTAATGTATGTTGTAACTCCTTAGCAAATTTCTGATTATCTATGTTATTGATAGTATTTTTTACTAGCACCTGAGGAATCATTATATGCGTTCCAGTAACTAAAGAAGGATGAAGTTTTACAGGAATTAGGTGCGGCAGAGTTACGCATTATTGGAATGGCGTATGGCTATAATTCCTTTCAAGCAATTAATGCGTCTTTATTGTTCCATCTGAACGTTCGATCTTTCTGTTCGTTTGCAGATGGTAACTAGTCGTGTGCAATTTATAGAAGACAACAAGTTAGGCTATTTTTGAAAATAGTTCACTTTCAAAATAAGTATCACGATCAGTTATCTCATGTAGTGGAACACATCAACGGGTGATCCACGCGTGAATGAATGCATTGGCCACGTATTGTGCTGTTATATCTGATAATAATTCTGCTTTGATCTACTTTGTTGTGTGGTCAATACAGGTTAACACGTATCTGTAAAAAGTATTGTGTATTTCATAACGTCTCTAAGTAATAGGGAGTAGGCCAATTATATCCAAGTAAACCGTATTGAAGCTAATAGTAGGCAATATAATAGAATTAATAGTACATATGGTTTGGGAACAATGGAAGCATTATCACAGTATATGGAAGTATTATTTTCATTACTAAAATATTTTTTAAGTTTTTGTAACTATTTTTTAAAGTTTTGTAACTCAGGATCCTTAAGTTGTGTAGCAGCTGTATTTGGCAAGTCACACAGATCTACCATAACTGCAAGAGTAAGTCAAGATAAGCAATCAGCTATAAGGCTTTGATATCCTCTCATGTGGTTTATATCAGATATATTTTCTGAGAGAATTACTCGCAGCTGGGTTTATGACCACCACAGAAAGACATATGGTCAGTTAATAATAAAACTTGTTTTCTTTTGATAATAAGTTTAAAATATGACGTAGCTGAATAGACTGCAAAAAGTTTATTATCGAACGTCGAATACCTATTTTGCGTCTGAGTTATTTTTTTTAAGTGAAGCCTATTGGAATTGATGCTCCCTCAACTATTTGATGTAGGTCTGTGCCATTTGCATAATTACTGCTATCACTAATCAACTGATATTCAGTACAGTCAGACCGTTGGTTAACTAAAGACTGAAATTCATTAATTTTGCTTTTAATATATTTAAATAATTGCAATTCCAAGTCATATAAGATAAAAGTATCATTACTGTGTATTTTTCTGTTAATAGCATGACTGTGTCTATAAAGTTTTGAATTAATTTTATATAAAATTTTACCATATATAAGAAACGACGTTAATTACTGTAGGAGGATGAAAATTCTGTAAAACAGTAACATTATTTTTTGTAGGCTTAATACCTTCTGAGCTAATATCATAACCCAAAAATTGATTGAAGTCACATCATATGCTGACTGTTATTGAAAGTTTTAGATGATTATCACATAGAGTTTTTTTTATAACAGCTTCCATGTCTTTTATATGCACAGAAAATTTGTCGTTGAAAATAAGAATATCGTCAATGTATGTAAATACGCAGTAAACATGTTGAAAGTGGATGCTGCTGAATTAGTCCAAATGGTATTCGTACAATCCGGAAAGAGAAATAAGTACAGTTTTTTTTATCTCATCCAGGTGCATTTTGATTCGATGCTATGATATTACCAGGGCGATTTTGTTAAATCTTGTTTTTCTGGGTAGTTGAACAGTAATTGAATTAATGATTGGGATGGGGTATTTATCACTTTTTTGTAATGCTGTTTAATGTGTAGTAATTCTCGCAGCATCTGAAATTGTTATCTGTTTCTTTTACAATGTGTAGGGGCTAGCCCATTCATTATCGGAAGGCGTAATGACAACATCGTTTTGTAATTTAAAAACTTCTCCCTTTAATGTCTGAGATTTCTTTTCTGATAGACGTCTTCTCTTGGTAAAAGTAGGAGCATAACTGCTTATATCAATTCTATGGTGTACTCGTGCATATGTGCTTGCTGGCTTGGTGTGTAGGGGTAAAATGTTGGAATATTTTTAATATAATTTTAATAAGATTTTAGTAAAATCAGACATTATTATTCACGACTAAGTTGATAGAGCTGTTGAATGTTTGTAGTGAGATCGAAGATCGTTTTTTGTTGGCGATCTATCAATAAACCAAAATTGTTTAGGAAGTCGAATATTGATGAATGTTGAATGACCAATAGTACGAATGTCCACAGAAAAATTGTCAAAGAGTCGGTAGGATTATCTCGGATTTAATTTGCCCGTAGCAACGTATTTCTGAATCTGTAGCCATGGTTAGAGAAACTGGTGTTGGCTCCGTTGATAAACTCTTGGCGTAGCTATGTGGAATGATAGAAAAGGTGGCACCGGTATCTATTATGAATGAAAACTTTTGTCCACAACGTTGCTAGTATTTGTACTAATGTCATGTTTGGTCGTCTACCCAATTAAATTCCCGCTTCGTTTGACGCTGGTGACGATGAGCGCAAAATTGTCTGTAATTGTCCCTTTGAGACCGTAAGATATTGTTGAGGTTTTAGTAGATACGTTTTTGTCAGAATTTAGTTACATGTTCTTATTTCAGCAGCACCTGGTATTAAAGGCATTAATTCGTTCGCCAGTTGTCTCAGTTTAGACGAGTTTTAATCTTTTTGCGTTGCTAACACAGAAACCATGAAATTTGTGAAGCACTGTGTCGTTACTCATCTCTAATCTTTTTGCAATAGACAACATTTTCTGAAGGTAAAGTGATGGTTGACCTGTAATAATGGAGGTAACCATTAACTCATCGATAAGTTCTAGATTTGTTTGTATGTTTCAATTAAATTCTTTTCAATTTATCGTAATTGTGAGTATCCAAAGTGTTGCTAGATATTTTCGACACTATTTCTGGCAGTAGAGACACAATAACATCAATTTTAGTGATTTGTGAATTTGATCAACTTGGCCGGATTCTTAGTGCTTCCTCCAACGACTTGAGCAGGGGATGGAGTTTCGAATTCATGATCGACCGACAAGCCTCCATCTCCATCCCCAATTATCTGGCCCATAAAATACCGGTCATTGTGTCCGGACGTAAACCAACTTGCTAGAAGTGTGGGCAGAATGGTCACCTGTCCCCTTCCTGCCCAAAGAGAAAAAGACCTTTGGAGTTCTGGCCCCTACTGGTCGAGTCTGTAATTTCCGTCTCGCCTGTAGTGGGTATGTCAACAACTGGGACTGGTGTCATTAAACGCCCGGTTGGGTCCAAAGTTCGGCTCCCATTTTCCGAAGAGCCTTCACCCGCCACCAAGGAGAAAGGAGAATGGCTAGTTGTTGGCAAGGCTTAAGAAAAGCGCCGGACAGCGGGACCCCAACTGCTAAGGATACATACAGTTTCACTCCCTCCACCAGTTCTAATGGCGATGACTCGGTCGGCTACACAAACAAAGAGAGATGCAATATAAAGAAAAAGTTCAAACCCTGTCATAATTTAGGGGAAGATGTGTTCCGCGTCACAGAAGAACAATCAGAAAAATCACTATCACATTCAAGAAAAAGAAACGAATTGAACTTTTTATTAAATTTTGAAAAAAATATAAAAATGGACGTTGAAAATCCTAGAAAATTTTCCATGACTAAAAGAATTTTGACAAATATGGGGGATATTGCGTGAAGCAAATGATGCCTTTCAAACATTCTTTCCCTTTTCATATTTTAACGAATTGGATGACAAGAAATTGAGTCATATTTGTTTGGGGAGGACCCCTATTTATGTTCACCCCTCCCTCTATAAAACTCCCAAATTAACGTTCCCCTTGAACATTTGACTTTAAAGCTCCATCAAAAGTGAGATTAATGGAACAGTACGTCGCTGTCCTGTTCTCAGACATGTTTGGTGCAAATCCCTAACTCTAATCGGACTGAGAATGGCTCTCTGGTTGGCTAGTGTTAATGGCCGGGGCCTGAGATCAGTGACACGCAGGAGAGAGTGTCTCAGTCGCGATGTTCAGCGCTTCAGTGTGGATGTATGATGTGTACAGGAGACCCGTTTTTCAACTTGCGACCGTGAATATATACTGTCCAGTAGGTTCGTCATCTATTCAGCATATTTTGATGGACGCTCGAGAGGTGTTTCCTTGTTAGTGAGCAAGTCTTTGGCTGCAGCGTGTGCTCTTGTCTTTGCATATCTGGAAGGAAACTTTGCATGCTGGATGTTACCATAAAGGATATTTCTCTTCGTCTCATTAGGGTTTATTAGTCCAATGACCGTGCGGAGCGGCTTGCTTTGTTTCAGCGGATCGAGCAGTTTTGATGACATCTCGTCAGGTAGTTTTAACTGTCCTTGACCCTGATATAGATCACGTAAAGGAAAGATCTGGTACTTACAAGCCGTATGTGAAGCCAAATGGGGACTTTATCGACGTTCATTCATCTCGATAAATACCGAAATGAGCACGCATAGGATTTAGTGTGGACTTGTACTAATAACAGCTACGATGGTGCGTTCTAGCTACATGAACCGAGTTGTAGTTAAGAGAGTTGATGTAGGGATCTTAGGTTGTCTCTATTCAATAGTTTACTCGGATCATAGGCTCGTCCGGGTTTGTCTACACTTGGGTTAAATTGGCTGGCTACTGGAAAGTGAACTGTTCATTGCTTGATGAGCAAGATTTCCAGGACAAGTTGCAACTCATGATACATCGAGAATTATCGGAGGCTGTTGCTGGAAATAAGTGGTGTGAGTCTTTAAAATCTAAAATTAGGTCGTTTGCTACTGAATATAGTCGTCGACTCAATCTATCTTGGCTAGCAGCACAAACGGCAGTAGAAGCAAATGCTGATCGGAGAATCAAATTCCTTTTTAGTAGGGGCGTTGCCAAAGCTAGGGCAAAGAAGGCCTCCTTTCATATCAAGAAGCATCAGGCTCTCGTAGTTCGGCTAGGTTAAAAAGAATGTCTTCTAAGGCAACGAATATGGCCTCTGAATTGCGTGCAGAGGAACTGAGAAATGCTACCAAAGGGCATATCGCGCGTGCGTCTCATTGACGGATAAGCGGACTGTAACTACAAACGTGGGCATAGTTAAGGCTTTTCATAACTACTTTCAGGAACTGTTCACCAGAGAGCTCGGTTTGAGCACTGCTCAGTTCGATGTCTATTTGGCCGACTTCCCTCTAAGGTGGCTGGGTATGAGTGTCCCTTGACAGAGTCTGAGATCTGTGATGCGCTGACGCTGGTTGGCCGGGACAAAGCTCCAGGATTAGATGGTCTTCTTTACGAAGACCATCTAATCTGTACTTGAGGTATTCACCCGTTCTTGTTCATTTGCTGGCACTGATTTTCAACAACTGGATAAAGCAGGGGTCTATACCCCAACGCTTTACCAGGGGTGTGATCAAGTTGCTGCGCAAAAACAAGGGCAGTGTGGATGGGATAGATAACTTCAGGCCTTTGACGATGTTAAATATAGAGTTGAAGATTTTAACCTAGACAGTCATTTTCAAGCTGTCCTCTCTAGTCTGATTGGCTCCGAGCAGACTTGGGCTGAGAATGGTAGGAATATTCAGGACAACCTTCATTTGGTACGCATGATCATCGAGAAAGTCGACTGAATTTATATCAGTCCAAGGCATTCGAGAGGGTTGACCATCGTTTTCTGGAGTCTGTTCTTTCGGTAGCCAATTTTGGGTTATACGTTCGTACTTGGATCTGACTTCTGTACACGTCACCTGGTGCGCTGGTGGAAGTGAATGGGGTACGATCGGAGCCTTTCCTATTGACTCGCTCTATTCGTCAAGGTTGTCTGCTGTCTCCTCTGCTTTAATTTCTTGCTTTAGAACCTTTCCTTCGGAAGTTGAAGGCGAATTCGGTCTTTCGCGGAATCTTCTTAGCTCGTGCTATAACCTCGGTTATATATTACGCCTATAATCTCAATGTTTCGGCTCTTGTGTCCAGTTCCAGTCAAATACATTATTGAAAGAATTCTTGTACATGGTGAGATATTTGGTTTTGAAGAGTGACTTATCATAAAACCGATATTTTCTTTTACAATCAACAGAAAATTAACATATTCTATGTAATAAAAAGAAAAAGATTTTCTACTTCTTGTCTTCACGAAATCCAACCTAATTTTTAAACAAGCAGTTGTTATTCGTCCGTAACGTTTGAAAGCATTGTCAGTCACATGCATCAGTTACTTTGGAGAACTCTACTGTTTTTTATTTATGACAGTTCCAAGATTTTTGACGAAATTGGTGTTAAAAGAATTTCTTCTTCACCTGCTAAATCAATGAATCTACAAAGAAATCACTTTTTTCTTTCAACCTATGTCTGTCTACAAGCTCACCTGGTGTGCAAAACGTGTGCAGAAAATTTGAGAAAGATCTGAGAGGATCATGTGTACGATTATTATACCGTTAACTTCCATCAAGCGCTCAGAGCAAAGCGTCCAGCGGAAACAAGCTGATTTTATTATAAGACGCCCTTTATCAATGCATGCTTCGATGTCTTGCTGTGGAGTATTGGTCAGCCAATTCCTAGGGAATAATTCTTATTTTTTGGTTTAGAATATTTGCATATGTTGGATTAATAGATATTCAGACGGCATTTTAAATGTCTTCGGCCATTTTAAAAGCTTCAGATCAGATTATAGTTACGATATCTGATGCGGAGCTGGTTAATACTTAGGTTTTACGCTTTTTAGCCGGAATATAGTTCAAAATTGTTCACGAGGATTTGGGGGTTATTTTTTATCCTACATCCTCTTTCCTCACACTCACAACGTTTCAAATCTATTTTTCTCTATTTCTGCGGAAAATGTTCTAACGAATTCTTTAGTTTCATCCATTCATACTTTTAAGCGCAAGATTCGCCTTGGTACGCCCACAGAGTCGAACCATTCTCAGTTTTTCGTATTCCATTTGAAAGAAGCAAGTTAAATTCAACCATCCCCTCTCAAGAACAATCACTTTCTGAAATAGTCTCCCTCGATCACTACAATCATAACCTCTTCTATTCTTTGGCCAATCATTGTGTATCTTCCTTATGCTATACACCTCCAGCTTGTGTGGCTCTTGGAACTTGTATTGGGTGAACATTAGGAAAAAATCTTCTGGCGTAATAACACATATACCAGCGCACTATTTATCTCTAAACTTCAGATCGCATACTGCAATAAAATTCAGTGTTGATGAAAGGGTCTATTGCAAGCATGTATCATGCCACGAGGGCGCGCGCAAGCACTTTGTTCAATTATAGTCGTTTGAGAGGGTCGAAATTTTCCCCTTTGAGAAACTGGATGGTCACTTCAGACAACTGCTGCGCATAATGGACGTGATACGTTTTATGTTATCTACAGTAGTCGAATAAACGTTCCTATGTTCATAGATCGGCATCTAAAAGGGTCATATAATACATATACTCGTTAATAATCGAGTCACTGTTCTAAGTTTAGTCAAAAGATTTTTTCTGTATTACACATGAAAAGCGTTTATTCATCAAAATATATGTCATATTCTATTGTTTGTTGCCATCGATGTACCAAAAACTCAATTTCACGCCGACGGTTTAGAAAGAAAAAAAAAAACCCAGCGCCCATTTTCAACCTCAACTACATTGTTGATCCTTCGTCCGATCAGGAAATGAGCAATCTCTCAGAATCTGATGTTGCAATGTTTAGACAGTATCAGCCTAAGGTAGCACTTTCAGCCCTCCAGTTCCTCGATATTGCACTTGGTCACATTGACATGGTGTGCTTGGACATTTTTTACGCTGGCTTTAGAAGTGCATATCTTTGATTGGGGCAATGCTGATTAGCAGGTTATCAAAGTATCATATACCCGCTGCAGTTGTAAAGCATAAAGGTCAATGTACGCAGTATGACCTTTTGGGACAGATCAACATGTGGCACATTCTTGAAATTCTAGAAAACAAACAACATAACCTTCTGTTCAAACTAATCTTGTATGACAACAAGTTCTGAAACCTTATCGGAACAAAGCCACTGATCTCTCTTATTAGGATCATGAAAATAGATACATTTTTCATCTGAGTTACATTTCGACGCCAGATATGGTCCATCTTGAGGATGCGCAATCAATTTGCTTGCCAAGGTTCACACATCTAACCTGGTCATTGGTTAATTCATGAGGAATTTCTTGTTAGCGTCTGTTCATATGTGTTTATGGAGGTGTTGATTAATGGTGCCTTGTGAAGAATCAGGTTCTGTTGACAATGTACAAGTGCTTGTGCTTGGTTCTTTTAGAACCATATCAAGCAAGGACCCAGCTTCCACAACAGTCTCCCAGACGTTGGTTTGTCTTCGAGGTTGGCCTCACCTTTCTTTAGACACTTGAACCAGTTTTGTACCACAAATTCGTAGATAGTTCTTGGAGCTTTGATACCTTTAATCATGAATTAAGTCATTTTTGTCTACAAGTAGCTTAAAATGGCGCTGATCGCAATTTTTTCAATACTAATTATCAAAGCTGTTGTAAAAATATGTAAGAATAGATAATGCTTGTATGTTATGCGTGAAAATAAAGAATAAACAATTTGGCAATGATTGGTTAACAAGTTGCTTCAAATTAATAATGTAAAATGAGGATACAAGTTGTTAAAAATCATTGAAAATCCTGAAAAACTTTTGACTCAGCCCGGTAAATGCAACGGTTAATAACAGAAAGGCGCCTACAGCAAAGATCTGAACAAACATGGCACCCAGGAATATGAACTATGAGAATCATTTACGCGTGCCACGATTTAAACTTACATTTCTGCAACAACACCGTCGTATACATAAACATTGATGCAGTGAAATAATGGTTGTCTGCGTGTACTACCACATAACATATTGGTCTACCTCTAAGTACCATGCAGCAATGTATAATTTTTGTCCTCGTAAAAAGAACGGATGTTTATTTCCTTGATATCGCTATTATTGCATACACATTTAACTCCATCAGCAATGTTTTTTTTGTTTTTAAAAAGCGATTATTTGAATTTTAGTAAAATCCAAACATATTGTTATGTCGAAAAGTTTTAATATCCACCTGATAATTGATATATGCATAGAACCTCGAGTAGCATCGAGCACTGATAAAGGAATATATATTTATTTTTGGGGAAAATTCTGGAGATTGACGAAATAGAATTAACAACTGACATATTAATTTTTTCTTTAGTGTGAACACTATTTTTAATCGATAATGTTCAAACAAATAAATTAAATATGTCGGTTGTTAATTACATTTTGTCACTCTTCGGAATTTTCCGTAACATTGTCTGTTTATATTTGTTTACATTACGATAGATTTCAGAGCAGTAATAGTTAACTAAGAAAAAGCGAAACTTGTGTGCATAAGACTTGATTTAAATTCGATTAGACTGTGGAATCATTCGAAGTATTTGAAATAATGTTCAAGCAATTAAATTATATATATAATCTACTTTCCTCTACTGAGCGCCTATATCTTAGAAGTAGAATCGCCGACTGATATCAATTCGGTCGGGTTTCAATCCTAGACAGAAGCAATCGGATGTCTAACTGTACTGGTGAGCTGTGATACAGCAAAACACGACTATATACGAAGGTTTTGAAAAATTCTCAGCTTGACTAATGTAAAATATTAGTATACTTTTTCCACATCCTTAAATTTGGTAATGAACATTACTAATTCAATACAATTTCATATGTCTTTCAGTATTCTTTCACACTTTCCCCATTTTTCTAGCTGAAGAAACATATTTTATAAAATATCTTTTGTGTAACAAGTTTTTGCGTGACATTTCAAATGTGACTACCTTTTCTAATTATCTACTGCTAGGAAGGTTGGGTCACTGTGTTGGACCAGGAAGTTTTTTTTCCGCCTGAATCCATCTTGCACGTATACAAATCAACCATCCGTCCGTGCATAGAATACTGCTGTCATATATGGTCAGGCACCCCTGCTTTTCATCTCAGAGTTCTCGACAGGCTCCAAAGGATAATCTTTAATGGCAGCTCGACTTCAGACACTTTCTCAACGGCGGGATGTGGCTTCCCACTGTCTATAAATATTTTCATGGCTTCTGCTCCAACGAACTTAAATCACTGGTGCCCCCACCACAAAAATTTATTCGAGCAACCAGACTGGCAACAAGGCCCCACCCATTTACAGTTAGATTAACCAAATTCAGCCGACAATTCTACTCCACCAGCTTCTTTTCTCTCACTTTCCACCAACTTTCCTGACGGCTACAATATCCAGGAATTTAAATGCAATGTCAATTCCCATCTCTTATCCACTTGACTCCAGCCCTTTCTACATCATCCTGTGTATCTTGTTCTTTTCCTTTCTCTCTGCCTTTGCAACTGTCTTCACACCTATGTTCCCATCCTTCTCTTGCCCTTTCTCTGACACCCCCCGTAACTGGTTCGACTTTCTCTTCACTTTCCTTCTAAACTTTTACTCTTATTGTTGCACACTTTCTTCTAGTGAGTGCAGAACCAGGGATCGAACCGCAGACCGTTGGATTTCAATTCAACGCTCTCCCAGCTGGCTTCTTGCTACGCCTCTTCCTCTTCCTACTCCACTTTCCTCCTTCCACCTTTTCACTGCGTCTCTCTGCGTCAGCTTCACGCCAAGAAATTGACGCCACTGAAATCGTCGAGTGAACTTGGTCGGTCAGTTTTATAATCCATTTCTCTACCCATAATCCATTTCCTTGGTCTATAAAAATTCCCCTCGAGGGCCTCCTCTCTTTTTTCCTTTAGAATGAGCTGAAGGTGGATTATTAAGACAGAGGTGAGTATTATTATTATTTTCTTTCTTTGGAACAGATTACTGCTTTGCAAGCCAGACACAAACGAACTCTCTTTTTTCCAGAGCCGCCGCTAGTCGCCCTTTCATGTTCACACTCCCCCCTGGTCTCAAGACCACACATGTGGCAAGGCGGACGTGGCCGCTTGTTGCGGGCACTCCTACGAAGGGGGATTGTCTGGATTTCTTCATCTGAGCTCTCAGAAGTGGCATCGGAATTATCGGCAACAGCGTCGGGGTTCGCAGTCGGACCATCAGACTCGCGGGGCGTAGGTCGAATCCACAGTTCGTCATTGGATGATTCACCACTGCCGCTACTTGTCAACGAATTCGTATTCAGGGCGGGCCGAATGTCCCTCACATGGCGTGGAGTACCATCAACCAGCACGGCCTGCTCACTGACGATGCCGGTGATTCGTCCCCTTCGAAAACTGGTGGTGCACCGGCTATTGGGAGGCTTCACCCAGACGGTGTCCCCTAATTCATACGGCCCTCTTGTTCCCCGCCGATCAGGCAGACGCGCGTCAATGCCCTTGATGCGCACTCGGTAGCGATGGATTGCATTGGCGGGTGCGCTCACAGCAGTCACAGCATCCCTCGGTGTTGCATTATATCTATAGACCGCTTCTGCAATAATGCACGCCTTCCTGGCCGCGGTCCTCTTCACGCTTCGGTGGCACCGCTCTGCTATGCCGTTGCCACTCGGCACATATGCACATCGGTGTCTGAGCCTGATCCCCCACTCGTCTACAAAACGCCTAAATTCTACGCTGCAGAAGGCAGTATCGTTGTCCGTGAGGATCTCTTCAGGCGGCCCCCTTTCGTAAAATATGGATTCCAATTCACGGATGACACTGGAGGAGTCCTGGCGTGCCAACGGGCGCCAGATCGCAAACCTCGTCGGTCCGCAATCTATCAGTGTGAGGAAGTGCTGGCTGCCATAATGGGTTATGTCCATACCCAGTCGGCTCCAAGTCATGTCTGTTCCCAGCCGACCCCTCCGCCATCTCGCTGGGGCGGAGTCGATTGACTGGCATGTTTGGCATTCCTTGACCACCGCTCTCACTGCACTTTTTGACACTGACGGATTGGTCAATTGTACAAAATAGCATGTCCGTCTCACTCCGGGGTGCCCACTGATGTGGTGTATTTCCCTGATTTTGTCTGCCGCCTCCACAGAGGCAGCACATAGTAACGGTACTGGCCCAGCTTCTTTCTTCACGGCATCAATCCATCTCTGAGGCACCCGAGTGAGCCTATCAGCGAGGTTGCAGTTTGAGGTGACAAGTACCACATCCACAGACAGATTGTACTCTGTTACTAGCTTTCTTATGGTCTCCAACCTCCGTCTGATCAGCATCTCGCTGGCCGCCTTGGTGCGCACCCTGGCCTTACCTGTCAGTGTGTTTGATATCCAGTGGTACACGCACAGCGAATCTGTGTGTATGTGTAATTTCTTGACTTTCCACTGGAGTGCCAGGTTAATGCCTTTCGTCACCGCATCGAGCTCTGCCAGGTTGATGTGAGCAGCGTCATTCGTCGGTCGCAGCCAGCAGGCGTCCTCAATCGCAGCTCCGTTCTCCTCAAGCAGCACACCAATCGCCACAGAGCTCGCATCCACCCACACGCTCAATTCGTCTCCCTGCACACACCAGTCTCCCTTTGCGGGGTCATCCTGCTTTACCCTTGCGATGGTCTCCTTCACCATGCGAACCAACAGATCGTCCGTCGTTTCATCATCCCAGTCTTTGGTGACTGCGCTTGCCCTCCTTTTTATGGTGCCTGTTGCTACACGAGTCCATCCACACACTGGTAGGTGCCCCACAAGTTTTCCACACAGGGAGAAGACCACTCGTCTCGTAAAGACTTCGGGTACTTCAGGAACTGCAGTTCCGCGCCCCCACTTCAAAGTCCCCCGCTCCTTTCGAACTTTCAGGCCCAAGACACGGGCGCCATCCTCCAAATGTTCCGGGTCCTTGCAAATCAGGCCAAACTCGGCCAGTTTGGTCCTTACGCGTGATGATGATACAACGTCTTCGTTCACGTATATGTCATCAAGGTACGTCGATGTCCCCTCTTTCATTGTTTCTTGCTGTGACAACACAGCGTTGACTATGGTCTTCATTATTTGGGGTGCCACGTTCAGCCCGAAGCCCAGTCTGGTAAGGCAGTACCTTCTGCCGGCAAACACCACCGTCTGAAACGGCCACATCGTTTCGCTGACCCGGATCTGCAGATACGCTTTTCTTAGATCCAGCAGGGACACATTGGAACCCTGCTGGCGCCATTCTCGTAGCTTGCTGGCGCAAACATCAGCATCTGCCGTAAATGCATCAACATGCGCATTTAGTTCGCGGTAGTCCATCACTGGCCTCACTTTTGCTTTGTTGTGCTGAGTAACCGCCATCAGCGGGATCAAACCTTTGGGAGGTCCAAGTTTTCATAGGGGTAAGGAATTAACCAGCCATCCTTGATCCATTCACGAAGCTCCTCTTCGTATGCAGGCCTTATTTGGTCGGGCACATGGTACTCGGCTACTTCGTTCCGCAATTTTGCTGGCTGCTGATTTCCCGACCACTTCCATGAGGCGGTCCAAGCCTTCTGGTGCTGGTCAAATTCGACACTAAAGTCTGGCTGGTCGATCCTCAGCGCTGCGCACACTGGGGTCCTCTCTTGAAACTGCACTTCCCCCGTCTGCGTTATGTGAACACCACCTAGGGCTCTGATGGCATCATAGCCTAGAAGCAGGTCAAAGTTCAGTGGTTTTTTGAGCGCTACTAGCGCCTCGACGTTGGCCGAGTTTCCTGTTCTTGTACGGATGTTTATCGCACCCACCCCGCAACATGTCCGCGATTCTCCACTGATGGTGGTTACCCTGACACCCTTCTCCTTCCAAGTGTGGCAGAGGTCTACGAACACTATGGTGCGGGAGCACCCGGAGTCGAGGAGTGCTGAGCACAATGTCTCGTTGACATATACCTGAATGATCGGAAGCGCCTCTAATTTCTGCTTTGGGGAAAGGTCGACGCCGGCACCTTGTCCCCGGCCCCGTTTCCCGCACAATCCCGGGCCATATGTCCGGTTTCATTACACCGGTAGCAGCGAACAGCTGTCGGTCGCCGTCTGCAGTTCCTTGCAATGTGGCCCTGGCCATCGCACCTATAACACACGACCCCACCACGCGGGCTAAGGCCCTGAGACGGTTTATCATCACTCGGTGTGGATTGTGCAGCGGCGATTACCGGATCTCTCAGCTCGGAATTATCCTTCATCACGGTTCTGGCTCGGTCCACCAGGTCATTAAGGGGCAACGAGGTTATGTTTGAGCTCGCCCGCAGGAGCTGTTTTGCTCCGGTTGGGAGCCCCGCCAGAAATTTATATGCCAAGGCCCGCTCGGGCAGCCCACCGAACAACACCGTCAACTTCGTCAGCTCGGCCAAATATACGTCCACAGTTTCGCCAGGATGTAATTGTCTTGCCTCAAATTGCTCCCAGGCAGTGGCGGGGTCGATAGCAAACGCTTTGTATAGGGCTGCCTTGATCCTCTCATAATTCTGTTTTTCCTCAGCACTGAGCTGTTGATACACAGCGAAAGCCCCACCGGACAAACGCAGAGGAATCACATGTTCAATGTTTTTGACACCAGACAAGAGACAATGCAGTTCCACTTTTTCCACCCAGTCAAGTACTGGGGTCGAGCCACTGAACTCTGGAATCAATTTCAGGTCGAACCTGTCCCCCATTACGCCGAAATAGCTTGTTGCACACTTTCTTCTAGTGAGTGCAGAACCAGGGATCGAACCGCAGACCGTTGGATTTCAATTCAACGCTCTCCCAGCTGGCTTCTTGCTACGCCTCTTCCTCTTCCTACTCCACTTTCCTCCTTCCACCTTTTCACTGCGTCTCTCTGCGTCAGCTTCACGCCAAGAAATTGACGCCACTGAAATCGTCGAGTGAACTTGGTCGGTCAGTTTTATAATCCATTTCTCTACCCATAATCCATTTCCTTGGTCTATAAAAATTCCCCTCGAGGGCCTCCTCTCTTTTTTCCTTTAGAATGAGCTGAAGGTGGATTATTAAGACAGAGGTGAGTATTATTATTATTTTCTTTCTTTGGAACAGATTACTGCTTTGCAAGCCAGACACAAACGAACTCTCTTTTTTCCAGAGCCGCCGCTAGTCGCCCTTTCATGTTCACACTTATGTACCCTCCACCCTGCCCATCAGTGGCGGTACCACCTTGCTTGGGGTGAAACGATTAAAAATTATTTAGTTTGAATAATGTTTTTAGTCTAATCATTTTGAGAGAAAATTGTTGCGTAATCGAATAGACATTTCCGTGAGCGTTCATTTTTAAGTTGACGCGAAAATCATAATATAATTCTGCGTGCTCTTCGATTTTTAGTTAAGATGTACATTACGCTTTTCCAACACTTCATAAATAATGGACTATTCCGTTTTGATCACAGCGAAAGTCAGAAAAGCATCATAAAGATAGATAGATAGATAGATAGATAGATAGATAGAGAGAGAGAGAGAGAGAGAGAGAGAGAGAGAGAGATCAACAAATCTTTCATTTATTTAATGTCTGCTTCAGTAAAATGGAAAAAATCTTGTCAATTTAAAATCTTTTCAGTATACTCTTATTTAAAGAATGACCTGTATTTATACTTATGATTGTTATCTCAATATTTTCTTAAAGTTGTTAAGCTCAAATATTTATATATGCAACAGGGGACGGACGTTTTATAGTCGTCGAGTTCGTAAAAAGCTCATTACATCATTAACTTAAGAATTAATATTCATCCAAAAGTTTAAATAGCAAGACAGTGACTTTTTAAGGGTACTACTAGTATCATTTATTTGCATAAAAGCAATTTTAAATCGTGGAACACGTTCGTATGTTGCTGATACGTCTTCTCTAGAGAAAACACAACTCGCAGTAAATCAATAAAACACAGTTGCTTTCTTTTGCAATATATTTATCTTTTGTGCGACATTGAAATAAATCGACAAAACCATCCTCTCATCTTTAATTGGGGTAATTTGGCTGGCGTGTATTGTTCTATTTGCTAAAAGCAATTATGCTGCATTTTGGTTGCCATATCGATTTGTTAAATATATAATTTTTTTCTTCTGAATAAAAAAGCAGCATCGGGTTGAAATGAAAACTAAAATGAATTTTGAATACTCGTCGGAACTGAAAACATAATTGAATGCTTCAAAATATGTTGGAAAACAACACTGAAAGTAATTTAAATCCAAGAAAATGACTTATATAGATAATTATAATATTTTCAGAACACACACAGTGAAGTTGAATTTAACATATTTTTTCCCGATTCGATTGTGATTTAAATGGCAATAATTATTCTTAAAACCATCTTTAAATTTACATAAAATGAACAGAAGGTAAAGAAAATTATAACAAAAAATATTTATTACAAAAAGTAATACGTTTCAAATTAGAGAACAATATTGTAAATACATATCAAAATCTACCATCCACCCGTGTATTGAATATTGCTGCCACATCTGGCCGGGTGTCCCTGCTATTCACATCGGGGTTCTTGAGAAAATCCAACGGAGAATCTGTAATGTGATCGATATCAACTTGTCAGCTCGGCTGCAGTCGCTCTCTCACCGTCGTGTCGTGGCTTCCACGTGCCTCTTCTACAAATACTTTCACGGCTTCTGCTCCAATGAACATCGCTCCCTGGTGCCCCTAAGTATGAATTTACACGAGCTACTAGATTGGAAACTAGGTCCCACCCTTTAACAATGAAACTGATAAAATTTCTCAATTTCTACTCTAATAGCTTATTTTCTCGCACTTCCCGCCTGTGGAATTCCCTTCCATATACTTGTTTCCCCGACAACTACAATCTCCAGGAATCTAAATGTAAGGTCAATAGACATCTCTTATCTCACTAACTCGCATTTTTTCTCTCGAATTCTTTTTTCCATCCACTCCACCCCCATTACACCGGTATTCTCATCCGTCTATTACCCTCCTCCTGACATCTCCTATAATTAAACCCTCTTTCTTATCACTTTCCACTATGTAACCCCCTGCCCAACAGTGGCAGTAAAACTGCCTTGCTTGGGGTGAAATGATTATAAAAAAATGAACAACATTATTCACTGCTGATAGTGAATATTAATAAAATATGTATAGGCATAGTTTTTAATTATTTTTCAAGACTAAGACTAATATACTTTTATAGTTTCGCACATTGTTTAGGTGTGATTTTGTCCGATTCTTCTTACAACTTCGGTCACAATTAAGTCAATATTGTTGGTTTCCTTGCCATAATATTATCGCTGATGATTGTTAAATATTTTCAGTTGAGTCGCGATCTGATCTCGTCATGACCAAAAGGTCTTCACTTTCGAAGAATTAACTGGTAATATGAAAAAGGATATCATTTTACTTAAAGATGGGACAAGGAACACGAGATACTCTTAGAAAACGAATAACCTTGCCGTTCAATAATATTATATACAGTCGCAATTATATGTAACCGAAACAGTTCGGCTACACCCGCGACTCTCTAACATCCCTCAAGCCATCATCTTTGTATTTAACTATTTTTTTCACACATTTTGGAAGTAATTTGATACCTTTTAAGCCGGCTGACATAGCGTTTGCTACCAGTGCGAAGCAAATTTGATTTCATAATTGAAAAATCTTCTTGTACAATGTTCAATGGTTCAAGACAAGCTCGTCTGTTTTTTGGTTCTTTTGATAAATCACTACTTCATGAAGGCGAAAGATACTGTCTGCAATGACGCTTTCATGCCAAACTATTTTGTTAACTAATGAAAAATTTCCAGAACGGTGTGAAAATGATCACCCGTTGAGTGTCATTGAATAGGTCGATACTGAAAAAGGATCGTTTTACGAGATCGTTATATTTAAGGTGACTTAAGAGTTATATCCTCATAAAACTCTTATATTCTAGAAATGACACATTTAAAAATACAAAGAATAAATTTTATATAATATATAGCACGTATATTTTAAACATAATTTAAGGCTAATTACCTTTAAACTAACCAATCACTCTTATTAACTAAGAGATAAGTAGTAAGAATATTTCAAAAATATTTAAATGAAATTCAGGATTAGCCTTCTTCAGTACAGAGAAGATGTCTTGGACGTAAGATCGGCCACATTTACCAATCTTAAGCAAATGTTCAGCTATTATGAAATCCATTGTATTCACGAACCTAAAGAAATTTTTTACATTATCCTTACAATTATTGGCTGTAACGTGCTGAGTCATTCATGCTTTCGGTCTTTGACTCACTCTACCTAAAATCCGTTCTACTTCTAGAACAAATAACTTTTGCAATAACATTACTCGTCATTTCTTGAGAGCTTCGCTTAACAAACTGACGTTTGAACGATTTCTCAACTTTGCTACCGCAATTAATCAGACAATAAAAGTGATGGAAAATTAGGAATATTTGGTTGGATTGAAATGTATTAACTTTTGGAGAATTATTGTATTAGTTTTATTTAGAAATTATCGTTTTTTGTTCTAAAACTTTATTTATGTTCTTTAAGTGTAAGTTTACTAGCAACTGGAACAAGTTTTTAAGAATATTTGCTTCAGCTTAAATCACGATCGAATCTGTAGAATTAAGGACATTTTTTTGTTATAATTCAGTCAGTCAGTTAAGTGTCATACGTGATACAGGCTTTGGGCGATCGTGTCTCGAAAGAGACATGGCTGACTGGGCAGAAGATTATCCCGTAGTATGTTGCCATTACTTTCTGCGATAGACTGTTTGCCAGCCAAAACTATAGAATCCAATCTATCCTGTTATTTAATCCATAACTGGAGGGAAGAGACGGATTAATAGCTTTTGCGAGGGTATTTGTGCAATTTCAAAACATCTACGTATTTAGGTGTTTCATTTTCCCTCCTCTGTTAAAACCTTTCCTAGATCTTTAAGTTTTCGTACTTGTTTTAATTTTTAGTGTCTCTAATTTGTAGCTCGCATTGCACTGTTCATTTTGCTGACAACCATACATTCTGCCTTTATAAATTGATGTTGACTTTTAAGGAAACAATGAATATTACCAAAAGATCATATCTAGTGATGAAGAAGCGTTTCTTTAATTACAAATCACGTGGTACCGAGTGAAGGTTTTATAACCAATCAAAATACCACAAATTTTCCTGAAATAACTTTCTTTTGAGTCATACATTTTCTTTAAAAGCAGAAAGAAAACCAATCAAAACGCACAGTGTGAATTCCGGCCTCGATAGATGGATTGGACTCGACAATATGACATTAGCAGACAAATTCAGCGAAGATCAAAGACAATGCCATTCAAACCTGTGACAGGTTTTTTATTTTCATCGACAGACCATTTTCTCTCTCACTTTTAGAAACATCAGTAGAAAATAGTGAAAAATCACATTGTACAGACTTTATCGGTGAGTACTATGACGCTGATAAGGCACATAATACCACTCCACGTAATTGCAGTGATTTCTTTCTTTTGCTCACAGAAGCTTTAAACTTGCTACTAAGTCCTTTTAATAAGTAAATGTTATATACATATAAAATACTTTCTCTCTAAATTTCTAGGTTGAAGAGTTGTCAATATTTATACTATTCATATTCGGAATATTGTTTCCACATTTGTTGTTATCATGATGTTTCGGCACGTATCTCCCACCAGGCTTTCTTCAGTTGTATATCGATCTATGTAATCTACAGGCAATTCTGAAATGAACCCTTTGTTTAATGTACTAGGTTAGACGCTTCTTACTCCACTGCTCATGTCTGGGATACTGTATAACTTTTATCATCTACGTATCTCACATATACGGTTGTTTAGTGGCGCTGTTTCTAAAGCAATTACTTTGAAGTATTCTATGTATATGCTTGCCATCACTGGTGTCAATGGTAAAGTCATGACCAAGCCTTCTTTCTGCTGGTATATGTCAGACTCAATCCCCAATTGATATAGACAGTCAACTAACAGGGAAATTCTTTTCCTATGTTAGAAACTCAGGACTGAATGAAACTGATCTAGAGAGACCCCGTCTATAACAATTGGCTATTAAGCTTGGAACTGATAAGCCTGTTATCAAGAGTTCCCCACAGAATAGGCTTTGAAATTCATTGGAATCAGACTCCTCTTTGAAAGAACTTACTAAGATTCAACAGATGATCTGATTAAAATGTTGACGTCCTGTGTACAGACAACATTCTTTCAGCTATATTCTGATATGCCAGGATAAAAATAAAGGAAATACATAATAAAGAATGAAAGACAAATGACAGCAGGTTTTCAACCCCAGCAGTTGAAACATGACAGATCGCTGAACAAAAAATAAAATAAAAAACACACGTAAAGCCCACAAACACAAATATACATAAAAACATCCAAACATGATCCAGGAAAAATAAACCCTCACGCTGAAAAACGTACAAACAAATTAAGTAAAAGTTCAAACCAGTAGCAAGAGGTCGAGACAACAAAAGAGCCGAACCTAATTAAACACTTATTCACGCATGCTCTAAAAATAAAAATAAATCAAACAACTACACAATAAAAAAACAAAAATTAGCAAAAACAAAAATCAATCAACCACAAACCATAAGGAAAAAAAGAATAATCAACCAGTCACAAAAAACACTCCTACAAAATCACACCATATTCTATATAAACAAGGAAAAACCGGGACCTAAGGGCAAACGTACCTGACGAGTGAGAACAGCATAACTGTCGTCTCATGAAACTTCAAAATTGGTAAATCTGCTCTGATAAAGAGACAAACTCTTTGTACTTATCAATACTCTTATCTACAACCCAGCATCGAGCATTTACGATAAAAAACATTTTTCTCGCAGAATTCTGACTATTTACTTCAATATACATTATTGAAAATATGCCAAGGTATTTTAAATTTCAAATGGAGTGATAAATACCGACGAGAAAATGTTTAGCTTCTTTTATGTTTGCTGAGGAGTCAAGTTAAATTTCCTGGTCTTACCATTAGAAATTCTAGTGTAGACCACAGTAAAATTACATTGTGACCAAATTCTCTTTTCATAAATTTGTAACAGGAGTTTTACTACGTCTAATCTCACCAGCGGAGGAACGATTGAGAGAGATCTTGCTTTTGCAACTTGATAATTATGTTACGTTCAAACACCGTCAACTTTTTAGCCTTTACCCTGTTTTTATCTAATGTAACGCAGGAAATAATAGTAGGTGATGTTGACTGTGCTTATGCTTAAACACAGTTGACTAAATTTTGTTAAGTGTTTACCAATTAAAGCTTCGTTTAAATATGGTCTTTTGACAAGCTACAAGTTAACCTAATTCAGCAATATTTAAATTTTAAGCTCTACTCAAATAAGTGGTTGAAGCTAAATAGCAAAGAGTATATTTGTTCTTTATTTGCACTGTTCTTAAGATGTAGATAGTCCATCAGCATGTGCGATTTTTTCATGGTAAGAATTCCATTTTGAATGAATAATTTAGCAGCATCGTTGCCCATCTCTGTAAGCGGTTCGCAGTATACGTTGGTATTCCTTTTTTCGACCCAAATATTGCTAACAATCGACGATGATCTGTTTGTAATATGAATTTTCTCCCTTTCAAGTATTTATGAATTTTTTTATCGCAAATATTATGGCTAAACCTTCCTTCTCTATTTGCGAATAGTTCCTTTCTGCCGGAAGTAGCGTCCTCGAAACATGGTGAATCGGTTTTATTTTGCCATCTTCTTTATGTAACAAAAATGCCTCGAAACCAAAATTACTTGCGTCACTCGCAACATACATTTGCTTATTCGCGTTGTAATGCGTCAAAGCAAGGTTTGACGTTAACGCAAATTTTAATTTCCTGAACGCTTTTTGACAGTCGTCTGTCCAATTCCACTTTACGTCTTTTTTTTAAGTAACTGATTCAATGCAATGGAGCTGTTTATATATGCATATTTTGTATATAGCTATTGTAGTAGTTAGCTAGACCCAAAAATGATTGTAATGACGTCACGTTAGTCGGTGCGAGCTTGTATTTCATAGCGTCTGCCCGGTTAGGATCAAGAATTCTGCCGTTCGCATCAATTACTTTTCCCAAATATTTTATTTTCGGCATAAAAAATTCACATTTTTCCATACCCGATTTAAAACTAAATTCTTTTATTTTTCTTTAACACTTCCATTTCATGTTTCGATGTTTCGCATGCTCTCCTTGTTTTTTTTTTTTTATTACAATGTCACCCAAATACGCTGTTACGAAATCCAGATCTGCTAAAATTATATCCATTATTCGCTGGAAGATGGTAGGGGGCTACCGTTATTCCATATTGTAGCCTCTTGGTTTTAAATAACCCTCTGTGCGTGTTAATTATTAATAATTCTGCACACGTTTCTTTCACTGGGATTTGCAGATACGCCTCTGACATTACTGTTTAAATTTGAAAAACTTTCATCCGCTATTGGGAGGGGGTAATTTATTTCTTTGAAACAATTATTAAGATCGGTCGAATAATCAGCACAGATTCTAATTTTATTATTTTTTCTTGACATATACCGTTGGAGCTGCCCACGAGCTGTAGTTCGTTTTTTCTATTACACCCAGTTTTTCCGGTCGCTCTAGTTTTTTGTCAATAATTTCTACCGACGCATAGGTTACTGGTCTTTTCGGTCGGAAGACTGGCATTACATTTTCTTTTAATTCAAACCTTGCCTTAACTTTGGAACAAAATCCAAGTTCCTCTGGAAATATTTCTGGGAATTTGTCTTTTAGTTCATCTTTTAGTTTGTCTGAATTTGACGTAGCACCATTTATTTTATTGCAGAAATTATTTATTGATACGTTAAATAGATCGAATTCTTCTATCCAATCCGTTCCAAATAAATTTTGAGAATTACACATGACGAATGCTTTGAATTTTCTTTATTTTCCGTTGAAGCAAACATTTATAAAGGTTTCGCCCATAAATTTTAACCTTTCTCCAGTAACACCTTTTTGCTATTTTTTCCGAGTTAAACAAGGTTGGGCATTTTTTTTTTCCAAGTTTCAGCATTAATGATGGTTAAATCAGACCCAGTATCTAACTGATATTTTTTTATTATTATTGAGACAGATATTGACATAATTCCTTTGTACTTTCTCAGTTGTTGCCTGTTCAGTAATGTACTGTACAAACTTTTTATTTTATTTTTTTCCTCAAAGTTTTCATTTTGTGTTTATAGTTTAAAAATTTATGTCCTTTGACCCAACAAGCATGGTATTTTTTTGTGTTTAAATGGACAGTCTTTACTTAAATGCAATTCTCGACACCCGTAACACGGATTAATTTGAAAAAAAAAGGTTTATTTTTCTTACCTTGTGTTTTGTTCTTTATCACCTGAATATTTGATATATCCCGTTTTTCAATTTTTTTGTTGTCCGCTCTTAAATATAAAAGACGTTGACATTTTTCCGATAAACTTTGCAAAGTAATTTTTTGGTCAAGTTCCAATTTGGCTAATAACCTGGTACGCATTTTTTTTTTCAGACGGTGATGTTAACCCCTGAATGAAAATTAAACATTTAAACATGTCGGGCGTTAATTAATTTAATCGAAACTTTTCACAATATCTGTTCACCGTACTGGCAAAAGTTGTGTAGTCCTCAAAATCTTTTTTGTAAGATTTAGATATTGCCAACGATTATTAAACAATGAACTTTGTTACCCAAATATTTTCGGTAATATCTGAATAGTTTCTCGGAACATCATTTCACCAGGGTGCCTTAGCAGAATAACGTTTGCATATTTTTCGTGTTCAGTCGCCCCAAATTTGCCTCGTAAAATCTTTTTTTTTCTCGTCGGACCACTTTTCACAGTCTTTTTCAAAAATTTTCCCGTCCCTTCGAAAGTCGCTTCTTCCGGTTTGTAAATAAATTCGCCGACTGAATTATCACCTCTTGCGAGAATGTATTAGAATTTGTTGCATCATTTTCTTTGTAAAACATTACAGCAGTTTCACAAATGTTTTCTCTTGTTCAATGCTCTCTTGAAGAATTTTCTAATTCTTTAGCCGTTGTTTTCCAGCTTTACCTGATCTAATTTGTAATGTTTTAAACATCTTGACGTTGTATTTCTTGCTGTTTAAAGAATTCCAACATGCAACTTTTGATGTCCTCTATTTTATATATTTTATTTTTTCTTATAACCCTCGAATGGCACTTTGTTGGTAGATCGCTATGAATTCGAATCCTTCGTCGCCAACTGTTGTATCGTGGAATGAAGAGATACACCGATAAATGTAGCTAAACTACTTTATCAACAGAGTGGTATAGCCAAGATGTATATACAATATTTACAGTCTCTCGCAGTAGTAGGTGTAACGTGATCAGTCCGTGATAATGACAAATCCCCGTGCTAGCGCACATTGTCTTTTATACATCCGGGCGACCGAATGTCACTTGGTACGAGCCACGACACAACAATAATATCTGTAAAAAACAAAAAAAAACAAACAAACAAAAAACAATACTTTTAGCAAAAAATTAAGTACTACTCATATTAAATCAACAAACATGAAAATAGACAAGCTTCTGACAGTTTAATAAAATTTTACAAATTATGCTATGATGGTACTAGGTGTTTCCATTATACTGCCCACCCTCTGTATGTAACGCCCAATATATCCAATGTATATAAATTAACTGAAATTTATACACACATAAATGTAAATACACGTGTCTATCATACGCACATGTACAAACAACTTCCACGCAAACATATATCTAAAGGTTGTCGAAAAAATGTTCACATTTTTTAACTTGCATTTAATTTCATTTAATATTTAATCTAACCAGTTAATCTCCTGTTTAAAGTCAATAAACGTAAATATTTCTTAATTTTAACCATTAACCTTGCTTGCAAATGAATAAACACTTTGTCTTATGAATAATATCTTATGAATAATATCTGTAATCCGAGCGACATTTGATCTACATTTGATCTCATATATATATATATATATATATATATATATATATAGTCATCCGCAGATATTTTTTAATTTTAACCATTAATCTTACTTGCAAATGAATAAACACTGCATTTATTGTCATTTAATGAGTGACACTTACTGACACCCCCTATAACTTGTCACTCTTTCTCATAACTTTCCTCTTATGTAACCCCTTGAAAAACAGTGTCAGTAAAATATCTTGTTTGGAGCGATATGATTATAAAAAAAGAATTATAAGTATAAAATAGACACGCCGAATGAATGATTTGGGTTAGTATACCCTCAAGCATACCAGTATTTTAATATTCTACCATCGATATTATATTTTTATTTTTATAATAAAAATCCACCTGGTTCATTCTTATTCCAACCACCCCTTTTATTAAATAGTTCCTTTCACCCATCAAATTCAGAGTGAGAACATTCTAGGATAATGTTTTTAATTTCTGAAAAATTACAAAAAAAAAAAAAAATTACGCAAGAAAAATAAATCAGACAACCCCATTTATTTCATATATATATTTATATATATACATACTATACATATATATATATATATATATATATATATATCAATGAATTTAGCGATAGAAAAAAAGATAACTGTACGCCAAAGGGAAAGAAGAGAAAGCAGGAAGCAGAAAGATTATAAAAGGCACTTGAAAAAATTACTCCATTAAAATAAGATAGAGAAAATCTTATATTGTCACGTAAGCATAAGACGAAGAGTAATGAATATTTATGTTAACCCTTCAGCGTTCTCTTGTATATTCCACTTCATTCTCTGATATATAAAATCAATTTTTATCTTCTAGTTGCTGTGTACCTTCAGGACGTGACCGATGATGGCTTCTCCACATTCCTAACCTTAGCCACTCTTACCAATCGTATTTTTTACTATTCTTACCGCTTCCTGCTTTTCCATTCATTTAAGTAAGCTTGTCAAGTAGGTTATTGGCTATGTCCGTATTATTGTCTGTGAGTGTAAAACATTTTAAGTCTTCTTTTTCAGAAATCATGTAAAAGTTTATTAATGCGTGCCGGAAATCAGCGGACCTTCTTTTTTTTTCACAAAATATAGGAACCCAGAGACATTGCCACTGTGAAATGAACAATTGAGTTTTTTGAATATCTTATTAAAACAGACAATAAACAATTTTACTTTATGAGGATATCTGTCTTCATGATGCGAATCGGATGCAGTAAACGATCATCGAACTTGTAGGGGTTGTTTTTTATGGCTTATCGACTCTTTGCAAGTTATTTAAAGTCAGAAAATATTCTTAGATTGTAATAATGTTTTAGAAATAATATTGATTGACTGATACACGTCCTACTAATTAACCAGTAGCTGGGAGGGAAAGATGTAGATTTATATCTTTCCCACTGGTGTTTGAGCATAAGTGAATATAGCAAGGATGTGCGTTGTGGTGCAGTAAATATCGGCTTGGAACGAGAAATCGGGGAACCGAGTTCGAATTCCAGTTGAGGTCCTTGCATTCACTTACGCGCAAATACCCTTGAGAAAAGAATTAATGAATCTCTTCCCTCCAGTTTTGGGTTAAATAACCGGACAGATTGGGTTCTATAGCCTTTGTGGACAACCAGTCTACCGCAGAAAGTAATGGCAACCTACCGCGGGATAATGTTCTGTCCAGTCAGTCATGTCTTTTTCGTGACATGATAGCCCAAGCGTGTATCATGTATGGCACTTGACTGACTGAATATAGCAAAACTCGACTGGAATTTGAAATTGGAGAGCCGAGTTCCATTACACCACCCGCACAAACACCTGGTATTTCCAAACGGTCACTTATCTAGGTAATGAACAGGCTCGACTTTGTTTAACTTCGGTGAATCGTACAAGAACCGCTCTTTAAACTTGATATGGCCGTAAACCTTTCCCCCGTACGACGTATCTTTCAGACATAGTATCTGAGTGCTGATTGCAGACACGGAAAGGAAACTACAAGACCTCCTACAGAAGGTAGCAGTGGAGAGTGACAAAAAAGAACTACAAATAAACTTTAAGAAAACTGAATGCATGGTCATCAGCAAAAGGTGCAATCCAAAATGCCAAATACAGGTGGGGGATACCAGAATCAAGCAAGTACAAAAATTTAAATACCTAGGAAGTGTTCTAACAGGAGATGGGAAGTGCAACACAGAGATCCGAAGGCAAATTGGCACGGCAAAGGATGCGTTCCAGAAACTGAGTAAAGTACTAACACACAGGAAAATTTCACTAGAAACAAAGAAAAGAGTGCTGGATTGCTTTGTGATGTCAGTTCTTCAATACGGCAATGAATGCTGGACAATATCATCGAAAATGAGGACAAAACTAGAAGCAGCGGAAATGTGGTTCTACAGAAGTATGCTGTGGATATCGTGAACTGAGCAAAGATGAGGTGATAGAAAGAATGGCAACAAAAAGGAAATTAATACTGAGCACCAGGAAGAGACAACTGAAGTTCCTGGGACACGCAATAAGGAAGGAGAGCTTGGAGAACCAGATACTGACTGGCCAGATAGAAGGAAAGAAAGACAAGGGAAGGCAGCGGATAATATATTTGCCTGATCAGGTGGATGACGGAACGGGGGTTGCCAGGAGTAACAGGAACAAACATACTAAGAGCCACAAGGAATAGGGAGACGTGGAGAACCATGATCGCCTACGTCCTGAAGGGACTTGGCACATAGAAGAAGAAGAATCTTACTATCACTTACTTCATTCAGCATTTCTTTTTCGGAACAGAGGATGCAACAGTTTTCAAGAATTTACTCGAGACAAAATGAAAAGGATTCTTTTATGAATTATTACAGAAAAAAATATTTAATTAAAATCTAATTCCAATTAATTAAGCCAGTTACACGTAACTAATTAAATTGAAATTAAAATCAAAATTCTAATTAAATACGAGTTATCGTTGATTTTTCTGCATCTCCTACTCTACATTAGAGATTCTGGACAAAATCCAAAGAAGTATCTGTAACACAATCGATCATGAACAAGCATCTCAATTTCATTAATTGCCTCACAGACGTGGCCTAGCTTCCCTCTGTCTTTTCTACTAATACTTTTTTTGATAGCAACTGCTCTGGTGAACTTTTTTCCTGGTACCTCGGCTACATGAATTTAAGCGTGCAACTAGATTGACATGTAAGTCCTACACTTTTACTGTTTGAATAGCTAAATGCAACCCCCACTTCTCCTCCAACAGTTTCTTTTCTTGCACTCTCCACCTTTGGATTTCTCTTCCGTTTACTTGCTTCCGTGATAATTAAAATCTTTAAAAATTTAGCAACGTCAATAGCTATCTTCTTGAATCCCGTTCATCATTCGTCCTTTCCTCAATCCTTTTTATATTCAGTCTTCTCTTTCACATTCAGTTCATGTAAACCTCTGCGTACTAGTGGCATTTCCGTCTTGTTTGGAGTGAAATTATTAAAAAAATATTGTGCAATATTTTGTGCAATATTTCGTTTTATCGCACTTATTAAAATATCTATAAATTTAATAAGATCTAAGAAACGTAACATGTTAACTATGTATGTGACAATATATTTTTGGACATAAAAATATGAATAGAACATTTATTATTTTTTCAGCACTAATTCTGTTTTGTAAGTGTTAGTCGGATCTAGAGGTAAGGGTACATAGAATCTGTTATTTTGAAGTTGTGATTCTGCTTCTTTAATATAGTTGTTAGTGTCTAAGATGGTTATAGCTTCGCCCTTATCGCTAACCAATCATGCTCCAAACTTCCTCTTACAAAAAATAACACCCTATGGACTCCACCAAGCGGACGTAACCAACACTTGGATCAATATGCCAACAAAGCCAGACAATACATGGATAATTTCTTAAAAAACAAAGGACACCAAATAAAAAAACACAACTTATCCAAAATAGAACACCAAGCCATCTATACACTTAAAAATAACCGAGACATAATTATCGTACCACCCGATAAGGGCGGAGCTATAATCATCTTAGACACTAACAACTATATTAAAGAAGCAGAATCACAACTTCAAAATAACAGGTTCTATGTACCCTTACCTCTAGATCCGACTAGCACTTACAAAACAGAATTATCACTTCTCATTCAGAACCTGAACCACAACATAAAAAATCAAATCAAATCTCTTATTCCTGAGAACCCCAAAACAGCAACATTCTACACTATCCTAAAACTACATAAACTCCCCAAAATCATTTCAGAAAAACACCCTATCACCTCTTCATCCAACCCACATCATACTAAACAATCAAATAATGAAGAGATCTATAAAATTTCAAAAGCCCTTAAAATCACACCACCTGGCAGACCCATAATATCAGGCATTGGTACCCTCACAGAACTTATATCTGGGTACATACACAATATCCTAAAACCTTTATTACCTCACATACCTAGTTATATTAGAGACACTACTGACTTTCTCAACAAATTACAAAACATTAATTTAGTCCACAATGATAATATCCTAGTAACGATGGATGTTACGTCTCTGTACACGAACATTCCAGATGTTGAAGGAGTATCAGCTTGCCATGAGTTCCTTAGTAAAAGAAAATTACCTAACAAGCAAATTACAGATATATGCCAATTAATAAATTTCATTTTAACACATAATAATTTTAAATTCAACAACACTATTTACAGATTAATGGCACAGCAATGGGCACGAAAATGGCACCTAGTTATGCCAATATCTTTATGCACATTCTAGAAAGAAAGATACTAGACAATTCAGAATATAAACAATCACATTATTTTAGATACATTGATGACATTTTCTTACCACGGAGTACTCATTTTCTTACCACGGAGTACTCATACACATCCGTCCCTTTCTTAGACGTCTTGATAAAATTAAACAAACATACACTTTCCACCAGTCTATACAACAAACCCACAAACCAACATAAATTCCTACACTTTAACAGTTGTCATTCCCTTAAATTAAAAAAATTATCGTATACAGCTCATTTCTAAGAATCAAACGCATATGCTCAGAACATCCAGATTTTCTATACAACATTAAGAACCTAAGAAAGCAATTTCTAAAATGTAAATACCCAATAAAAATAATAAAAGAAGCACTAAATAAAACCATCCACATAAATTGTAACACACTTCTCACATACAAGAAAAGAAAAAACAACAACTGAATTCCCATGGTTTTTAACCACAATCAATATTCCCACACACTTATTCAAAATTTAAAAAATGATTACAAGAACCTCCAATCAAACAAAAAAATCAAAGACATTTTCGATAAACCACCCATAAATGCAATGAAGCAAACACCCAACCTATCAGCTATCCTCACTTCTACCAAATATCTAAAAAATACAAACCTATCAGGGAATTTCAAATGTCAGAAATTTGCAAACATTTAGTAAACGATACAGTATTTTCTCTACCCAACACCAACATCAAATTACACCCACCACGCCTCACCTGTGACAGCCAAAACATAATATATTTTATCTTCTGTTCAATATGTCCAAATAGTGGATATATTGGTGAATCTGGAAATAGCTTTAGATTCCTTTTCAATAATCATAAACTAAGCATACGCCAAAACAACCCGTATTCACCCATAGCAGAACACTTCAATCAACCGGGACACACATTAGAAAACTGCAAATGCTTACTAATAGATTCTGATTTTAGTTCTACACACCCACGCAGAAAGAAAGAAAAATACTGGATTTTAATTAAATACATACAGGCTAGGCATAAATTAGGTGTTTTGAATCTTTATAAATATTTCAATAGTTAAACATTTTTTAGATTCACTTAAAAAAGTTTTCTTAAAAACAACATTTATAAGTATTATTAAAGATAGGTTTACGTTTACAAATATTAAAAATATCTGTCGCTTTCTGCGTCACGTGATGTAAACAATCTCTCTCCACGAACGCTCTCGCGAAATACGTTTCTAATTTAAATTTTAAAATCATTTGTTTCTGATGAAGGACCGAGGACGGTCTGAAATATCAAATATAATAATAGAAATAAATAAATAATGTCAAAAAATACATTTTTAAACTTACAACTTTTTAGTAGTTTTTCCTATATATATATATATATATGTACATATAATGAAGCTCTCTCTCTCTCTCTTTCTATATATATATATATATATATATATATATATATAGTGAAGGTCCATGTATATATATATATATATATATATATATATATATATATATAAATCAAAATAATAACTAAATAGACTCTGTAAGTATGTAGGCTGTAAATTTATACTAAGATAAACCTTCAAAAAAACCACCAACAAACAGAACCTAATTCCGTTATAATCCGGTGCACTGAGGCGTCGGATAAATGGGGAGAAAAAAAAGAAAGCCGCGGAACAAGAACAAAACATTCAATACTCCGCAGTAAAGAAAAAAAAATCCCCAAACGGAACCAACCACAAGAAAAAGTGCTCGATACAAAGTACAAAAGATATACAAAAGTAGAGCAAAGACACACGAAAAAAATCTAAAGCGAGCCAAAACCTACCGCGGTTTCACACTTCGGCTCGTCAGGGTAAAGAGCCAATTTACCCTGACGATCCGTAGTGTGAAACCGCGGTAGGTTTTGGCTCGCTTTAGATTTTTTTCGTGTGTATATATATATATATATATATATATATATATATATATAAACAGATAATCTACGTGAGAGCCAACAAACCTACCTAGGTTTCACCCTTCGGCTCGTCAGGGTAAATTGGCTCTTTACCCTGACGAGCCGAAGCGTGAAACCTAGGTAGGTTTGTTGGTTCTCACTTAGATTTTCTGTCTTTGTTGCTCTATTGTCGTATTGAGCTCTTTAGTGTTAGTGTTTTCGTCTTTGATTTTTTTCTTTCTTACGAGTATTTGACTTTTGTTCATGTACTTTGTTTGTTTTTGTTTTTTTTTACTTCCCCTCCTTTTCACTCCGAGTTCGTTCTCGGTGGGTTTTTCAAGACGAACTTAAATATAGTTAAACAATTACTAGTATTAGCAGAATTATTTTTTATTACTATTAATATTGTTATAATTATTATCGTTATTATATATATATATATATATATATATATATATATATACTTTTTTCCAAATATAATTTATTTTGACAAAAGACCACGAAGGAAAACTCTTTGAACATCGGACATTAACTACGAGCTGTTTCTTTACCGAGACAAGCTTGCGAAGCACTGAATTATAATTCTTATTCTGACATACAAATATACATATATCAGCGCACACAGGAATACCCATAAACACATCTGAATGCACACGCACAAATAAATAAATTTATAAACACGTCAATATATGTGCATATATATATAGGTACAGGCATACAGACGCAAGCAGATACAGACTTCACCGGAAACTGAAAGTAGGAAGTTGAGAAATTCCTTTACGGAAGTGAATATTACAACAAAGTGGCAAGATGGCAAGGGAGGCAATCGATCGATAATTCTGTCAGGCCTCATTCAATATTCATATACTTTTTCCTGTAGAACCAAGTCACAAACAGCAGTCAGACGCCCTGACTCTACAGCTTCCTCTAGAAAGAATCGATTCCTTGATTTTTTTTCTAATTTATGGTGCCTGGTTGTCATAAAACCAACCAGATATCTAACCGAAATAAAGGAGATCGGCAAATGAGATAGAAAAGCACATTCATACTACATCTTTCTTTCTTTCTTTCTTTCTTTCTTTCTTTCTTTCTTTCTATCTATCTATCTATCTATCTATCTATCTATCTATCTAAATGCAAACCGCATTTGATAAAATAGGATATTTTGTAATATTAAATTTCTCTCGTCTTAAATAGGAGTTTAGAGTAAAATGTAAGATTTTCTAAAACTCAGTACCTAGCGCAGGACAACACACACACACACACACACACACACACACACACATATATATATATATATATATATATATAGAGAGAGAGAGAGAGAGCTTGAAGTCAATACCAAGCAGCCACAGTTTGTTTCATGCCTAAAAGCAATCGTCAAGCCAAAAACAAACACTCTATAATAGCAACGAATTTACATTTTGATCCACAATTATTTTCACTCTATTTCGAAAATTAATTCGAACCATAACCGTTACCGTTCAAATAACCGTAAGAATAACGCAATAGGCCTTCTTCTTCTTCTTCTTCTTCTTCTTCTTCTTCTTCTTCTTCTTCTTCTACGCGTCATCTTCCTTCAGGACGTTAGCGACAATGACCTTCCACATACTCCTTCTTTTGTTATCCCTCTCAATCCCCTCTCCACCATCTATTTGCTCAAGTTCATCAAGTAGGTCATGCATTGCTCTCTCTTGTCTCCCTTCTCCTCTATCCCCAACATCATTGTGTAGAATCGCATTTTAGTTGTTTCCTTTATCTTTTACAAATCTATACACATAAGAATTTTTCGTTTACAGATTGTCCACAGAGGTGTATTATCAATTTTTGATTTAAAAAATAATTCCTATACATACAACGAAACGATTACAACGCTGAGGTGCCATGTTTTTTATTTAAAATTTTAGGATGGAATTCAACTGGAATTCGAACTCGGCTCTCCAATTTCTCGTTACAAGCCGATATCCACTGCACCACAACGCACATTCCCCCACAACGCACCCCCCACAACGCACCCCCACAACGCACATCGATGACTGACGATTCCCAGTACACCGGCAGAATTGACGTTTGCAAGAATAATTAAATCGATGCTTGACGGTGCTTGACCAGGTCAAAAACGAATAAGAAAGGATAACAAAAAAGATACAGAATTTTTTATAAAATTGCTGAAAATGTGTTTCATAGGAAAAATATAAAAGAAATGTGGGAAGACGGTGTAAAAAGTTCACAAATTGAAAAAAAAATGAATTATATTGTGAAAGGAAAAAATGCCAACACAAAGAGCTTTCGAATAAGTTAAAGAAAAATGTTTACTAAAGAAAGACTCTTAAGAAAGGAAGAAACTGATTCTAAATATTAGATTCCTAACTTTCACTAATGTTTAAGAATTTACTTATAAATATCTGAAAAATGCACAGGAATATCTAATTTCTGCTGGTCTTTGCTTACCAATTTCAAAATTTTACTTTTTCAAGAATAAATTCAAATAAAGTTAATATCTTGTATACCAGATAAATTGAATGGAAAATATATTAAAACCAGAATCCTGATTATGAATGACCACAAACAAAATATGCATCTTTTTTATTATATACGATAAGTTTTGAAGAGAGACGACGAAACTGGTCAATTGGTGTTTTATTTCAAAACATGACATGGCCGATTATAATAAAAAAAATTGTCTTTAACGCCATAATTAAATTTTGTACCAATAAATATATGTATGTGTGTGTGTGTGTGTGCGTGTGTATCTGTGTGTGTATCTGTGTGTGGTTATACGTCAGATTTAAATTAAATTAGACCAGTAAACGGCTGTATAAGAAAGTGCTGAATACATGTTTGAAGTGAGAGGAAGATTCAACATGTAGAATTTATATATTTAGGTAGGGAAGACCAGCCGGTTACGCTACCAGGGTTTCAACCTTTTCGGTTTCATCAGGCGATTCGTTTTGACTGATGGCTTAACGGTTAACACTTTTATAAGTTTTCTTATAAAAGCGTTAACCAGTAAGTGTCTGATGACTGATGTTTGACTGATAGATTAACGGTTAACGCTTTTATAAGAGAACTTATAAAAGCGTTAACTATTAAGCTATCAGTCAAAACAAATCACCTGACGAAACCAAAAAGGTTGAAGCCACGTTAGTATAACCGGCTGATCTTCCCTCCCTATATATATATATATATATATATATATATATATATATATATATATATTGGGTGTATGTGTGATATATGAATTGCCGTCCAAATTACGCAAAAATTTAAAATAACACTGACATCGCATTTTAACAGATATCTTTACCAAGACTATAGGAAAATATCCCGAAATACTAAAGAGGTTGTCTAGAGGTCATTCACTTAATGCACGGATCTCTAGACGACTTCGGGATCTCTTCTGGACGGTCTTTTTGTTTCAGTTGATGGATGTTGCCATAATCCTTACCTTCTTAGTATTAATATTATTACTAATTACTACTACTGTATTAGAAAAAAAAATCCCTAAAGAAAAAACCTCGTCAGGTAAGTGGATCGCTGCCTTCCCCTATCACACTTGCTCTCAATATGATCGTGAGAGTAAACTTTTCCAAGTCATCCTTTTTCATTATGTACCCCAGGAATTTCACATGTCTTTTCATAATTCTGGCTATAAGTTTTCTTTCCATTGTCATTTTTTAAAGACTTCCTCGCTCCGTCCTTAAAAATCTCATTATGCTTCTGTAGAACCACAGTTTTGTGACCTGTAATTTTCTTCTCATCTTTGGGAGATTGTCTAGCATTCACTTCTATATAAGAGGAGGGATAACATATACCAATCCTGTACTCTTTTATTTGTTTCTAACGAAATCATTCTGTTGTTAGGCAACTTGTTTAAGTTTTGAAATAATTCTTTCACTAGACGAGTACATGTTCGGATCTCGATGTTACGTTAAAACACTTCTCAGATATTTCAAATTATGCTCTGCTTGTTGCTGACATCTCCTGTTTGTAACTCGCATTTGTAATTTGGGCTTTTTTCTCTTGCTACTGACGATACATTTTGTCTTCTTGCAATTGAGGTTTAGTCCTTTTTACTACTCTTCTGTCTATGTAGTTTTCTTTGCGAGTCAACCAGCAATACGGCGTTATCTGCGTATCTTATATTGTTCAGATTATGCTTACCGATAATCTATCCTGGTAGGTTCTCTAGAGTAGGACCACTAAAAGACCAAAATATTAGCTTCTGCGAACATCCGATGATAACTCCGGCACACCAGAGATCAAGAAATTTAATTTCCTGGAAAGTGTTTTAATTGCCGACATAAAATGTGACAGAGAAATCCGAAGATGCATTGAAATAGTAAATGGTGCCTTTAAAAAATTAAGTAAAGCATTTAGAAAAAAAAATCCGGTTAGAAACAAATAAAAGAGTGCTAAAATATTATATCATATCAACACACCTATATGCCTGTGAATGTTGGACAGATGAAGAAGAGACATCAAGCTACAGAGATATGGCTCTACAGAAGGATGCTGGGAATACCGTGGACTGAGCATGCGAATATGAAGAAATTTGAAGAAAAAGGAGAAAAAAATGATGCTTAAACTTAAAGTTAGAAAGAGCTAGTTAACATTTCTAGGACACATAATGAAAAGAATCGCTTGGACAATTTAACACACACAGAACATATTGCAGACAAGAGTGAGAAAGGGGAAACAGCGCATAACCTAACTAACATGCTTATATAAAGGGAAAGAAAATAGGGAGTAGGAGAGACAATGAAAATATAAAACTTACTAAGAGCTACAACAGATAGGAAGTTGTGAAGACCCATCATCAACCACATGAAGGGAATCTGTATATACAAAAAGTAGAAACGGAAAGGAACTCTCGAAAGGTTCTACATTAATCCTAAAAATGGAAAGTTAATAGTTAATACTTGCTAATGAGAAAAGAAAGAAAGAAAAAAAGATCCCATATTAACTAGAAAATCTTGATTTCTTTGGAATTAAGAAGCATATCATAAATAAGAATAAAAATAAATTAGAAGTATATTAAAAATCAGAATGAGAAAAATTAAGAAGGATTTTAAGAATAAGGATGAGAATAACTGAGAAATATAGAGAAAAGAAAAATAATTGGGGAGTATATTTAGAATAAAAGTAACTAAGAATAAAAATAATAGAAGTATATTATTGATAACTAGCAGTATAGCCCGGCGTTGCTCGGATGTAATGAAAGCTTTAAAACTAATCCATAGTCCTGGAGCTCAGACTCTTTGGACGTTGCCACGAAAGACTAAAAAGCAATAGTTGTTTCCAGTTAAAGCTAAACCGTAGACTGAAAAAAAGTGAATGGATGTAAGTCAAATTTTGATTTCCTGGTATCAATATCAAATAAGTTTTTTTTCGTCGTAAACTGAATTTTGAAGGCTAAATAAGTCCTCTGAGTAAATGGTATCATGGCTGAGACTAAGAACTACAATTATACCTACTTAGAGCCAAACCCGAAGCAAAAACTTAAATAGAGCTGAAGAAATACAGACATACAAGCAGTTAAACAGACACACACACAAACATCTTCCCTTTAATATATATATATATATATTATCGATTTTCTGCACTATTGTAAGAACTGCAACCTTGAAACTTCTGAATATCGTTTCTTATGTCTTTGTCTATGAGTGTATCAAATTTGATGAAAATCGGACCACTCCTTCTATAACCTGATTTTTTCGATTATCGATTTTCGATATTTATTGAGGGTACCTCGACACAAAACCTCGCTAAGAACACTTGCAGACGTTTATAGTACAACTGTGTAAATTTTCAAGAAAATTGGTTCAGTCGTTTTGGAGTCTTTGGACACACACACAAACACACAGAGACAAAGTTCCATTTATAAATAAGTTTAGATTAGATAATAACCAAGGAGTATATAAAGAATATAGTAACTGAGATTATATTATGAATGAGAATAAGAATAAGAATAACTGAGATATATTTAAGAATTAGAATAAAAATAACTGATAAATATATAAATAATAGAATAATTAAAATGTATATTGCAAATAAAAATAAAAATAACCGAGTAGTGTATGAACAATAAGAATAAAAATAATTTAGTATATAAGGAATATAATAATTGAGAGATATATAAAGAATAAGGATAACTGGGGGTATATTAAGAATAAGGATAAGTGGGGGTATATTAAGTATAATGATAACTGGGGGTATATAAAGAATAAGGATAACTGGGGGTATATTAAGAATAAGGATAAGTGGGGGTATATTAAGAATAAGGATAAGTGGGGGTATATTAAGTATAATGATAACTGGGGGTATATAAAGAATAAGGATAACTGGGGGTATATTAAGTATAATGATAACTGGGGGTATATAAAGAATAAGGATAACTGGGGATATATTAAGAATAAGGATAAGTGGGGGTATATAAAGAATAAGGATAACTGGGGGTATATTAAGTATAAGGATAACTGGGGGTATATTAAGAATAAGGATAAGTGGGGGTATATTAAGTATAATGATAACTGGGGGTATATAAAGAATAATGATAACTGGGGGTATATAAAGAATAAGGATAACTGGGGGTATATTAAGTATAATGATAACTGGGGTTAAATAAAGAATAAGGATAACTGGGGGTATATTAAGAATAATGATAAGTGGGGTATATTAAGTATAATGATAACTGGGGGTATATAAAGAATAAGGATAACTGGGGGTATATTAAGTATAATGATAACTGGGGGTATATAAAGAATAAGGATAACTGGGGGTATATTAAGAATAAGGATAAGTGGGGGTATATTAAGTATAATGATAACTGGGGGTATATAAAGAATAAGGATAACTGGGGGTATATTAAGTATAATGATAACTGGGGGTATATAAAGAATAAGGATAACTGGGGATATATTAAGAATAAGGATAAGTGGGGGTATATAAAGAATAAGGATAACTGGGGGTATATTAAGTATAAGGATAACTGGGGGTATATTAAGAATAAGGATAAGTGGGGGTATATTAAGTATAATGATAACTGGGGGTATATAAAGAATAATGATAACTGGGGGTATATAAAGAATAAGGATAACTGGGGGTATATTAAGTATAATGATAACTGGGGTTAAATAAAGAATAAGGATAACTGGGGGTATATTAAGAATAATGATAAGTGGGGTATATTAAGTATAATGATAACTGGGGGTATATAAAGAATAAGGATAACTGGGGGTATATTAAGTATAATGATAACTGGGGGTATATAAAGAATAAGGATAACTGGGGGTATATTAAGAATAAGGATAAGTAGGGGTATATTAAGAATAAGGATAACTGGGGGTATTTTTTTTTTTTTTTTTTTTTTTAATCATTTCACCCCGAGCAAGGCAGAAACGCCACTGATGTGCAGGGGGTTACATAAATGTAGAAAGATTAATTAGAAAAGAGTGAGGAGTACAAGCTAGTTAGAAGGGAACAATAGAAAACTGAGAAAGCAGGTGCAATGACAGGTACATGGGCGGAGAGAAATGGAAGGTTATACAGGGGAGGGGAGAGAGAGCTAGAGGCCAGTGGTTAGTAGGTGAGTATTAACTTTGCTTTTAAATTTCTGGAGGTCGAAGCCATCAGGAAAGCAAGAATACGGGAGTGAGTTCCACAGGCGGGAAGTGCGAGAGAGGAAGCTGCAGGAGTAGAATTGTCGTCTGCGTTTGGCTAACCTGACTGTGAATGGGTGGGACCCAGTTGCCAGTCTGGTTGAACGGGTAAACGCCTGTTGAGGAGGCATCAGTGACTTAAGCTCATCCGAGCAGAAGCCATGAAAGTATTTATAGAAGAGACAGAGGGAGGCCACATTTCGACGATGGGAAAGTGGCTGCAGACGAGTCGCCAGATCAGGACCTATCACATTACAGACTCTCCTTTGGAGCTTGTAAAGAACACTGAGGAGAACGGCAGGGGCACCTGACCATAAATGGCAGCAGTACTCCATGCACGGACGGATGGTTGACTTGTATATATGCAGGATGGATTCAGGTGGAAAAAACATCCTGGATCGACATAGTGACCCAATCTTCTTAGCAGTAGATTTTGCTATGGATTCAATATAGTGCTTCCATTTGAGGTCTGAGGACAGGGTAAGTCCGAGGAGGCGTAGTGTATTACTCTCCGGGAGAATCATCTGGTCCATGCTTATGGGAGGCAGAAGAGGTTGCCTGTAATGGTTGACAGACAACAGCTTGGTCTTAGAGGAATTGAAGTTGACAAGCCACTTCTTGCCCCAGTTCACCACAGAGTGTAGATCCCGCTCAAGGTCAGCAGCGAGATTATGTCTGTCCGCCACGACAGGTTTCTTACTGGAGCGGGAGTATATTGTAGTGTCATCTGCGTAGATGCCTACTTGGGACCTGATCTCATCTGGGAGGTCGTTGATGAAAATAAGGAAGAGCGTTGGGCCCAGGATAGAGCCTTGTGGGACACCAGCATTCGTGCTGTAGGACGAAGAGGCACGCCCATTCAGAACGACCTTCATTTTGCGGTTATTTAAGAAAGATTGGATTAGGTCAAGCAGGCGACCGGTAATACCATAACCGCGTAGTTTGCATAGGAGGCCAGGGTGCCAAACCCTGTCGAAAGCCTTGGAGATATCCAGAGCAACCGCGCGAGCCTCGTAAGACTCATCAAGGGCCTGTAGCATGTACTCCGTTACAGTAGTTAGCAGGTCGGCTGTGGACCTGTCAAATCGGAATCCATATTGCCTGTCGGAGAACAGTTTGTGGGCGGTGAGATGATGAACTATTTCAGCATTTATTATAGCCTCGAACACTTTCCCGAATATTGGTAGAAGACTGATAGGGCGATAGTTGGATGGGTCCGAGGGTTCACCACAGTTCTTAAAGACAGGAACGACTGAGGAGAATTTCCAGCATGCAGGAAAGCAGGAAGCAGAAAGGCAGTAGTTAAACAGTTTAGAGAGGACAGGGGAAAGTTCAGGGGCACACCTCTTAAGGACTATCACCGGGATTCCATCGTCTCCACACGCCTTATGGGGGTCGAGTTTTGAAATTACTCTGGATACTATTGTCGGGGTAATATACACGTCATGCAGTTTGGCCTCAGTTCTAATAGGGAAGTCGGGTGGGTGCACTCCGGACGAGTCGAGTGTGGAGTTGGATGAGAATCTGCGGGCAAAGCACTCAGCTTTCTCAGCAGATGACGTGAGAACGTCAAATCCATGGATTAAAGGAGGTATTGAGGATTTCCTATTGTTGAGCACTCGTTTACAAATCCTCCAATAGTCCTTGGAGCCGAACTTGCGGTCAGCTATGTGCTGTCGCATTCTCTCCGCAAACAACTGTTTGGCGTCATTTAGGGTTCTCTTGCACTCACTGCGAGCGGATGTGAACAGGCGCCTATTGTGATCAGTTGGCTGTCTCTGGAATAGATGGAAGTAATGGTTCCTGTGGGCAATGGCGGCTGAGCAGGCCGGAGAGAACCACGGAGAGGAATGAGGTTTTAAGCAATACTTCCTGGTGGGTATGAAGGCATCAATGCCAGCTTTCACCCATGACGAGACCTCAGAGGCACAGTCATCAACTGATAGGTCAAACACTTTTCCCCAAGGGACGTCGCAGAGGAAATCGCGAAAGGCATCCCAGTCAGCTTTTTGGTAGAGGTTCTATGAGTAGGGGGATCCTGGGGGGAGTGAGATTGGAAAATATTAAGAATAAGGATAAGTGGGGGTATATTAAGAATAATGATAACTGGGGGTATATTAAGAATAAGGATAACTGGGGGTATATTAAGAATAAGGATAGCAATTATTGAAGATCATATAATTTTCAAAAATCACAAAATATTGAACCCAGTGTAAGGAATCTGATTATTTGCTAAGTCAGACACTACAATTCCATGACTGCTGTTTAATGTTTTTAGCAGATGAGCTACGGTATTATGACTATGATTAATAAGACCCGACACTTTGTAAATATTTGTAAACAACGAATTATGAAACTAAAAAGTAAGGAATCCAATTTGTTATAATTACAAGCTCTACCTTGCCAAGTATCTGGAATTTTTTTCAAAAAGAAAGCCGAAAACAACGCTATGATTAGATTGAAAGCTCTAAATCCGAGTAAATTATATCAGCCCACACTGAGTAACAGACACTTGCGTACTATATAAAGTTCAAATGAAGATATTAAATCAAGCATTCTTTTCGGAAAAGCCGCAAACAATTTCCAGAAAGCAGATTACATGGCAGTGTTCCAAGTTTGCATAACTTTCGTTATTCGGTTACTGGCAGCGAAATAAATATTTAAGGCCGGACTTAAGTTTGAAAATATGTGGATGCCTAATGTTTTTTTTTTTAATTCAATGAGTCATAGTAGCTACGGGTAACCGAAAAAGTTCGTTCGGTTTATTTAAGTAAAAGTAAAATATTTTTTACTTTAGACATTTACATTATTGAACGACACATTTACTGTTTTATTTTACTATCTTATTCTATGTTTTAGACTTTGTAATTTCATTCTGCCAGAGTGTCTTATCGTTCTGAACAAATAAATGCTCAAGTTATCCTTTGTAGACATTTTAGGAACTGACATTTGTTCAATAAGAGAATTCCATAAAGATCAGCATAAAAGATAATCCGAATGTGCTATGTCTGATGAATAAGAATATTTTTAAAATAAGAAGTAAGAATAATATGCATATTAGCAATGAGCATAAGAATAAGAAAATATAATAATAATAATAATAATAATAATAATAATAATAAGAAGAAGAAGAATTATATTAAGAATAAGAATAACAGAAGTACCTTATTCTTATTTTTGTTTTTGTTTTCATTCTTTTTCTTTTTAATAATTATAATAATAATAACATTAATAATAATACTAATAACAACAGCAGTATATTAAAAATAATAATTAGCAAGAAATGAGAATAACTGCAATGAACTTGACCGCTCTCAAGAGTGAAAATAAAAAATATGAACTCGACTGCTGTCAAAATTAAATGCACACTTGCCGTTCTCCTCAGTGTTCTTGACAAGCTCTAAAAGAGAGTCTGTAATGTGATAGGTACTGATCTGGCGACTCGATTGCAGCCACTTCCTCATCGTCGAAATGTGGCCTCCCTTTGTCTCTTCTATAAATACTTTCATGGCTTCTGCTCGGATGAGCTTAAGTCACTGATGCCTCCTCAACAGGTGTTTACTCATGCAACAAGACTGGCAACTGGGCCCCACCCATTCACAGTCAGGTTAGCCAAATGTAGACGACAATTCTACTCCTGCAGCTTCCTCTCTCGCACTTCCCGCCTGTGGAACTCACTCTCGTATTCTTGCTTTCCTGACGGCTACAACCTTCAGAAATTTAAATGCAAAGTCAATACTCATCTACTAACCACTGGCCTCTAGCTCTCTCCCCTCCCCTGTATAACCTTCCCTTTCTCTCCACCTATGTATATGTCATCGCACCTGCTTTCTCAGCTTTCTATTGTTCCTTTCTAACTAGTTTGTACTCCTCACTCTTTTCTAATTAATCTTTTTACATTTATGTAACCCCCTGCACATCAGTGGCGTTTCCGCCTTGCTCGGGGTGAAATGATTAAAAAAAAAATGAACCCTGAAAGTTACAAAAAACAGTATAAAAAAAGAAAAAACAACCCAGAAACTTTATTTTGCACTTGATCGAACCCAGAATCTAATCAGTTCGTGCCAGTCATAAGGCCAATCATCCCTGAAACTTTCATCCGAATCTATCCAGTGGATCTTACATTATAGATAATGACTCATTTATTTACTGTTATTTTAATGACTTTATAAAATTCAAAGTAATAATTTTGTCTTTACGAAAAATTACAGTTTATTAAAATTAACGGTTCTAACTAACGCTGCTTATTTTCTAAGATGATAGGTAATCTTTAAATGAATTGCATTTTCATATCTAACGACCATTTTCACATTTATTTGGCTGTAACAGTTATATATATATAACCGTTTAATTATGTGTTGAGTTTTCCTCACAATATTATATATATATATATATATATATATATATATGTGTGTGTGTGTGTGTGTGTGTGTGTGTGCATAAAATAGTGCGTTCAGAAAATGTAATGGCATAAAGTAATGTAGGGGAAATAATTCAGTATTCGGCATCTGAAAAATCTTTGTAAAAAAAAAAACAAAAACAAAAAAAAATCGAAAAATAACCCCAAAACTTTACCGCAAACCGGATCAAAGCCAAAATTGAATCAGTTTGTACCAATGAAGAGTTTCCTTTTAATCCTTACAGCCGGTCTTGAGATATCTTGACCACATTAAGACAGACAAGGCGGTGGGTATTTTATTCGGTCGCGTTTGTCCGTTTGTTTCTTTATGAACAATATTACGACGAATTGAGAAGTATATCAATAACAAGAATTATAGTATTTATCAAGAGTAAGAATAATTATGAAAATTGTTGTTCTGACATCAAGGATTAGTGTTGTAAGTATTTCGACCAATAAAATGTCACCTTGTTGATGGATACTTGCATAATTGTGTAAATCAGATTTATGTGATTTTCTTTTGAAAATCAGATCTCATTTAATGCTTTTTCTTCAGTGTACATTTAGTCTACCTATATATAAACGTAGCGTCATTTTTTCTTCTATAAAACGTTTCCTCTATATTAAATAACCCCAAAACAGTTGATATGTTATCAATCAACCCCTGCAAGAATTCGTAAGAATGGGAATAGTTGTTCAAACTTCGTTAATTCTCTGGTTATTTTGAGTAAAAGTTTTCCTTTTAATTGGGGCACTAAAGCCTTTTCAAATAATATTACACGCTGTTTATAAACGAATTTAATAAATTTAATCGATTTTTCTCTACAGTTGATCTGATTGGGATCAGTAGTTCTTTGAGTCACTATCTTGGTTCCGCATAATAAGCTCTCTCCTACCTTCCTGGGCATTTCAACGTCTAGCTAGATCAATTACGATTGAATATTAAGTTCAATCCTCACTCAGTTCTTCATACTTCCGGGCTTGTGTCACATCTAAGCTACGCTTATAAAATCTTCTTCTTCTTCTTCTTCTTCTTCTTCTTCTTCTTCTTCTATGTGCCCTGCCTTTTCAGGACGTAGGTGATCATGGCTTTCCACGTCTCCCTATCTCTGGTGGCTCTTAGCATACCTTCTCCTGTTATACCATGCAACCCTCGTTCCATCATCCACCTGATTAGGTTCTTCAAATATGTTATCCGTTGCTTTCTCCTGTCTCTTTCACCCTCTTCCTTTACGATTGTTTGTGGTGATTCATCTGGCTTTCGCTGGGACAACTCGCATCTCATTTTGTTGTAAAATACCCACTCTTTATCGATTTTCGCCAGTTTGTTTTATCGCAAGTGGTAGTGTCACATCATAGAGAATAACGCAACCAAATTGCTGAAAATTATTTTTTATGCTAAATTTGATTATTTTGAATATGTTGTCCGTTTTTCAAGTAATATCACACTGGGTGTTTCCAAATACATGATTAAAAAAGCAACTCGTTTATAAGCAACTGTACTCTGAGTATAGAATGTATGCGTATTTACAATATCAAGTCACTCAGTTAAGTGCCATACGTGATACACGCTTTTGGGCGATCATGTCTCGAAAGACACATGACTGACTGGCCAAAGATTATCCTGAAGTAGACTGCCATTGCTTTCTGCGGTAGACTGGTTGCCAGCCAAAGCTATAGAACCTAATCTGTCCGATTATTTGACCCATAACTGGAGGGAAGAGATGGATTAATACCTTTCCTAAGGGTATTTGCACGTAAGTGAATGCAAGGAATTCAATTGGTATTCGAACTGGGCTTCCCGATTTCTCGTTCCGAGCCGATATCCACTGCACCACAACGCACATCCTAATTGTACTCAAATTTGTCTAAATCCTAATCAGCTACACTACTGCTGTCAGTGTAGCTTCAGTAACGCAAAACAAAAGAAAAAAAGAGAGAAGAAAAGGTAAAATTAAAAAAATACTTACAAGAGTGTTACCAATTCTGTTCGAGTTTTATCATTTCCCTCGAAGAAAGGCGATAATGCTGCAAAGACGCAAATGATTATTGAGAGTGAAAGAGATTAAGGAGACTTTAGAAGGAACTAGAAATCCAATTAAGAAACAAAGGATAATTGTTTTATTTCTATTCAATAGACGGAGAAGGAGTGTGAACCGAGCGATACATTAAATTGTATTTATTTTTTGTTTTTTATACATATGCATAAAATAATTTAACCAACCATTTAAGCAACATGGGTACTAATTCTTGTGCAAAAATAAAGCAAAACGTGTGTTAGTCAAAATCTCAAGTTGCCTATAAAACATTATATATCTGAAACTGATCCCTCATAAATCTAATCTAGTCTAACCGATTTTGTGGCACTGCTTAGTGAGAAATCTTCAGTACACATGTTCGCAAATTATTTGTGAGATGTTTGGTAATTAACTGTATTGTTCATAAACTGTATAATTTTACTCCATTTGATCTGTGATTTTGCATTTCATTTAAAAGTTAAAAAATTAAAAACAGAAAAAATACAAGATGCCAAAACTGTTACTGATTTACTTTCATATTTAATGTCAGAATAAATGAAAAAAATCTCATTGTGGCATGGTCATGACATCGGATGTGATTAAGTATGTGGCTCGAAAATCTTTTCTAAGCGTTTAATTTTCAAAATTTAAATTTATATTTTGCCTATAGCTTTAGATAATTTTAAAAATATATTTGTGTCAGTTAATTCTTTTAGTCGTGCTGGCAGCAAAGGCTGATTTGAATTTTTCTTTTTGAAGTTGTAGGTACTTGAATTCTTGGATAGTATATTTTAGCGAGAATATTTTGAGGACCCTAGAAGTTATGTCTGGATTGGTCATCGGAGGCCACACTTTAAACAACCTAAGCTATGCAGATGATACAGTGCTAATAGCAGACACAGAAAGGAAACTACAAGAACTCCTACAGAAGGTAGCTGAAGAGAGTGATAAGAAAGATGATCGCCTACGTCCTGAAGGAACAGGGCACACAGAAGAAGAAGAACTGTCAAGGAGTAATTACTGTATAGTATTATTACTCTTCTTGAGACGCACACACACACACATATGTATTGTGAAGAAAGGGGATATGTTGCATAATCTCAGATGTCAGTTTACAGTAGACTTAGAAATTCGTACTCTTTCAATACAGTTTTGCATTGGCAAATTGATGACTCTTCTAGTCTGCATTGTGTAAGCCGAACCCATGTCCAGGCCTATTTCGATTACTATTTGACCTTTCCAAAATTCAGGTACTGAACGAGCCACTAATCACCTCGTATACAGTTCTTTACATACGCTCTCTTTAACTGTAAAACAACATTTAATCAACTAGACTTCAAAATAATATTACTAAGTTGATTTTTATTGAATCTCCAGTAAACGGATCTTGTGCCATACTAATCCAAACAGACAGATATCTTTGAGCGACCTGCGTAGATTTGTTAATAAAAAATTGCATTCACATACTAGTGACTTCAATCGGCACTGGATACTTCGGGTTTCGTATTCCTTCAGGTTGGGAGTAATCATGGCTCTCCACAAGTTTCTATACTTTGTAGTTCTTAAGAATTTTTGTCCGTTTATTATCTCTTCCACTCTATGTTTTCACATCCATCTGCAAAAGTTCATTAGGTAGTTTACTCAATGTTGCCATCCGTCTTTCTTGCTTTCATTGTGAATGCCAAATTATCCAAGCCGTCTTTCCTCATCGGATATTTATATACACAAAACACCTTAAACTCGCGGAAATTCACTGAGATTACACATTAGCATATTTCATTGTTGTGTTATCGACATTAATCAGTATCATCTCATTTTCTCCCAGATCCGTTCTAAGCTTAAGAAGTTTAATGGATTTTAAATTTACGCGTTCTTATGTCTTTCTCCGCTTTCCCCTTTTTGCCCATTGAATTTTGATATGCAGCCAACAAGTCTGCCATCTCCATTCTACCCTCCGTACCGTTCTACTTTCTATATATAGATACCAACTGAAAATAGCCCAGGATGAGTCATATACTACCCTCTGATTCTAGGTACAAAGGTGTCAATCAAAAGCATAATGTGAATAAGCGCGAAAAACACGTCAACCGTTACATTTATTCACAAATAACAACTCAATTTTGCGTAAAATGGACATACTTGCACAAATAGGTTCAGACAAACTCATATAAAGACTTTTTTAACCTGATGTTTTATACACAACTATTTTTCTCAATATTTACTTAGCTTTGTAAAATTCTAAGAATATCCTTTAAATTAAAGACAGGCGCAACCACGGAGAAAGGCTAAATTTAATCTGCCATGTTATTATAATAAGGGAGATAACTCACCCGAAATGTAAAGCTGAGATCAGAATGTTTTATCTGTGTTATTTCCGGTGCAATTTACTTTTACTTCAAGATGAATTCCACATTTAAACAGATTTTTATCATCTGTCTATGCTACTTTTTTTTTATCTTAGTTTCTCTGGGTCGTGTTACATAATCAAGAACCCGTGCGCGCGCGCACACACACACACACACACGCACACACACACACGCACACACACATGCTCGTACTCTGATGCAGGAAGTTTATTGAACAACAATAATTCGGTAAATATTGTAGATATCCGCTAGTCTTATAAAAATGAATCTACTAATTTCTTTATTATTTCTTTATTATTTTTTGATAATTTTATTTAAACTGTATACATTCTGTCATACATCGAGTTTCAATGTTATATTTATTGTCTGATTTTATTTCATTAAATACACTTTTGTCATTGCAATTATTAAGAGAACGAATGAGTGGGCTATTTAAAAAAAGAACAGGAGAATAAAAATTAATCGCACCAATACTCAGAATATATGTTAAGAGATCTTTTATTGTAAATTTAGTAAATTTAATTTTAAAATAAACCGAACTCTATTAATAATCTGAAATACTCCTCTGTACTTTCTATCAGTATGGCTGATGCTAACCTACAAGTGGTTAGCATCAGCCATACTGATTGACTCGTTATGCCTCCTGCGGGTAACATTCTAGGCTGATATGCAGTGAAAAGATTATACTAAAACCATTGTTAGATTATTACGAGAACCGGAAGCTCGAGTCAGAGTTTAGGCTATCAATACGGCACCAGATATGACGACGCTCTCAGGTCGCTAGTCGTGATTTTCCTCTTTGCCCACGCTGTGAATTTTGTTCTCAAGGAAGACACGTTGAAATCCCGCTAGCAGTATCTTTATCGCTTCAAACCAGACCGGATACGCCTACACAGTTGGGGTAATAAAAAAAAAAGAACGGCACCAATATATATATATATATATATATATATAAATTGTTAAATTCGATGACGTCTGAATAAGTTTCGGAAAAGTCTTTATAGACAAAAAAAAAAAAAGAAAAGAAAAAAAGAAAAGCAGCAAACAGAAATAGAATATAACAGTCGTCGAATTCCTATTCTTACAACAGAGCGAAGGTTTTTGTTTGAGAGTAATGTTTGTTCACTTCAATCGGAGATTTCAAGTTGTTTTTCAAGTTTAGACTTTTCTATATTCTTATCTGGGCTTTTCACGGAAGCTTTACGGAAACAGCCGAAGATGGGTCTTTGTGACGGCGGCGGTCAATTCTTCCTGTCTGACTTAGCTCGGCACAGCAACAACAACTCTTTGATTTTAACTCTCTCGGCTCTTTCTGTTTCTTTGCATCTTCAGCCAGGATTCTATCAAAGGCGCGTTATCTGACTTTAACTCTTTTAAGTCGGTCGGCGGCAGGCTTTTCTACTTTTCTTTATATCTTCAGCTAGGGCTCTATGAGAAGAACCCACTCTTTTCAGTCGTGACTCCCGGTTGGGAACACTCCTCCCTCAGTCGTTACATCTCGACTGGTCCCAAAGCTCAGCTCCAACTGACTGCAACTGCTTTTCGCCTTCTCGGTTCAGATTTTTTTTGCCTGTCCCGAATTCTCTTGTGGGGGTGCATGACGGACACGGGGTCCATGCCTTTAACCAATTAAATTATTTTCGCCTCGACGCTTTAAGGTGGAGTTATTTTCTTCCATTGGTTTAACCAATGAAATAGCAATATTTCTGTTGACATCATTTCTTTTCGTTTTTTTCTTCTGGTCTGAGTAATTACATTATTTGTCTTCCAAGTCAAATCCTTTCCTAGCGAATTCGGAAATTAAGGAACTGACCTTCTTTAACCTGATCAAAAGTTTTTGACAGCCATCAAAAACAGGTTCGTTATTTTTCACTTCTACCAGCCGTAAAACCCAAGGCTTCCATTTGTTTCCGCTTTATCACACAATGGCGACCAGTGATAACCTCGCCTGATCTATTACTTTTATACCTGCAAAATATATTTTCCCCTTTTATTCTCTTCTATTTTCAGCTAGTTTTTCAGATTTTACAAATTTTGTAATAAATTTCTTTTTCACTCTATTCATATTGCGACGGTATTCTGCACAATTAATAATGCCACTAGTAATAATTTCTTTCGCTCTGTCGTACTATATTTTTTCACATACAATTATATTATCATATTTTTCCACATACCAAAATAGTGTTATACTCACCACATTAAACCAATCCTGTATCACATCTCGTCACCGTAGGGGTAGGGGGAAAGTAATATTATAGTATTATATATTTTTTTCCACATGCAATATCACATTATCATATTTTTTCACATGCCAAAATAGGGTTGTAGGTTAGTTGGTAAGAAGGTTTGTTCACTGTGCCGTGCCAGAGAATTTTTCTGCCTAGAATCTATCCTACATATCTATACGCCTACTATTCGTCCATGCTTAGAATATCACTGCCACATATTGTCCGCTGCTTCTGCTATTTATCTAGATCTCCTTGCTAAAATTCAAAGAAGAATCAGCAATATTACTGTTCATGTACTGGCGGATCAATTAATTCTGAATAAACATAATAGTTGTGGTGCTGTGGATATCAGCTCAGAACGAGAAATCAGTGAGCTGAGTTCGAATTCTAGTTGAATTCATTGCATTCACTTACGCACAAATACCCTTGGGAAAGGTATTAATCTGTCTCTTTCCTCCAGATATGGGTAAAATAACAGGACAGATTGGGTTCTATAGCCTTGGCTGGTAACCAGTCTACCGCAGTAAGCAATGGCAACCTACTGCGGGATAATCTTCTGCCTGGTCAGTCATGGCTCTTTCGAGACATGATCACCCAAAGCGTGTATCACGTATGGCACTTAGCTGATTGAGTGGCGGATTAGCTTCAGTCAATTTCCCGTCGCTGTAAGTTTATCTGCCTGTGCATCTTCTATAAATACTTTTACGGTATTGCTCGGATGAGCTCTTTATTAGGTACGTAGATTTTTTTTATTTAATTGTAGTACTGTTGGAAGCTGGAAAATGTAAAGCAGGAGATGATTAGATTAAACATCAACATTTTAGGTATTTGCGAAACGAGGTGGCCGAAGAGCGAGTTTTTGTCGGTAAGAAACATAGAATTATTTACGCATCTCGTTAAAATAATGTAAAAAGAATTTGATTTGAGACTGGATGAAAATATGAAGAAACGTGTTCTGGAATACTGCCAGTTATCTGAAAGAATTCTTGTAGTTAAAGTGAAACGGAAGCCCCTCAACATATCTATTATAGCGGTATATGCACCGGCAACACAAAGTACAGGAGAAGAAATCGAATCTTTCTGATCCATGCTGGACAACGTCAAGGCTCAGTGCAAGTTACAAGAAATTAGGATTATCTTGGAAGATCTGAATGTCAAATTTGTCAAGGAGAGGGAAAGTGAAACGGTTGGTAACTTCGGACAAGGAAACCGCAATCACCGCGAAAAGTAATGGGTTCAACGATGCACAGCGAATGAACAGGTAATAACCAACACCTGGTTTCAAGAACAGCTAAAACGATTATAGACATAGAGAAGCCCAGGAGGAGAACGAAAAACTAAATCGACTACGTAAGTATCAACAAGAGTTTCAGAAACACAGTTCTCCACTTCAAAACCTATCCAAGTGCTGACTGCGGAAGCGACCACCTCCCGGTTATATGCAAACTAAGGATGAAACTTCGGAGATTAAATCTCGTGAACTACCCGAACCTTCATAAAAATATACAGACAGCATGAAAAAAAAAATACAAAGAACAAATTAGAAACGTAAACTCAAAATGAGACGCTTTAAGAGAGACTCTAGTGACATCATCAAACTACATCATTCCAAAGGAAAACCGAGGTAGGGAGAAAATGAGTGGACCACCGATGAATTCTTGACATGGTGCAAAGAAGACAGAAAACAATGCAAAGACATGGAACGGAATATAAGAAACTGCACAAGGAAATAAGAGGCAAATGCAGGCAGGCTAAAGAAAACAAACTCAAATGTGCAGAAATAGAGACTGAGCACTACAAATAAAGGAGATATGCATAAAAAAAATAAGGGAACTGACAGTACAAAAGACATGCTTAGCAACAGGATGCATAGAATCCAAGAACAGAATGCTCATTTTTAAAGAAAAAAAATTCTTCAGCGATGGAACGAATAAATCGGAGATCTCTTCCACAAGAGAGGGCAGCCGGCACTACACAGAAATACCGTCAGACCAGAAATATTAAAAACCGATGTGGAAGCTGCACTGACCAAATTGAATAGAAACAAAGCAACAAGACCAGACGGTATTTTAATAGAGTTTCTGACAGCCTTAGACGATTTAGGCGTAAACATGGTTACAGAAATATTAAATGAAATCTCCAACAGTCGTAATATACCGGAAAATCTAAGTTGATCAATTCTCATAGCACTACATAAGAAGCCAGGCGCAAAGGAATGTGAATAATCAGCTTAATGAGCCACATAACAGAACTCATCGTCCGGATTCAGATAAACAGAGCGCGCAGCAGAATCGGGCCAGAGATAGGACAAGAACTGTGTAGGTTTGTCAAAGACACCGGAACAATGCGATATTTATGCTCAGAATGTTATCAAAAAGCAAACAACATACAGAAGAACGTATACCTATGTTTTATAGACTACACAAAGACGTTCGACAAAGTACGCAACAAAGACTTGGAACAGATGGTCGGTAACATCGACAAATTCGGGAAAGACATTAGAATAATCAAACACCTATACTGGCAACAAATCGACTGCAGACAGACAACAGGAAACGATTTCAGAAGCTATACAAAATAGAAAGTAGTGTAAAACAATGATGTGTCTTCTTACCGGATCTATTCACCCTGCACACCACAACAATTCTGGAAGAGCTAGAATTCCTGCCAATGGCGGTCACAATCTCAACAATATAAGATACGCAGATGACTCACTGCTGATAGCAGAAAAAAGAACCTCCCATAGAAAGAAGCAAGGGAAAGCTAGAACAAAGGTCTAAGCAAAAAATACAAGAAAACTGAATGCATGGACATCAGCAATAATTATATCGACGAGTAGTGAAGAATATATATATATATATATATATATATATATATATATATATATATATATATATCACTGTTCGACGACTAATTATCTCAAAAAAAATAATAAGGCACTGTTAAAGAGAGTACACACACGGAAAGAGCCTTCATAATTGATAGTTAAGAGAATGAACCGCGCACTCACATCTTCGCTATTGTCCCTCTCACCATGAGCGGGACAGAGGATATATATATATATATATATATATATATATACCATTTATTAGTCAGAATGATATTAAAACATTATACAGTATTATTAAAAAGTGTTCAATACATACATAATTTAGAGCCTGTAAATATTTTCATTTGGAAGTCAGTCGATTATACAACCTTGGTTTCCCCTTTTCGGTATCTTCAGGCGTTTTATGAAAGTATTTGCAATTCTTGAAACACTATTACCTTATTTTGAAATTTATTTGAAACTTCTACTGATGGGTCCTGAAAAATCGCTGTTTAGAGAATCAGTTGATATAAAACTCCAGAAGATAACGAAAGTTTGAAACCAAGGTTGCATAATAGACTCCAGCATGGAGTAGAAAGTTTCGATTTTTTCTCCTGTACTTTGTGTTGTCGGTGCATATACCGCTATAATGGATATATATATATATATATATATATATATATATAATAGTTAGCTACTCGTATTCGAGGATACCCGTCTTTCTCTTTCTATATATATATATACATATATATATATATATATATATATATATACAAAACGGTCTTTATTATAATGACGTGTATTACACAATCGAGTCAGAATTGTGTACATGTAAAAAACTACAAGTAAACTGATTGTATATTGTCTGTTTATTTATTACTTCTGCGTACATTCTTTTGTCCTATGTTCGACAAAATGAGTATGAGAAGAAAAGAGTGCTGTTATATGGCAGTGAATACTAGCCGATTTCCTCACATATGAAAAGGAGACTCCCAGAGATAGTGTTTTATAGAAGGATGCTGAGAATACCATGAACTGAGTATACGAGCATTGAAGAAATTTTACACAAAATGGCAACAAAAATGACGGTCGTACTTAAAATCAAAAAGCGACATGTTGAACTTCTGAACACATGACGTGTAAAGAGAGCTTTGGTAATTTTACACTCACAGGGCAAACTGAAGGCAAGAGAAGCAAAGAGAAAATAATCAAGTAAGCTACTTAACGAGTTTGTGTGAATGAATGACAGAGCGTAGATAAAACGAGATGATGAAATGTCAAATTTTGCTTAGATAGGAAACGGTGGAAAGTTAGAATTTGCCTCGTACACTACACATAAAATTAAAAGGATGTAGGTGAAAAAATGGCTACTATATCATTTTAAATAACTTTTAAAGTTCTTTTGCATAACCTTGATTCGTTTTCAGATATCAGTTAAAAGTATAGATATTTCTGAGTTTTAGAAACAGACATCACAGTCTGGGTGCTGAGCCCGTTCCTCTAAATAAAACGAAGAAGTGTTGCCTTTGTGGTTGGCCCTCAGGCTAGTCGTGCTTTAGAAACATTTTGTTCCTGAGGTAATTCAATAGTTAACTGACGTAACGTTGAAAAGTCGTTCCAGTTATTTGGCGGTTATAGCAAAAATTCAAATAATATCCGAGAATTGTAGAGGGGTGCTAGAAATTTCACAGTGAAAATTAGAATAGAATATACATTATTTACATTGTTCGGGCTGTTCTCCCCATCTTTATTGCTATGTTTACGACGTTTCAGCCGTTATCTGCTCTGGCTTTATTCAGGTGCTAAGAATTTCGAACCGAACCCTTTATTTCGATCAGTGGAGTATATCATTCTCATTCCATGTACGATGCCACTTCCGGTAGCCGTTTGGTTATCTCCCTTTAACTGTACTCTCTAAGTTATTTGTTTACCATTTGTTACTTGAACAAATAACTTAGAGCATTAGTCAAAATAATGCGTGTGTAGTTGATCACCATACTACCTTATAATTACCTGATAGTGCAGGTGTTTATGGTCGTTATATTCAGAGTATTGAGAGATTAAGGTAAATGAGTTAGTTTGAATTTTGTTTAACGGCATATCAACACCTCTATGGGTTATTTGATGCCAAAAAGGTGGGGTTTTAAGTTATTTTTTTAATGTTTGGTTATAGTGAGAAGGTTGATTTGGTCACATTTTAATGAATTTTTGTTTGTTTTTATTCCTTTTTATTTTAGAAAACTAAAAATGTCTTCTAGTTTTGTATTCAAAATGTTTAGCTGAGAATTTTTTTCCTTCAAAAATGTATTATAGTAATAATTTATTCTTCAAAAATTTCTTGTTGGTAATATTTTTCCTTCAAAAATGTATATTGTTTTTTATAAAAGTTTATTTTTATGTATATATTTCTATAGAAGTGTATTTTTATACTCTCATAGTGTTTTGACCCCAGTTTGTGAATCAACTATTTGCCCATAGCTGGGACCATTAACAGGATCTACCACTCCGGATCAGGGTAAACCTGGGAACAACAGCAATGAGTGGGTCCAGTTTGGCACAAGACGAATATAGTTAAGTACCATCACGTTGTACCCTGTTCTGACAACCTTCAGTTTATGTTCTGCTTTTAGTCCTTATAAATACGGAATGTTTAAGAATAAGCAGCGTCAGCCACTTCTTGAAAAATGTTTTCCTAAAATTGCATATACTGTGCGTTGAGTATTGAATACTCCAAAGAGTTACGAGGTTTAATCAGGACTGTTGCTATGTTAACGGATCTAAAGAAAATCCAAGGAAATGCGACAAAGCAGCTGATCACTACCCAAATACTTTCACGGCTTCTGCTCCGATGATCTTAGCTCACTGGTGCCCACTGTATATAAATTTACTCGCAAGACTAGCAACTAAGTCCCACTCTTTTACTGTGAAACCAATAAATTATAAACGCAAATTCAACTCCATCAGCTTCTTTTCTCACACTTCCCGCCCGTAGAATTTCCTTCCGTTTACTTGCTTCTCCAACAGCTACAATCTCCAAGAATTTAAATATAAAGTCAATAGTCATCTCCTAACTCACTAACCTGCATCCTCTCTCTCTCATTCTCCTTTCTCCGTCCACTCTACTCTCATCAGTATTCTCATCCATCTCTTACCCACTTCCTGACAACCCCTATAACCTGTCACTTTTTCTCATAACTTTTCTCCTATGTAATCCCCTGTAAAACAGTGGCAATAAAATGCCTTGCTTGGGGCGATATGATTATAGAAAATAAATAAAGAAGTTTTAGAAATGCTTCTATCAATGGAAACGACGCTGTATAAGCTGTGTGGTTTCAGAAAGATACTTCGAAGGATATTAAATGAAGATTTCATATGTATTGTAGTTTTTCTTTTATATCACAACTCCCGTTACCTTGTCGGTGATACTCTCTCTACCATCAAAATAATAAGGAAAAATATCCAGTTATATACAAATTGGTAAGGAGGGAGTTCCATTCGGAATCTTTTCAAGTACTCTCTGAATCCTTTCAAGTAAACAGTCAATCGGTATCTCTCCAATATAACCTCATAATATACAATTTCATTTTAGGTTCATAAAACAACTTTATTCATTAATCCTATTATTCGAGTGGTTTTTGGGCCTTGTATTGCGATCAGCTTTACTCATGACTTTTGCAACCCTTACTAAGTAAAATTTATGAATCACTTATATCAGGTGATGGTTACGGGTAACTGAAACCGCAGAACGCAATAACCGTGTATAAGAAGAAACAGTTATGATCTTATTATAATTATGCTAGTCCACCGCTTCGTTAGTTCATATGACCATCACGTCTTGTCAATAAATGATAAATAGTGAACTATTCCGTTTTTATCGCGCAGAAAGAGGGGAAAATTAATGGATTTCAGCGAGAGAATGAATGAAAAAAGGAAAGGAGTAAATATAGATGTGTTTAATCGCTTCTTTCAGTAAAATAGATAAAATAATTTGAAATATTTCTTTTGTATCCGTTTATTTCGTAATATAACAGCCAGCATTCATATTTATGTCTATTTTTGCAGTATTTTGTTAAATGCTTAAACTGACATATCTAACGATTCGATAGGGGAATTTCTTCGGATATTTTATTGTCGTAGAACTAGCAATGAGCTTATTTAATCATTAATTAAAAAATTAAGATTAATCAGAAAATTAAAACAGGAAACAGTGAAATTTTCACAGCTTAAAACTTGTTATAAATCTTTAGAACAAGAAACTAATGTAATGTTAAGTGTTGATTTTGTCGTCCAATTAAATTTTAAGAAACCTATTTTCTAACTTCATTTTATAATTCTACTCAAATATCGCTCAGGCCGAATAGAATTAAATAAAAGATCATTTCTAATTTTTACTTCCACGTATATACATAGAATACTTTTACGTATATTTCGTACACTATAAAAGAAAGCGTGTTTGCATCTTGTAAATGCTTCTTGGCTTATTTCAAATTCTTTTACTGGTAGACTCGCTTGTTAAGTCTGTGTTCACAGACAAAGGGCGCACAAGCTGAGCCAACTCTTTATTTGATATTCATGAAGAAGCTCGCTAATGGACAATGGAAGACTAACGGAAGGAAGTACGATAGATAGGGATGGATGTTATTGTTGCATGCGTGGGCTGTTCTCATATGTCGACCGGAGATAATAAAAGCTAACATTAAGCTTTTTATTTAGGCGTCCTGAAATTAAAGATTGATAATTGATATCGACGAACAAAAAAATCAATGAATAATCAATATACTAATTAAATCAGAGTTTAAAATCTAAATTCGGGTCTCTTCTGGCTGACAAACGACTTCTTGATAGAAAATAACGTTCTTATCTTCTGAACAAGATCGAAATCCAAATACAGAAAGATATCAAGTGAATTCAAAAAACGCTTATTGTTAGAGAAATCCTACAATATAACTGATGTTCACTCCGTTGCTCATTACTCGTGCATTCAGAGTTTAAAAGCGATTATTCAGTCATTATATTCCAGCCTTCAATTCCTTTTCTGCAGAGGAAACGTTACTAGCCTCTCGCTATATGATCGTTATTTTTTCTTCTTCTGTGAGCCATGTCCCTTCAAGATGTAAGCGATCATGGCCTTCTACGTGTCCGTATCCCTTGTAATTCTTAACACACTTTCTCTTGTTACCCCTCCCAAACTCTGCTCTGCCATCTATTTGCTCAAGCTCATCAAATAGGACATGCGTTGCTGTTATGGTGAAACACACCTATTCCTCAGATAATAGATTCTACCTCCTATATTGATAAGAGTTAACAGGAAGTTAACTCGAGAAGTTATTGGGAAGTCCTTAGGAATTCTTAGAGGTTCTAGAGAGTTCTTTAGTTCTATTGGAGTTCAGTAGAACTACTAGGCAGTTGATGTTAGTCGGCAGATAGCCGAATACTAAGGAGTCAGCTTACAGTGGAAGATTACCAAATTCCTAACATTTTGGGTGCGTTAAGTCGATTAGCAACCGACATAGCACGATTATAACTTTCAGTGCTAAAACTACTCCACACCAGTTGCTTCCATCTGCCTCTCTTTCCCTCTATCTATTCTGATGTTAAATACAAGTCCCGTTTCTGTTTCTATCCTCCTCAAAACCTCGTCATTGCTCCCATTTTATCTTCGGTATCTTTTTGTGGAATCAAATTTCGGTTGCTTCACTACGCCAAATATAAAACGGGCTACATTTCTAAGTTACATCAGTTCAAACAGTCACAGCTTGGATACTCTATGTCATGTGGTCAGCTACTAACAAAGACCTGTCACTGTATGGAACAGAGTCCCGAGAGGATGCTCCCCAGACCACTACTAACTTAGCCTTTTCAAGTCTACGCTCAACCGATATCTATCCTATATATGCTCATGATATGCGCTTCTTTCTCCTTCGTTTACGCCCTCATATAAGGCCATTCTATAATATTCTTCCTTGAGTGTCTCTTGGCCCTTGCATTTGGTGAATGATATTATACAAATCTGTCAATCTTAGCACCTCGTTTTTCTTTCATTGTTCAACATATAAACAAGAAATAAAAATTGAATCCCTATCCATCTGTAATGAAGATATGTGGATGACAACATGGCAGTGGTCTTGATCTTTTAATTAATTCAAATTTCGAATTTGAATGTTAATGTCCAAAGTTTAACTAAGTTAAAAATATAAACAGTTTGATGAAAAGTATGTCGCTATGTCTTCTAGTTTGAGGCTAGGTTTAAATCATTGACGATGGTCGATATGAGAATTGCATCGAGAATTCTGTGGAGACTTTTTTTTTATTTGCTATTGGACATTTCACTGTGATGCTGTCTAGTGGCGTGTTCACGATATCTTGGATAGGCATTTCCCCCTGGAGAAACGTCCTGTCCAGCGTAGTTGCACCTTTATCAATATGATCTCAATATTAGTGTGCTCCGTTTTTTCTGAAATTGGAGAAGAAATCACTCCAGCAGATATTGATGTGGCTGAGAATTCGCTGATGTATGCGCTCATGGAGTCGCAGGTGATGGCGACAGTTGACCTAAGATTCGGAGTGGGGTCAGAATAATGGCACTATATATACTGATCTTAGTCGTTGAAATTTTACACCCGTGGTAACAAGTGGTTTTCAATGTATATCAAAGTATATCAAAGTATAGCAAGTTGGTACTTCCTTCGATATCTTTACTGATTTAAGAAATGATACTATCAGCGTGATTTGATTTATCCCACAAGTTTCCCGTTTCTATTTCTATTATTGTTATTGCTGTAATTTGACTTAATCACTCTCGCATTCATTCGAATCCCGCTAAGGAGTGTGAGATCACTGCTTTCAGCAGGCAAGACTTTCATGTTATGGTTTCCGTAGCAATTACATTTTTAAGGCGTGAATTTTTATCCAAAAGCCCTACCGGTTTTGAGCTCAGTGTTCTTGTTCTGCAAACTGGATTCCAACCAAGGCTGAGATACCAGTCTACCCTACTATTTCTATATCTCAATAGCTGAAGTACTGTAATTTCGAAAGTAACTAATATATAGAATCATTTCATTAATTTTTTATAACGTTAGTAGAAAAATAACCTACTTCATATCGAAATTGAAAGAAATCCTAAAGTCGCTACAGATAAAGATGTTAACGCTCGCACCTAATTTTTCTGACAGTTACCCAAAGGCCAGATTGAGAAATCAGCGGAACGAGCTCGAATTAGTGTCGAGTTTGTTACATTTACTTTCGCACAAATACCCAAGGGAAAAATGTAGGGATGACAGGAGTCTCTAACCGTGTTTCACAACCAGGATAAGTGAAGGACAACTTTGAATGTAAAACAGTATGTGGACCTGGCGAAGCACATACTTGAACTGTACGCCCTCTAAGCATAGTTGCAATAAAAAATAGTGGATTTATTGTCTTTTTGGGGTGAAATGATTATATTCTTTTATACTCACCCCTGAGTCTTAGTGTCTTTATTGTCTTTTTGGGGGTGAAATGATTATATTCTTTTATACTCACCCCTGAGTCTTAGTGTCTTTATTGTCTTTTTTGGGGTGAAATGATTATATTCTTTTATACTCACCTCTGAGTCTTAGTGGCTTTATTGTCTTTTTTGGGGTGAAACGATTATATTCTTTTATACTCACCCCTGAGTCTTAGTGTCTTTATTGTCTTTTTTGGGGTGAAATGATTATATTCTTTTATACTCACCTCTGAGTCTTAGTGGCCTTATTGTCTTTTTTGGGGTGAAACGATTATATTCTTTTATACTCACCCCTGAGTCTTAGTGGCTTTATTGTCTTTTTTGGGGTGAAACGATTATATTCTTTTATACTCACCCCTGAGTCTTAGTGTCTTTATTGTCTTTTTTGGGGTGAAACGATTATATTCTTTTATACTCACCCCTGAGTCTTAGTGGCTTTATTGTCTTTTTTGGGGTGAAACGATTATATTCTTTTATACTCACCTCTGAGTCTTAGTGGCTTTATTGTCTTTTTTTGGGGTGAAACAATTATATTCTTTTATACTCACCCCTGAGTCTTAGTGGCTTTATTGTCTTTTTTGGGGTGAAACGATTATATTCTTTTATACTCACCTCTGAGTCTTAGTGGCTTTATTGTCTTTTTTTGGGGTGAAACGATTATATTCTTTTATACTCACCCCTGAGTCTTAGTGTCTTTATTGTCTTTTTTGGTGTGAAACGATTATATTCTTTTATACTCACCTCTGAGTCTTAGTGGCTTTATTGTCTTTTTTGGGGTGAAATGATTATATTCTTTTATACTCACCCCTGAGTCTTAGTGGTTGTATTCTTTCTTTTGTGGGGAGGGTGAAACGATTATATTCTTTTATATTCACTCCTGAGACTTAGTGGCTCGGGGTAATCGAACGTTTCCAGCGCTATTATGACTGGTCTTCTTAACTGAAATGAAAACATTTCTACTCAGCAAATGGCGCGTGTAATAAACAATTGAGGAAGACTGAAAAAACATATTGGCGAGAAACGTGTAATAAAACAACAAAGATAGGGATACTTTCCCAGGATAAATGTACAAGTCATAGACGTCATTGAGAATAGCTGTTTGTGTTTCTCTTGAATTTAGTTTGGCATTGTACCCATTGAGTTATACATTCAAGTTTAATAATTACGATTTACGAAAAAAAATCAAAATAAATAAATAAGAGTAAAAATATAAAATGAAAAAAACAAAAAAAAAAACAGTGCCATCTGATCAAATTTATTCAAATGAAGTCTTGTCATTATTAATTTTTGACTATGACGCTCTTTCATCTTATAAGATTAAAGAAAACATTAGTCAAAAATTAATGTCTTAATCATCAATGACACTATATGTCTCTTCTTTGGAAATTAAAAGCTCTGCCAATTTTAAAATGACTGATGATAACCTACCTGGAAACAGACAGAGGTTCTTTGTACTACCATGAGCAAAATTCCTCTGCGTATTTTTTTTCTTCTGGTGTAGTTATATCCATACGCCGTAAAATCTGCAAATAGTGAATCTATTTTCTTCTTCGCTATTTTCTACTCGGCTAATAACCAAGGCTTTGCTTTGTGACGTGTTGCTGTTATTATAAGCCTAAATTATCTACTGAGCTTCAGACATTGTCTCCTTTGTCGTTTGAGTTTTCTTTATCTTTTTACTGCTTTCCCTTGTTCTTTCTTTGCTTTATTTACTCATTACATATTATTAGTTTCCATTTGCTTTCTTTATATCCCCTTTTTATAATATATGACTTTCCCTCTTTCTCTTTATCCCCTTTTTATAATATATGACTTTCTCTCTTTCTCTTTATCCCCTTTTTATAATATATGACTTTCTCTCTTTCTCTTTATCCCCTTTTTATAATATATGACTTTCTCTCTTTCTCTCTCTCTCTATATATCCCTATTTCTTTCTTTCTTTCTTTTTTATTCCATGATCTTTCTTTCTTTCTTTCTTTTTTCTTTCTTTCTTTCTTCTATCACTTTCCTTTCTTTTTTCTTATTCATTTCATGACCATTATATTTTTTAATGATTCTCTTTTATTAAATCACTGACCTTTCTTTCTTTCTTTCTTTCTTTCTTTCTTTCTTTCTTTCTTTCTTTCTTTCTTATTCTATCACGTTTCTTTTCTTTCTTTTCTTTTTTATTCATTTAATAACCTTTCTTTCTTTCTTTCTTTCTTTCTTTCTTATTCTATCAAGTTGCCTTATTTCCTTCCTTCTTTTCTTTTTTGTTCATCAAATAACCTTTCTTTCTTTCTTTCTTTCTTTCTTTCTTTCTCATACTTTTTCAATCTTCTGTCCCACTCGTTGTTAAGTCTTAACTCTTACCTCATCCAATGATTAAACAATGGCTGATTCCGTACGTAGGTGATCTATCTATACTTACCTTGGTATTGATTAACCAACCAGTTGAAGCCGAATGGGCCACAAAGTAATCCGCTTAATAGCCAATCATAGAGATTCACTTTATTGATTGCATTATCGATCTCTCCTCATCGAAAAATAAAATTGTTCTTTTTAAGATGAATGCATCCGAAAATTACACGGTTTGAGAGGAACCTGCTGAAGAAAACTCTTAACAGGCAGTTTTAATGAAGTTCATTTAATCAAATTGATTACTGTGTAGGTCGACACGCATATAATAAAGAAAAGGATGCTGCAAGAATCCGATACTCACAAGAACAGAAGCAAGAAAGATAGTAAGTAATATACTAGAAAGGTTTGGGTAAATGAATGGATAGCAGATTAAGAATCACGGAGACAAAATGGCCATAAAGTAAGTCAGGAAAACTATAACTGATCAAGTCTCACGAAGGACCAAGGCATATTTTTTTTAAATCATTTCATATATATATATATATATATATATATATATATATGTGTGTGTGTGTGTGTGCGTGTGATGAAAATGTAGTTTCAATCTATGATATATTTATGGGTCAATATCCGGAATAAAATGCATGTAGATATAAAAGTACACATTGATGTCAATACTCATCAGTAACAGTCTATTTCATGCTTAAACATAATATTCAGGCCTTATATATATATATATATATATATATATATATATATATATATATATAAAACGTGCGGGAATTGAACGTTTTTTTAAATAAAGGGATTTATTTTACTTTTATTTTACTTTTTGCATCTATACCAATTTCTCTCGTTGGGACAACCCCTATTTCTGTTATATATATATATTAGTCATCCACATCATTAGTGTGGCTAGACACATCCACTTGCTTCTGGCCGGGATCGAAACTCGACCGAGAGAGAGAGAGAGAGAGAGAGAGAGAGAGAGAGTGTGTGTGTGATAGGTAAATTTTTATCATTCTATACTTTTAATTTCTCGTGCGTGTTGGTTAGTTTTATTTAGTCGACTGTACAGTATAGTAGGGCCAGTTGAGCACTATCTGTGAGAAAAAGACAACTATGACCCAATTCACTCCGCCAGAAATTTCAAAACGGCGTGCTGTACTGCCTAGAATTCGCGCCGGAAACTCCAATACTTACATTTTAGAGTGTTTGGGCAATGCAGAGTATTCGGCAAAAGTTTGACGAGTCTAATGGTAGTTACAAGGTTGTTTGGAGAGATCACTAGTGATGGCGATGTTATGCCTTCATTCTTCTTTCCACAGAGCCCTCAATCGCAACACGGAGTTCTACAGAAAGAGGGTAGTGCTGAGCTAGATCAAGAGGATGGTTGCTGGAGGATTCTATGTCTCACAACAGGACTCTGCACCATGCCACACAAGAAGGAGAACCCAGTAATGGCTGTCAAACAATTTCTGCGACCATATCACCCTTTAAATCTGGTCATCTGACTCCCCAGACTGCAACCCCCTTGATTATTATGTGTGGTGGTGCAGTTGAACAAGAGACTAACAAAACTTGTAACATCAAAGATGAACTAAAAGCAAGGACTACGGTAGTATTAACGAACTTAAACAAAAAGACCGTCAAGAAGAGTTACAGGTGATTCTGAAGTCGTCTGGAGGTCGTAGTTGAATCCAATGGCGATTCTATTGAATAAATTTACTCTTTAGTATTTTAGCTTTATGTAATTTTGATAAATATATCTGTTTAAATGAGATGTCAGTGTTTTTATTTCTGCGTAATTTACACGACAATTCATTCATTGCACTCTCTCTCTCTCCCTCTCTATATATATATATATATATATAGAGAGAGAGAGAAAGAAAGAAAGAAAGAAAGAGAGAGAGAGAGAGAGAATTAGAGCTGTCCAATGCTTTTTTATACTATTGCTCATTGCATTTATACAAGTTTATTCCTCAGGTTAATCGCAGTTTCCGTCCCCCTCTTGCCTTCAGTATGTCCTGTGAGTATCAAATTCTCCAAGACTTTTTTCTCATTGTGTGCCCTAGAAATGTAAACTGTCTCTTTACTGATTCTCTTTTGGAGAATAACAATGTGATAGGTACCGACGGGATGTGGCTTCCCTCTGTTTGTTCTATAAATATTTTCATGGCTTCTGATCCGACGAACTTAAGTCACTGGTGCCCCTGCCACAGGTGTTTACTCGTGCAACCAGACTGGCAACTGGGCCCAATCCATTCACAGTTAGATCAACCAAATGCAGGCGTCAATTCTATTTCACCAGCTTCTCGCACTTCCCGCCTGTGGAACTTGCTTCCATATTCTTGCTTTCCTGACGGCTACCACCTTTAGGAGTTTAAATGCAATGTCGATACCCATCCCTTAATCACTTGACTACAGTTCTTTCTACATCACCCTGTATATCTTTTCCTTTCTCTCTACCTTTGCAACTTTCATCACACCTGTATTACCATTCTTCTTTTGCTCCTTTCTAACTGGTTTGTTTTTCTATTTACTCTCCTCCTATCTAATATTTTTACTCTTATATAGCCCCTTGTACATCAGTGGTGTTACTGCTTTACTTGGGGTGATACGATTTAAAAAGAAATTCTAAGTATGCGTCTCTTCTTGTTTTCATAATTCTTGAAATTTCTTCGTGGTTCACTTGTTCAGTCTATGGCATTCTCTGTATCCTTCTGTAAAATCATATTTCTGTTGGCTCAAGTCTATTCTTCAACTGTAAGGAGATTGTGCAGTATTCACTGCCATGTAGGAGGAGCGATGTTACATAACGTCTTATTTTGATAAGATTGTATTCATAAATAATAAATCTGGATAAGACTTTTAGTTCTCTCAGAATGGATTTGCTGTAAAGTTTGAATAAGTTTGCTTAATAAACTTATCTTATGTCTCTTTATATTTTGCAGTATTTACTGAATTCTTTGTCTATCTGTATGCAGTAGGTTTACTCCCACTATGAATTCTGGATTCTTCGAATATTTTCCGGCTTACGGCCATATCCCGTTGAATATACTGGTTCTCGCTCGATCTCCGAAGTTAAGCAGCGTTGAGCCTGGTCAGTACTTAGATGGGTGACCGCTTGGGAATACCAGGTGCTGTAAGTGTTTAGTGACGTTGTGGTGCAGTGGATATCGGCTCGGAAAGAGAAATCGGTGAGCCGAGTTCGAATTCCATTTGAATACCCTGCATTCACTTAAGCACTGGTACCCTTGGGAAAGGTATTAATCCGTCTCTTCCCTCCAGTTATGGGTTAAATAACAAGGGTAGGTGAATCTTGATACTCGAAAAGAAAATGTATTACTAGACACAAAACTTATATAAAAAAACAACAATAAATTGTTGAAAGAAAAAGGTATTACCAGCAATAAATAAATAAAAAAAATTAGTTGGCAATAAATGACCCGCCGAGGTTGATATGCCATAAAAACAAAACAACCAGCAACATCTAATATCTTCCGCAAATAAATCGTTTCTTTAGCATTTCAAGATTAGAATTTCATAGATGGTGAAGGAGGGCAAGACAAAAATAATCATCTCCTTTGTGACCATGCTTGAAATTATGTATTATGATTTTCATTTTTATTAACATTTTAATCTCTTAATACAAAAGACCAGTAAAGTTGTAGCATCCGTTATCCGCAATGCGTGGATAAGGTACAACACCTACAGCGGATGCCTGAAAATATATATACGATGTAATGAATTGTACCGATTAAATGACAACACGAGATTTAAATTTTCATTCAATTAAATATTTCGTCAGTTATTCTCAAGCAGTCTGTGATGCTAACCCCGCATTCACGTCTCATACATGGACCCCCCACCCCCGTTTGGCTTGTGTGAGAAACTGCCCAAGTCATCTCTGGGGTCTTGTTTATATATCCATTCACGTTCTCAAGCTTGCAATACCAGATGTAGGTATGAGGTTACGTACTTTTGCATTCGGTGGCCAGAAAAAAGCCAGGTTAATGCTGCACCTAGCTTTCTTTCCTTATTCAGCGTGAAATTTGGCGCAATATGAGACAAACAACAATAACTAATAATAAAATAGAACTATTATCCTAATGTGTCATAATGTAGCTTTGTAATAAATTCAAAATTCGTCTTTACCTCAACCTAAGATCTTTTAATTTGATTTTTAAGTTGATGACATTCACTTGTTCACTTAAATGAAACCCTTTGTTTATATTTTTTAATAATTTTCCATCAAGTAAGGCAATAATGCCACTATAACACTTTAAGGAAAATAAGAATATATTAGTGAAACATAAAAGAACAGAAATCAGAAAAACAGATGGTTGTGATTGAAGTTGCATTTAATTTTTTGAAGATTGTAGGTGACAGGGAATCAAGAAAATGGAAGGGAGTTCTACAAGTGAGAACTGCGAGTAAAGAAACTATTAGGATAGAAATTACAGTTACATCTAAATATTCCAACAGTAAAACGAGGAGACCTAGTTGCTAGTTTAATACTACACTTAAATTCACGCACTCAAGCTATCAAAGAGAACAGCCCATTAAAACAATTGAAAGGAAAGAAGCCACATTACGGCGGTAGGAAAGTGACTAAAGTCAAGATGCCTGCAAAGGGCTCATACGATGGTCATTCAATAAATAAGGGGAATTTTTCGGTATAAGGACTTCTACGAGGATCATTCAATAAATAAGGTGAATTTTTCGGTATAAGGACTTCTACGAGGGTCATTCAATAAATAAGGTGAATTTTTCGGTATAAGGACTTCTACGAGGGCCATTCAATAAATAAGGGGAATTTTTCGATATAAGAACTTCTACGAGGGTCATTCAATAAATAAGGCGAATTCTTCGGTATAGGACTTCTACGAGGGTCATTCAATAAATAAGGGGAATTTTTCGGTATAAGGACTTCTACGAGGGCCATTCAATAAATAAGGGGAATTTTTCGATATAAGGACTTCTACGAGGGTCATTCAATAAATAAGGCGAATTTTTCGGTATGAGGACTTCTACGAGGGTCATTCAATAAATAAAGTGAATCTTTTGGTTTAAGGATTTCTACGAGGTTCATTCAATAAATAAGGTGAATTTTTCGGCATAAGGGCTTCGACGAGGGTCATTCAATAAATAAGGTAAATTTTTCGGTATAAGACTTCTACGAGGGTCATTCAATAAATAAGTGGAATTTTTCGGTATAAGGACTTCTACGTGGGTCATTCAATAAATTAGGTGAATTCTTCGGTATTAGGACTTCTACGAGGATCATTCAATAAATAAGGTGAATTTTTCGGTATAAGGACTTCTACGAGGGTCATTCAATAAATAAGGTGAACTTTTCGGTATAAGGACTTCTACGAAGCTCATTCAATACATAAGGGGAATTTTTCGGTATTAGGACTTCCACGTGGGCCAATTCAATAAAGAAGTTGAATTTTTCGGTATTAGGACTTCTCCGAGGGTCATTCAATAAATAATGTGAAATTTTCGGTATTAGGACTTCTAATACAAATAGAAGCTTACTTTTTTAAATTTTTTTTTCCTTTACTTCTTTTTCAAAGGGATTTAAGTTTTTTGCAGATTGAAAAAAAAACTTTGAGAGTTTTGGAAATTAACAAAGATGGCCGACCAAGAAGCATGCTCCAGGATTGAACAGAAGTCAGTTATCAAGTTTTTGGTTGCTGAAGGGTCCAAACCAGTTGACATTTATAGGAGAATGTCCACTGTGTATGATGCCACATGTTTCAGTCAAAAAATCTTTACAAGTTTCTTATTAAGCTTAACATGTTAGTAAAATTCAAAATTACCAGTAAGACTAATACCAAATCGAGTAATTCACGTTCATAGATACCTACAGTTTACAATGCCATTTAATCAGTGTTGACGAAAGGAGTCACAGATTTCTACCGTTTTATTTAAAAGGTGGAGTTCATTGAACTGACTGATTTGCGCAGTTCACTTAAGTGAGTATCGATCGACCCAAGTCTGATGGGTCGATTGATTCCTAAGTTAGAACTGAATCGTGCTTATTTGCCATATTGATCTAGATCGATTGATCTGAGTGCAAAATAAAGTGACAGACCCAGAAGGTCATCTATATCGAGTCATCTTGAATGTTCTTCAGGGTCGATCTGTTTTCAGAGATCAAGGTGAATTAATCAACTAGGATGTTGCAAGGTCGGTTATCGTTAGACAAGTATGTTGGATCCTGAGTGAGTGAGTGAGTGAGTGAGATTAGTCCCGTGATCCGGAGGGTTTCATTTTTTAAAGACCTCAATAGATTGAAATTTTATTCACAAGCCAAATAAATCAGTACCGACACGAAATATTTATCTGAATTACGAGCGATACTTCTGCGTTTGAACCTTTGCCTTAGCAAATAATATGCGGATTTTTTAATCAGTTCACCCCAAACAAAGCAATAAATAAAACCACTAAGATGCAAAGAGTTACTGAGAGTGAAATAAAGCGAGAACATCTAAGAATAGGATTCAAGGAGACAGAAGTTAACGATTAACATTGTATTTACCTTTTTGAAGCTCGTATTTTATAGAAAAGAAGAAAACAGGAAGAAAATTCAGCAAGCGAAAGTACAGAAGAAGAAAAAAAAACAATCTGCTTAGAACGTACGGTTACAACAGTAACCCTATTTCCACGTAAATATAGTTTTTGCTTTGATATAACGGAGTGTAGGAAATTTTTATTAGTGGTATTGTTAGTTGTGCTTTATTGTAATTCGCAATGTGAGCTTACTTAAAAATATTTAATACTATGTACCAGTAAAATCCGAGGGGTAGAGAAATTGGCTGAAAATTGAGAAAAAAAGGAAATAATATATTTTTTTATTTCATTGTATTCGAAGCGAATTGTTTTGGGCCAGTGGAGGTTTAAAAATGGCGATAGTCACAACAGGAGTTTTTGATGGGGTTAAATTAGGGTCAAGTCCTTGCCCCCACATCTGCTGGGAAATGATTTTAAAATTTTTGAAAACCTAAGATGATGTAATTGAGAGGAAGAAAACAAAAAGACATTACGTCATGTGAGGCGTTGATATTTCCTTCGTTGAGAAATAACTCCCCCTTAATCGTGTAGGTGGAAAATAATTTCATTGGTCAAAGTTTTTAGTCGCATAGATGCTCGGTCCATCCCTGAAGAGAATTGGGGACAACTATAAAAGTCAGGACGCTCAGTCAAAAAGTTAGAATTTTGTGTGAGTTAGTTGCAGTCAAGATGTAACGACTGAGGGAAAAGTGTTCCCAACTGGGGGCCACAACCCAGAGACTGGTCGCCTCTTATAGAACTCATGGCTAAAGATGTAAAGAAACCTAGAAAAGCCTGCCGCCGATCAACTTAAAACAGTTAAAGTCAAAATACTGCGCCACCGATAGAGTCCTAGCTAAGGATGTATACAAACTGAATGAACCGAGAAAGAGTTAAACTAGCTGAAGGGAGATTTTTGTTATTGTCGAGCGAAGGAGATGTGACGAATCTACTATTATCATTATTATTATCATCAATCGCGATAGCAACGAGGAAGGCCAACCAGAACAATTACCGTGAAAATATTTATAAAAGAAGCAAAGGGAAATCATGTTATGGCAGCAAAGAAGCGAATGAAACCGAGATGTAAGGGCCGATAACCATGGTTCTTTTGAAGGTATTAATCCGTCTAATCCTTCCAGTTAAGGGTTAAATAACAGGACAGATAGGGTTCTATAGCCTTGGCTGGCAACCAGTCTACCGCAGAAAGCAATGGCAACATACTGCGGGATAATCTTCTGCCCAGTCAGTCATGTCTCTTTCGAGACATGATCGCCCAAGCGTGAATCGTGTATGACATTTAACTGACTGACTGATTGTTTTAGGAGTGTTAAAATTACCAAGTCATTACTTACAACAGATTTTAGGTCATTTTTGAGATCAGCTGTAATTTGATGCCATCAAATCTATCAGACTTACTATAAAGAAAAGAGTAAATAGTTGTATCATCTGCATAAATAGTGAAACGGGAACCGATAAAATCAAGAACATCACTGATGAATATAATGAGCAGAGTGGAAAAAGCATAAAAAACCATCAACTTGTGAAAAAGACTAGCATGCTTAACCCTGTCAAACGCATTTGCAATATCTAAAGCCCGGGTGTCGACACTTTTATCAAATTGTCCGCAAAATTCGGCAACAAATCGTCGGTTGACATAGAAAAGTGGAAAACGTAATGGTTGTCTGAAAGAAGACCCTGGGAGGTCAGATGCCTAAACAATTTTGAATTTAATTACAGCTCCTATTAGTTTATGGAGTTCAAGTTTGGAGATAATGATGAAAACCATGGATGAAGTTATATGCATATCTAAACATATTTATAAATGGAACTTTGTCTCTATGTGTGTGTCTGTGTGTGTGTGTATCCGTGGCCTATAGAATCCAAAACGGCTGGACCGATTTTCTTGAAAATTTACACAGTTGTACTATAAGCGTCTGCGAGTGTTCTTAGCTAGGTTTTGTGTCGAGGTACCCCGATACATATCGAAAATCGATAATCGAAAAAATCGGGTTATAGGAGGAGTGGTCCGATTTTATTCAAATTTGATACACTCATAGACAATGACATAAGAAACGATATTCAGAAGTTTCACGGTTGCAGTTCTTACAATAGAGCAGAAAATTTGATATCGATACCAGGAAATGAAAATTTGACTTACATCCATTCATTTTTCTTTCAGTCTACGGTTTCGCTTTAACTGGAAACAATTATTGCTTTTTAGTCTTTCGTGCCAACGTCCAAAGAATCTGAGCTCCAGGACCATGGATTAGTTTTAAAGCTTTCATTACACCGAGCAACGCCGGGTTCTACTGCTAGTCACACAATAGAGACAGTTTTAAGTCGAAGATCAAGCCATTAAACTCCTGAAAGGCTGAGAGTAGAATATGAAGAGAAGATGCGAGCAAAGCATTCTGCTTTATTGGCATATAATACCACTTTAAATTCTTTGAAGGGATGTAGGATTGAAGACTTACCCTAATTGAACACGCTTAAGGGGAGGTTTACGAGATTCCCGAGAACTAAACTTGTGAGATGATATATAGTCAGTCAGTGAACAACAACCTAGACTACAACAACCAAGTTTGCACATTACGAGCGGATATGATTGATGAGTTTTAAATCAGATAAAACAGGTTTTAGAACAAAAGTAATAATGAAACACAATAGAGACAGTTTTAAGTGGAAGATCAGGTAATGAAACTCGTGATGAGCTGAGAGTAGAATTAGAAAAGAAGATGCGAGCAAAGCTTTCTGCTTTACTGGCATATAATACCACTTTAAATTCTTTGAAGTGAGGTAGGATTGAGGACTTACCCTAATTTAGTTTGCTCATTACGAGCGGACATGATTGATAAGTTTTAAATTAGATAAAACCGGTTTTAGAACAGACATAATAACGAAACTGGAATCAAAACGAAAAATGTTATAATTTTTCAGAATTAAAATCTGATTTTTATAACTTCAGCCTCAGCAGCAGGTAAAAACATTAACCTTTCTATGCCTCGTTTAATTTAGGGAACAATAAAAAATCTAATGGTAGCGCATTGGGAAATTAAGAAGCATTTTGAATGCGGTCTATGTTTTGTATCGCATTTTGAATGCGGTCTATGTATGCGGTCTATGTTTTGTATCGCATTTTGAATGCGGTCTATGTATGCGGTCTATGTTTTGTATCGCATTTTGAATGCGGTCTATGTATGCGGTCTATGTTTTGTATCGCATTTTGAATGCGGTCTATGTATGCGGTCTATGTTTTGTATCGCATTTTGAATGCGGTCTATGTATGCGGTCTATGTTTTGTATCGCATTTTGAATGCGGTCTATGTATCGGTCTATGTTTTGTATCGCATTTTGGAATGCGGTCATGGGTCTATGTTTTGTATCGCATTTTGAATGCGGTCTATGTATGCGGTCTATGTTTTGTATCGCATTTTGAATGCGGTCTATGTATGCGGTCTATGTTTTGTATCGCATTTTGAATGCGGTCTATGTATGCGGTCTATGTTTTGTATCGCATTTTGAATGCGGTCTATGTATGCGGTCTATGTTTTGTATCGCATTTTGAATGCGGTCTATGTTTGCGTTCCTCTGACGCGAAAGGTCATTCTCCCAGAATTTATTTCACAGTTGCGTCGGTTGAGTGCTCGAAGCCTCACGTTCCTTTATAGGCCTGTGCTTTTCGGTTGGCGCTCAACATCCTAATACCGTAAAATCTATCTCTGATTGTTTATTTATATATTTTCAATACATACATACATATCCCGCGAATACTCAGAGCCGTAGGGCACTAAAAGTACTGAGCCACAGTAGAAGTGGTGTTTATTTTGGTAAGATAGCCTGACTGAGCTCAACCAAATTTAGGCTGGTTTGAAATCAGAATCTTTCATTCTCCTAGACCGGTTGCAATCCAAGGCTATAGAAATCAGTATATTTTGCTATTTACCCATAGCTTGGGAGAGAAGAGGTGGATTCATACCTTTCCCAAGAAAACAGGTATAAATGCAAGTGAATATAATGAATCCAACTGGAATTTGAACTCAGATCTCTGAGTTCCAAGTTGCTATCCATTACTCCATCATTCCTTCATATAGTTTCAATAGAAGTAGAAAAATTTGCCTATTCACATTTCTTCCCAGGTTTTTTAACAAGAGTAGAGATTTTCCCCTTGTTCCCTGTTTAAGATCGACTCTCCGGTTCTTTCTAAAATCTTTGTATCCCTTTAAACTCCCAGTAGCTCCTTGCGTCGTAGTGTCATTGCTGCTTTATTTGGGGTGAACTGATAAAAAAACGTAATATAATACTAATGACTAACAACTATTCATACGCAATATCGTCTCCTATCGAACTGATATAATTGCATTTTAATAAAATTTTATATGATCTATATTATGTGTTCAATCATTTTTTGATCTCCATTTTTAGTGACGCTGCGTGGTAGGTGGTCTTATCAATCAACAAAGGTATTTTGCTATTTGATTGAAAAACTGCTTTCAATTCGATGAAAATATTTGAGAATGGGTGAGTTTAACGTAATTTTGGCGAAGATATTTGACCTTTTCATTATAGACGGGTCAGACTATACATGAAGCAACCCTATACAGTAAACACCTACCTTGAGTGGCTCTTGAGCAAACATTGGAATAAAAAACTTTAAGTATTAATATACCAATACTGTTGGGGAAACATTGGTATAAAAAAACCTTAGGTATTAACATACCAAAGAGATGATGTGCAAAACTCTGATGTCTTCTTCTTCTTCTTCTTCTTCTTCTTTTTACCACTATCGATAGCAGGTGAAAAAATATCTTCAGCAAATACAAAGCGTTAACCATAACGGGTAAATGCTGACATAAACATTCCTAAAACACAAATTAATATGCCAAGGATTCTTGCCCTCGGGAATTGACTACATATTAAAAGAATTCAATTTGCACGAAATGAATGTAATTTTTAGTTATCGAAAGATACTGTTTCTAAAAGTAAAATCATAGTAGGAACTTAAATAGTTTCCCCCAGAGATTTGAACCTAATACTTCCAGACTGAAAGACATGCAATATACCTGCTTCCAAACCTGAGTGATGAGAAAAGCAAAAATGGAATGAATATAAAAACTGCAAATTCTTAGGTGTATGATGTTTAACTGACATTAATGACTTTAGAATGGCTATTATTCTAAACAACTCCAAAACCTGTTCCAATGACAGTAAACTAGAAATTACTTTTCTCTATGATAGATAAAGTATCACATATCGTTGGAATATGCAAAAGTTAAAATACTCAGGAGATTAAGCTATGATGCGCCACTCACTTGTGGGATGTTTATCAATTCTGAAACTCGGTATTTAAACTTTAGAATTAAAGTTTTGGGATGGTAATTTAAATGTTCTTGTATTATTTCGAAGTATTATTCTCATCTTGGTTTATTTAGGTTTTATTATAGGCGCAACGTTTAGACCAAGTACCAAGTCCATCATCAGGTGTAATCCCCGTTCAGTATGAACGAACAATAACTGATATCACAGGGAGAAAAACAGCACAATAATCAACAAATATCTCATATCAACCAAACAATGGTCAGCTGATGATGGTCACCTGATCATGGCCAGAAGGTAATTGGTTGAAGTTTATATCAACAAAGACGGAAATAATATTCCGAAATAAAAGAAGTATTTCAGCATCTAAATGTTTAAAATTTGACTTCAAGAGCAGCAAGTGTGTGTGAGCAGAGAGAGAGAGAGAGAGAGAGGGGGGGGGGGTAAAGTCGCATATGTTTCTCTTATTATAAATCAAAATTGTAGAAAATCACTTTATTATAAGACCAAGTACTCTGGCTATAGTCGTGCACTGACATATGTGGGAAGGGTATTATAACAGAATAATCTAGAATTTATACTGGCAGCACACTGCCTGAGTATAGATAAGAAACGAGTTCAGTAAATATGCAAAAATAAAAAGTGGTCTAAGACAAGGATTGGTCTTCTCACCGGACTTATTCAACTTATACGGTGAGGGTTAGAAGCATTACCGGGATTAATTATTGGTGTCCACAGTCTTCACAACATAAGATATGCAAATGTTACTGTGTTGATAACAGACAAAAGAAAAAAAGAAGGAAACTAAAAGTACTACTACAAAAAGTAATGAAGCAAAACAAGAAGAAAGAAGTAAACATCGATTATAAGGAGATAAAATGCATGGTTGTTAGCAAATGGAAGACCCCAATCTGCCAGTTCGGGTGCAACAAGTTAGATATTTGGGAAGCGTTTGTGGTGCATTGGATATCGGCTCGGAACGAGAAATCAGGGAGCCGAGTTCGAATTCCAGCCGAATTCATTGCATTCACTTACGCGCAAATATCCTTGGGAAAGGTATTAATCCGTCTATTCCTTCCAGTTATGGGTTAAATAACAGGACAGATTGGGTTCTATAGCCTTGGTCGGCAACCAGTCTACCGCGGAAAGCAATGGCAACCTACTGCGGGATAATCTTCTGCCCAGTCAGTCATGTCTCGAAAGAGACATGATCGCCCAAGCGTGTATCACGTATGGCACTTAACTGACTGATTAACAGAGAATAGAAAGTGCTACACGGAAATACAAAGGCGCACCGTGTTAGCGAAAGACGTCTTCCAAAACGTGAGCTAAGTATTAAGAAACATAAAAATATCATTAGAAACAAAGAAAAACGTACTGACATGTTATATAATAACAATGTTTCTCGAAGGCAGTAAATGCTGGGCAATATTTTCACATATGAAGAAGAGACTTTAAGTAACAGAAATGTGGTTTAACAGAAAGCTACTTAGAACACCATGGACCAAGTATGTGAGCAACGACGAAGGTCTAGAAACAATGGAAACAAAAAGGACACATGCTTTACAGCAAAAAGGGGCAGTTGAGGTTTCTGTGACTCATAATGAGGAAGGAGGGCTTCGAAAATATGATATTCAGAAGATAGATTAGAGTTAAAACGGACAGAAGAAAGCAACGTACAACATACCTGGCGAGCTTGAGTGAATGAATGGCGTAGCAGAGTATGGCATAAATGGCAAAAAGGACACAATACATAAAAGTAGATGAAACTGTGGAAGTCGCTTCAGTCTGGCAATAAGGGCTATGGCTATGGTTGTGTACTGACAGTTTGAACTTTTTTATACGACAATGCGTGCGTTCAAATATGTGTAATAGTGTCTGAGTGTACGAAATAAGGGAAACTGGCTCACATATGAACGAGAAGACTGGAGATTGAGCCGGCGAAAAAGTTGCTTTTAAATTAAGAAGTTGCTGAACTGGTCTGAGAAAATCAGAGAAAATTGCCCGAATTGAGATAAAAATAAAAATAAAAAGTGAAATTTTATTATCATACCAAACTTTCGAAATTGTTTCCAATGTAAAACCGCAGTCACTTTTTCATGTTTTCTGTGTCTGTCTTCTGAGAAAGAAAGAGAGTGAGTTTCGCAAAATATTTGCTATGCTAAACAAAGCAGAATTCTGAAAAATCTTTATTTCAATTTTCTCAATGTAGGACTTTAAGTTCAGTAGCATAGATCCCAACGCCCCAATGACAACTGGGGTAGTAGTTGACTATCCTAAATTCTGGCAACCACAATCCACTGATCTGTGCATTTTTCAACTTGTCAATTTCTTCGACCTTGATATTATAGTCGCCAGGAAGAGCTGCGTCAAAGAAGTGGTATTTTCTTGTTATTATTATTATTATTATTATTGTATTTCGTCACGTTTGTTTGTTTGTTTATCTGTCTGTCTGTCTGTCTGTCTGTCCGTGGTCAAGATATCTCAAGACCCACTGGATGAATTCAGATAAAACTTTTAGGGCTGATTGGTCTTATGACTGGCATGAGCTGATTATAATTTAGGTTTGATCGGTATGATGTAAATTTTCTGAGTTATTTATCCGTTTTTTACTAATATTTTTTCGTACGTTTCACATGTCAAATACTGAATTACCTCCCCTAGATTGCTTTACGTCATTACATTTTCTGATTGGACTATGTTTTTCACGAAAATAATATTATTTATAACATAAATCTAATATCTATTATCTAAAAGCAAAATAGATAAATAAATAAATAAAAAAGCGGCCAAGTTCAGTGCAGTTATTCTCATTTTAATAATCATCTCTTGCTAATCGTTAAGATGATGTCGATATTTGCTTGTAGGAGGTTTGCGGTCGTTGACTGCTGTTGTTAATATTTATTTTTGCTTTTACGAGTTGCCTTCACCTCACAACAAGAAAATTCAAGAGACAAGAAGTTTTGCATCAGAAGATGAAAATATATGAGGTACCATTCAATGAGAATAAATGTAATTTTACATAATTTTGTGAGAGTTATGATTTTTGGCAAGTCACCTATTTTAGAGCTGCCAGGAATTTGTTCCCTATATTTGTTTGCTGTATTTTGTAACTATACAGTCATATTCCCCTGCGTATATAACTATCACAACCTTTTGACAACAATATTTGTTATCACTTGCACATCATATTCTACGATATTCGTAATTCTGTATGATACTCCTGGGTATAACAATAAACTGCGTCCGGTAAAAATGCTTCAGATCGGAGAAATGGCGGTTTTGAGGAGCGTGGAACCACGTCTTAATTACTGTTGTTTCTAAGTCCAGATTGACCTGGGCTAGTAGCACCTGTTGGGGTCCCAGCAATGTGAAAATAGTGAAATTCTGAACAAAAATAAAACACTATGAAAGTATAAAAATATATTTTTATAGTAAAAATGCCAGCAGCATATTTTTATAGTAAATTTATCAACAATACTTATTTATAACAAAATAATTCAGCAAAGAATGTTAAAGCAAAATAACCAACAATATAGTTTATAGCAAAATGACCAACAACACGTTTTATCTGAACTTGAAGGTATACAATTAAGTTCAAAATATAATTAGTTAAAACCATAAAATCGTGTACAAAATACTTCTATTTCGGCATTAAAAATCGTCCAGATCATACTCCTCTCCAATCTTTTGGACATGAGTAGAGATTTATATTTAGGATTGGATTTCCGGTTTTTAAAGTCAACTCAACATTCCTAAAATATTCACCTGGATTTTGAAATCTAGCTAATTAAATCTTGACCTATTCAAGTCTAGAATTATCTGTCTTTCCTGTTATCTTTCGTACATTAATATAAGTCCATACGGTAACCATCTACATCGAGTGGCCCTTAGGCAAACATGATGAAAAAAGAACTCATAGAGGTTGATATACCGATGAACAAAACCAACCAACCAACCAACCAACCAACCAACCAAATCTGTATAAAAATTTTATATTGAAATATTATCCTGTTTTCTTTGCGATTTATTTAGTAGGCTGTGGTTCTACAGAAGGATGCTGCGGATATCATGGATCGAGCATGTGAGCAATGATGAGGTCTTAGAAATGATGGAAACAAAAAGGAAATTACTACTGAGCATCAGGAAGAGACAGCTGAAGTTCCTGGGACATGCAATGAGGAAGGAGGGCTTGGAGAACCTGATACTAACAGGCCAGATAGAGGTAAAAAGAGATAGGGAAAAGCAACGGATAACATATTTGAAGGACCTAATCAAGTGGATGATGGAACGAGGGTTGCATGATGTAACAGGAGAAGGCATGCTAAGAGCCACCAGGGATAGGGAGACGTGGAAAGCCATGATCGATTACCTTCTGAAGGGACAGGGCATATAGAAGAAGAAGAAGAAGAAGAAGAAGAAGAAGAAATTGTAACGTTCAAATTGAAAACTAACTTCATTTTTCTCCTCATCTGGATAGTTTAATTAGCTTGTATTCAAATTACCTTTCCAAAAGGTTACATTCTTCTTGTTTCTACTCATGGCATTTTTTATGGTCAAACTTAGTTCGTTTGTACAATTTCTGAGGGGAAGGTTTGTAATCATTACACCCGAAGCAATAAAGTAACCAAGATTCAGAGTGAGGATAAAAACAACTGAGAAAACGTTACCGAGATAAAAAAAATACAATAAAAAAAAAAACATGATTCAAGGAGATACAAGATGATGATTGACATTGCATTCAAATCTTTGAAGTTCGTAGGGAACAGAAGAGCAAAGAGCTGGAAGAGGATTCCTCAAGCGAGAAGTACGAGAGAAGAAATTATTAGAATAGAACTTATGGTTACGCGGGGTAAATTCTCTTGGTACGTCACAATATTTATCTATCTATTTACATTATTCAGACTATTGTCCTAATCTTGGTTGCAATTTGTACGACGTTTCGGACGTTGTACTTTCCGGCCTTCTTCAGGTGCTAGGAAGGCCGGAGCGTACAACGGCTGAAGCGACGTACAAAAGGCAGCCAAGATGAGGGCAATAGCCCGAATAATGTAAATACTGTAAATACTACTTCATCTCACAAATCTATCTATCTATCTATCTATCTATCTATCTATCTATCTATCTATCTATCTATCTATCTATCTATCTATCTCAGTCTCTTCACATCTATCTATCTATCTATCTATCTATCTATCTATCTATCTATCTATATATCTATCTATCTATCTATGTGGATGTACGAGCGTGTTGACTGTATTCTGCCACTATTCCTCAACAAAATTCAAGCGGGAGCAAAATGAATGCATGTCTGTGAAGCATTTTGATGAATGTTTGCCAAAAGTAAAAGAAATGAATCGAGTTGATATAAATGCAAGCGAGCAATCGACCTGAGGCAGCGGTAAGGAGAAAATCATTTTCGAAAATTGGATAAAACTATATCAGGGGAATGATGGGGAAGATAAATTGAGAGAGAGAGGGGGGAATGAGAGAAAGAGAGAGGGAGAAAGATAAAGTGAAAGAGAAGATATGATGACTAAGAAAAGAGAAATTAGGTGACAGGGATGTTGAGTGGGTGTGCCGAACACTAAGGCATTTCACGTTAAAATGATTTGTGTTTTTGAAGGAAATCCTTGTGAATAAATTTCATTGCTTTAAAGAGTTGAGAAAAAGACGTTGGAAATAAATTAAAGGAACGAAGATCATGAAATAAAAGATATGGTACTGGTTAGAAAGAAAGCAGGCGTATAGGAAGTTCTGCTGGGCCATAACCTCATTTAGTGATGATCTGCTTTGAATGGATACTGAGCCTTTTATTAGTAAAAAAACGTTATATATATATATATATATATATATATATATATATATATATATATATAAACAAAATAATATATATATACATATACTATGAAAATAATAAATAAATATATATGTATATATACTATGAAAAATAATATAAAACATCTTATAACATATACACATGAATAAAGAACGAAGCAAATAACTGTAACGTTTAAAACATTAATTTAAAACAGTGCTCAATATAAAAATAGTGCAATGAACATTTATTGTTAACTGTTATTTAGAACATCTACAAACTACTACAAAATTGTACATTTTGTTTCCACAATGAAAGAACAATGTGCCATCAGGTAGGTAATAATCATGGTAATAAAGATTTATTGAAAGAAATTTTTAAAAATCCTTTATTTTTCTAAAATCTTTTTGCACGAGAGAAAAGAATTAAAAAATAGTTCATTTTCGTTTTCTTGGTTTCTCATTTTATTTTCTCATCTTTTCTACCCTCTTTCATTTTTCCCTTTCTTTTCTAATATCTTTTTACTTCATAAAAAAAGTTTTCCAAAAATAAGGAAGTGGTGTTTTTTTAAAATTGCACAATTTTGTAATATGTTGTAGTTTGTACATGTTCTAAAAGGAAAAAAGTATATATATATATATATATATATATATATATATATATATATATATATATACTAGATGGGTGACCGTTTGGGAATACCGGGTACTGTAAGCGATTATTGACGGATGTGCGTTGTGGTGCAGTGGATATCGGCTTGGAAAGAGAAACCGGCGAGTCTAGTTCGATTTACAGTCGAATGCGCTGCATTCATTTACGCACTGGTACCCTTGGGAAATGTATTAATCCGTCCTTTCCTTCCTTTCCTTCTAAATAGCCGGAAACCACATCCTAAACAGGGAACAAGGGATGAGCCCTTCAGTTGTTCAATAGACGTGTGTGGAGTGTGAACCGGACGATAATTTAGTCTATCTACTCTAATTGAAAAAAATAAGAAAAGAAAAGAGTGAACGAACAGTCTGAGGAGGAGGAGGAGGCGGTAGAGGAAGAAGAGACAGCTAATCGATCTTAGAAGTGAGAGACGGAAGCACATGAAAGCGTGATCCAGGGATTCGAAAGATGTTACCCTGGCTAGAGGGAGGTGTTCGCTGACATATTCACCAAGCCCATGCATATGGACATTGGAGTCCTTTCTGAAGAGGGGGAGATAATCAGGGAGAAAAAACTCAGAGGAGGGGAGAGAAGGGTCAAGTTTAGTCTCACATATGGCTAAGATATCAGGTGAGTTAGTTTGGAGGAATGATTCTACGCTGATAAGGTTGGCGCGGATACCACATATGTTTGTGAAGGAGACGCAGATAGGTTTTGGCGTTTTCAGAGTAGCTGCCACTAATTGCAGTAAGTGAAAGATGGAGACTGGCGTGGCCTGCAGCATAATGTGGCCTCGGGTTTGCCCACTGGAGGTTCATGCAGGTACGCCCGACCATGCGCGAAATGGAACTACAGGAACCCCAATATTATTCAACTGTAGAACAGAGCGGCCTCTCAAGACGCTACGCAAGAGTTCGGGCTCCTAGCTACCAGTCGGAAGCAGCAACCAGGAAACTGCCAACCCGGTACCCTCAGAATGAAGAGGCGTTGCCACCATGCTCAATAACTGCAAAGAGCTTCCAGCCGAACTAACGCTAAGCCCGAAGTAGAAGGAAAGTGAAACGGAAACCCCTTCCTAGACACGAAACAAGGCGATCACCTCTACTCCTGTTCCAAAGAAGGGGGTAGAGTGTAAAACCGGGTGATAGTGGGTACTATCTACACCAATTAAAAAAATGATTAAGTTTTAACTTAGTTAAAGTCGAAACGAAATTTAAACGCCAAAATCATTTACATTAGCAAAATAGTCCCTCTGTCAATAATTAAAAAATTCAAACATATTCACACGAAAATTAAGGCTAAAAATTACAAATTCAAACAAAAATAAAGGACAAGAATGAAAACGGCGAAAATTTTTTGGTGATATTAATAAATGGAAAATAGAAAAAGAAAGAAAAAATGATTACAGCAAAACAGAAATAAATAAAAGGAACTTCAACAAATTCAAATACAAATGAAAACTATTTATAATCACCTTATCTTATGGCGTCAAATAAGAAAATAAAAAAAGAAAATTTACAGAGTAAACTGCGATATATATATATATATATATATATATATATATATATATATATATATATATATCCATTTTACCCTGACGAGCCGTAGGGTGAAACCTAGGTAGGTTGTTAGCTCTTGCTTAGATTTTCTGTCTTTGTTGCTCTACCTTCGTATTGAGCGCTTTAGTGTTAGGGTTTTCGTCTTGGGATTTTTTTCTTTCCTACGAGTACTTGACTTTTTTTTCATTCAATTATTTGTTTGCATATTATTTTTGATCGATACTCGCATTTAAGTAGATATTCTGTTTATAATCAAACAGTATTAGATATTTATTTCTACCGGCCTGATTATTTATGATAAATTTTTGTTTCGAAAATGTGTGTCATTCGGCCGGATTCGAACCTGTGACCCCTATCCATATAGAGGAAGCCGCCAATTGATCTGGCGTGTGTCAGACCTCTCGACCACGAATGACCAAAAGTCTCTCTCATTTAGACTGGAGGCTATTTGTGGTAGAGAGGTCTAAGACGTTGCCAGATCAAATGGTAGCTTCCCCTATGTAAATAGGTGTCGCAGGTTCGAAACCTGCTGAATGGCACACATTTTCGTAATAACAATTTATCGTAAATAATCAGGCCGGTAGATATAAATATATAATACTGTTTAATTAAAAAACAGAATATATACTTAAATACGAGTATCGATAAAAATAATGTCCAAACAATTCATTTCAATTTGTCTGTTTATAACCAAATTTCGTTAAAATTCGTTAATTTCCGTAATATATATATATATATACAAAGGGTTTGTTAGGTAAATATTCGACATCTATATACAAGCTTGTTTCGCTGTATCACAGTTCATCAGTGTGGCTATACATCCACTTGCTTCTTGCTGAGATCAAAACTCGACAGATTCGGAGTCGCTAACATCCTAAGCCGAATCGGAGTATATATATATATATATATATGTGTGTGTGTGTGTGTGTGTGCATATGTACATACGTGCACATATGGATGCTTTCATTTTCACGCAAGTAAAAATGTCGAAAGGCACAGGCATGCGCAAACATATATATGCACACAGGCACGCACACATGCATGCACACATGCGTGCACACTTGCATTCACACAAATTGACAATGAGAGGAAGAGAGAATCAACAGTTATAATAGCATTATATATATGGAAAACTGCAATATATATATATATATATATATATATATATATATATATATATATATGCGTGCGTGTGTATAAGCATACATTCATTTAAATATGCATAGAGATCATGCTTCTATGCATATTGCTTTTATGTCACGCCACGTCTGTGCTGGCTAGTCTATTCGGTTGCATGTCTTTCTTTTCTCTCCCTTTCTCTTTATCTATGTAATTTTTCATCTCTCTCTCTCTCTATCTATCCCAGTATGTTCATATCTATCTATCTATCTATCTATCTATCTATCTATCTATCCCTAGTCTGTTCATATCATATCTATCTATCTATCTATCTATCTATCTATCTATCTATCTATCTATCTATCTATCTATCTATCTATCTCAGTCTGTTCATATCTATCTATCTATCTATCTATCTATCTATCTATCTATCTATCTATCTCAGTCTGTTCATATCTATCATATCTATCTATCTATCTATCTATCTATCTATCTATCTATCTATCTATCCCAGTCTGTTCATCTATCTATCTATCTATCTATCTATCTATCTATCTATCTATCTATCTATATGCAAGAAAATGGGTGAAATATTAAGAAGGAAAAGATTTCAGTTCGAAGATTAAAAAGAGTAAGTATCGAAAATGCGAGCGGATATTCACTTATCGATCGAACAGACATATTGTCTATAGGCGGTCGGCTTGGCAAGGTGTGTGTGTGTGTGTGTGTGTGTGTGTGTGTGTGTGTTATCTACGAAGCAGGCAGGGTAAGGGCGAGGGGTAAAATAGTAGTTTGTAATGATGCCAAGTAAAATGTAGTTTGATTCATTCAGGTTTGGAAAAAAATCGATAAGACTGGGGTTGCGGCGATTAAAAAACGCGTCCTAGCTGCCATTGAAAACGACTTTCATGTCTCTCATAGTAAAGGATTCATATCGACACTGAAAGATGAACGAATTGCAATAAGTATTGCACTAGAGACACACTTTTAATCTATGTCGCTATCCCTCTGACGCTCTCTATTCTATTCTTCCTCTCTCTCTCTCTCTCTCTCTCTCTCTCTCTCTCTCTCTCTCTGTATATATATATATAAATTGATCATAAATCGAAAAAACTGCTTGGAATTAAATTCCAAAGGATCCTATTAATATTAAATATTAAGACTGATCTACCCAGTGGGCTCAATTTATTAATTTAGAGAGCCAATATTTATTACATGTAAAAATTTCAAATTTTCTTTAATTTTTTTCCCCCATTTGAATATTTAACAGAACCAAAATTAAAGATAAGACAAATTGTTCTATAATTTAATTTGACATAGTTGATCAACCATCAAGTTCCAAGGAACTTTTTACTTTGACATCAGAATTCGCCACACAATATTTTGACATTAGAAAAGATGAATATAATGACCCCTAAAACATCCATTCTTAGCCAAAACCAAGAACAATGAATAAAGAATAATTCAGGTGACCAATTTGACATTACAATGGGTTCGTTAGACTCTGCGTAGTCTTCCAAGCTTGTTGGTTTATTTGCTTTATATAACCTCCCCACACACTATGGCATTAACACACATGACATAGGGTTATATAGAGATTATGGCCTTATGGCAGTAAACAATTCCACACGTTTTAAATCTGATAAGATTTGAAAATTAATTCAGAGAGAATTTAAAAATCTAAAGCTAAAAGTAAATTTAAAAATAGTAAACTTCCTCGATGTGACAATGGACTTAGCGACACATACCAGCCATATATGAAATTTAACGCATACCCATCCATCCTAAGTCTAATCACTCCCCAAGTATTATCAAAAATTTACTGTCATCCATAAAATATAGAATTAATAAAAACTAATCCAGTGAAGACGTATTTTATAAATATAGCTAGTTTTATAATAATGTCCTAAAGATTAGAAGCTATAAAAGCCATGATATGAAATACTCTAAACAATATAGCTATAACAAAAAATCATTTGGTATACATCTCATTTTAACAAAATAGTTAGCACTAAGTTAGGGCAGAAGTTTCTCAATTTAATTAAGAAACAGTTCTGTAGTAATAATCCACTAAGTAAAATTTTTAATAAAAATACCTTTGAATTATATATATATATATATATATATATATATATATATATATATATATATATATATATATTCAGAAATTATAACATAAATATGTTATCACTACAAAAGTAGCTATTTTGTTTCGATACTTCTTGTGTTTTATCATGATAAGACACAAGAAGTGTCGAAACAAAATAGCTACTCATATTCATGTTATAATTTCTGAATAAATATCATTAACTCTACTTTGTATTGAGCTCATTTTTAAGAATAGTGTTTCTTTGGATACGAAATATTATTACATCAATACATACATATATATATATATATATATATATATATATATATATATATATATTCAGTACCTGAATATTGCAAGTAGCAATATTCAGGTACTGATTGAAAATTGACTGTTATAAAATTTTAAGAAGCTAATAAAACCCAGTGTTTTGCCACATGTGAAAAAATGTATATTTATTATTAATAGTATAAATTTTGGCCCAGTTACTTTATATTGAGCAATTTAATATACTTTAGAGAGAGGGTTCCTCACACCAAAACAAAGACAAGTTTTCATATAAATATATTTCCACGAATTTTTTGTTTCTGATTTACTGAGTTTAAAGTTTACGGAAGACGCTGATACAATCCAAGATACCATCCAAAATGTTTTTACACACTTTGGGGACTGGTTCCTTAACACCAAAACAAGGTAAAATGTCCATATAAAAATATTTCCAAAAAGTCATCGTTGTACCTCTGCACAGTAACTCATAATAAATATTCAAAATGTTCTCCGCTTTATTTCTACGCATACATCCGTCGGATCGTTGACTGGTGTCGAAAGATTTCGCAGATGTCCATGAATCGGCTCTTCCTTTTTTAGGCAGTGCATCGCAAACAAGGTGACTAAAATGTACTGGAACTCAATTAAGCATGAAACACACGCGTCTTCATATTAGCAGAGGTAAATCCCTTCGTACATTCGATAAAAGCGTTTGAAATAAAGTCTCTGTTGACAGCTCCTGTAAGACGGGCTGGGTGAACACATGGAGCTACCAGACAGTCATCTACTATTTCACCGTACACATTAATTCTAAACGGATGCTAGGGTCGAGCCTGTATTGTTCCATAAGGTTTCTGATTCACCTACAAATGTTGCTTGTGTAAATTTTTATTCCATCTCTTACAAATGTTGCTTCATCCAAAAACAAGACAGAGACAAGCAACAGATCGGCAGTTTATGCAATAAAACATCAGTTTAAAGTTCTCTGCTGGTGATTGATCAGACGGCAAAAATCTGCACACTATGCAAATATTATGGATACAGGAGCTGCACTTTTGGTAGTATGTTGGTTGGTTGGTTGTTTTGTTTTTATGGTATATCAACCTCGGCAGGTCATTTATTGCCAACTAAATTTTTATTTATTTATTGCCGGTAATAACTTTTTCTTTCAATAATTTATTGTTGTTTTTATATAAGTTTTGTGTCTAGTAATACTTTTTCTTTTCGAGTACCAAGATTCATTGGGATTTGTTTTTAAGGGCAGGGTCCCCAAGTCCTACCCTGTTATTTAACCCATAACATGAGGTAAGGGACGGATTAGTGGGCAGGGTCCCCAAGTCCTACCCTGTTATTTAACCCATAACATGAGGTAAGGGACGGATTAATACCTTTCCCAAAGGCACCAGTGCTTAAGTAAATGCAGGATATTCAACTGGAATTCGAACTCGGCTCACCGATGTCTCTTTCCGAGACGATATCCACTGCACCACAACGCACATCCGTCACTAAACGCTTACAGCACCTGGTATTCCTAAGCGGTCGCCCACCTAAGTACTGACCAGACTCAACGTTGCTTAACTTCGGTGATCGAGCGAGAACCGGTGTATTCAACGTGATATGGCCGTAAGCCTTTGGTAGTATGAGATGTACGACATACTAGGGCCACTTGACGTATGATGATAACTGGATCGTCACCGACAGCCTGTAGAATGTGTTCTTCGTGGTCGGATTTCGGTCTTCTTCGAACCATAGTTTGTGGTACCATGGATTCTTTCTCAACAAGGCTTCTATTACCTTCGCGCTGTCGTATTTAAAAATCATATACGCCTGCTCACCATATGAATGTCCTACTGTTGTTATACGGAACGCTTTTCAGTTAAATTACTACTATACACTTTAGATGTTGAAGACAAACTAGACATAAATCATACGAATGACAAATGTAACCTAGTCTAAATGGTAACACAGTGCTATCTACCGCAACCTTTCTTTAAACTTAATAACTCAAAACAAAAGGACTTGCGGGCATGTATTTATATATAAACATTTCTCTTTGTTGTTATGTGAGGATGCGCCTCCAAAGTTTGTAAATTGTTTTCGATATACCATATATATATTTATATATATATATATATATATATATATATAGTTAAATGTAATAGACAATGAGTGTCTGTTATGTTTAAACATCATTCGTTCTGAACATTGTTATTTAGCTGTAATTTCTGGTGAAAATAATGACAAAAATTATCTAACATTTAGTTATTTTTTATTACTCTGGTTCTTGATCTAAGTTTTCGGTTCACATGATCCATTTTCAAAGAAGTTGTATAGACATTAACACAAAGATATTCACCATCAAAAATGATATTCTGCTATGGTGATTTAGAAGATTGCCTTGCGACAATAACGGTCATGGAATGACAGACGCAGGTTATAAATTCGTGATGACGTGACACCACGTGAGAGACCGAAATATGAACAACAGAACAAAATGTCTAGATGCAAAGTAAGGTGTTGTGACTAGTTTGATATGTAAGTTTATTGAGTGTGGATTGCTTGTTTTAATATAGATGACCTCCAATATCTGAAGGTTTTTTTTACGTAAGATTAGACAGATATTAGTCGATAACACAATAATACTCACGTATACACACAGTAAAAAACAATTGGTTCACTTGTCTACGTGTGTAAACTGTCTACTTCCAAAAGTGAATACTATTCCTCTCTCTCTCTCTCTCTCTCTATCTATCTATCTATCTATCTATCTATCTATATATATATATATATATATGTATACACACAAGGTGCGATTGATATAAATTACGCAAAATTGAAAATAACACTGACATTTAATTTTAAAAGATATATTTACCAAAATAACTTGAAATACTAAAGAGTGACGGTATTAAATAAAATTGTCATTGGTTTCAAACACGGCGCCCAGACAACATCGGAATTATCTGCGTTCATTTTTATTGTTTTACAAGGAGTTTTTGTTGTTCTTTCGCTCAACTGCTCCTCACACAAAATAATCAAAGGGGTTGCAGTGTGTGGAGTTAGGTGGCCAGATATGAGGCGTGATGTGGTCGCATAAATTTTCTGACATTGATGACAGTTCTGCTTGTGTGGCTTGGTGCAGCTTCCTATTGCCCGAAATAGGGTCTTCCCATAGCCATCCTTTTAATCGGGGGGCAACACTACCTCGACAAAGCAGCCAACTTAAGTGTGAGGCCCTGTGAGGAGATGAATGAAGGTATAACTTTGCCATCACTAGCCAACACACCAGACATCATGATTTTGGTTGGATATATCATCCAGCTCTTTCCGAATCCTCTGCACTGCCTTCAGTTGGACACCCAGACACTCTGAAATATTCTTACTGAGCTTCCGGTGCAAATGCCAAGCAGTATAGCATGTTGTTTCCAAATTTGAGTAAATTGCTTCATGGTGACCCTTTTCTCACAGACGGCGCCGGAATGACGGTCTTGTGCAGTCAACAAAATCGTTTTTTCAGCCGACAAAATTGAACCCCCCCCCCCAAAAAAAAAACCCAACAAAAAACAAAAAAAAACACAGAAAAAACAATGTGCATAGACGAAATTTAAATATTAAATGGCGACAATCTATCTATCTATCTATCTATCTATCTATCTATCTATCTATCTATCTATCTATCTATCTATCTATCTATCTCAGTCTCTTCATATCTATTTATCTTCCTTCAATCTCAGTTTCTTCATATCTATCTATCTATCTATCTATCTATCTATCTATCTATGCATATTCATATGTATGTATCCATTTCTATATATCTAATATTATGTATGTATGTATGTATGTATGTATGCACATATGCATATATATATCTGTCTGATAGGCGTGTGGCCGAATAGCTAGAACGTTCGCTCTCTAATGTGGAACTCCCTTTCTATACTTGCTTTCCTGAAGACTACAATTTCCAGGAATTTAAATCCAATGTCAATTCCCATCTCTTATCCACTTGACCCCAGTCCTTTCTACATCTATCTATCTATCTATCTATCTATCTATCTATCTATCTATCTATCTATCTATCTATCTATCATATTCTTATGAATTACTTGCTAACCACAATAGTTTTCTATATATTCTAATGATTAGAAGCCAGGTAATATTCATATACTTAAATTAATTAACCAGAAAATGTTATTTTGTGTACTTTGACGACGTGTAAAACCGACGTGTTTTTTAACGTTCTGTGAACAATACATACTGATGAATATATTAAAAAGGAAAATTTTTAGACGTCCAAAAGTGAGAAAAGACAAAGAATGAAGGATATGCGCAAAAATAAGAAATAGGGAAAAAAAAGAAGATACATTATTTTTTATAAGCATTTTACTCTATGCAAGGAAGGACTGCAACTGGTGCGCAGGGGGCTACAGTAAGAGAAAAAACAAAGTACATGGAATGTAGAAAGAAAGGATAAGAGATAGATGGGAATGAAGCAGTTAGAAGATAGCAATTGACATTGAGTTTAAACTTTTGGAGATTTTTGTTATCAGGGAAATGGAAGGGAGTTCCTCGAACGGGAAGTGCGAGTAAAGAAACTGTTAGAGTAGAAAAGGGTTAAAAAATAAGCGAAAAACACTAAAAAATAAAAATAAAAATAAAAGAGGTAACAATGAACTAAAATGAGGAATGAATAATTTTCTTAAATGAAAGTAAAAAAAGAATGAATTTATCAAAAAGCAAAACGGAAATAGTTAATAGTTAACCAATTTACTGAGATAGAAATGTTCGTCATCCACATGGAATAGTAATGACCGGAATTTTCATAATTTGCATTTTAATAGATTAATGAAGAATATGATATTTTTATCTAATAGGACAAAGGTTTTACAAGATTATTTTTCAATTAATTTACGGGCTTCTATTCAAAATTTCAAAGCATTTTGCACACACTAGAATATTTACATCGTTATTGTAAAAAAAGTTCTTTGTCTTTTAAGGTCTTATAGGCCAGAAAATAAGATCATTAAATATGAGATAATGAAATAAAATTAAAACATCGTCAACTGGGGGGGAAAAAACATTAGAGAAAATGATGAATAATAAAGAAGAAAAACGTAAATATGAAAACTAATTCCCATCTTATTTTCTGTGCGGGTGTAGCCCTTATACAGTTGGGAGGTGTATGACAAATCTAAAATGGGCAAAACGGAGACACGAGCAGTCAAAAGTATTTATAACAAAGAGGCATGATATCAAAGGAAATCCATGAGGACATGGTACAGATACTTGATGAGGTCTCCCCTTCCTATGCAGTTTTGAAGAATATGGCTGTAAAATGCAAGCGAAACAGGAACAGAACAGATGACCATTGGTCAAGTCGTTTAAAATCCTCAACCACTGATTAACAAGTTGATGACATTCACCAACTTGCTTGGGGCAAATGATTAAAAAATTTATGGACGCTACTATGCATCAGAATTAGGACAACAGGAAGCAATCAAGTTGAAACGCAGAGGGAAGGTGTGCTCTTGCTCCAGGATAACGCGTCCGTTCACACTGCTAATGTAGCAGTAACTGAAGCAGACGACTGTGGTTTTGAATTGCTGCTTCATTCCCTCATCAGTCTTAGCTCCATCTACTGACTTCTTCGTGTTTCCTAAACTCAAATTCACGCAATTTTGGAAACAATGATTAGATCATATGTGCTGTGGAAATGTTTTGGGAAGGTCAGAACGCCACCTTCTTCCGTGATGGAAATGCAATGCTCAAGCTTTGTAGCGCAAAATGCATTTATGTCAAAAGAGAATATATTGAAAAGTAGTAAAATAAACTCTTCTTCCAACTCTCTCTGGGTAAGTGTTGTATATCCACAGAAAGTAATAGCAAACTACTGCGAAAAAATCTTCTGCCCTATATATATATATATATATATATATATATATATATATATATATACTGTAATGGTTGTTACAATGTTTTGAAATTCATAGTATCACTACACAAAAAAAATTCTCATGTTTCGAAGCCAGCCCATTATGTTTTTGTCTTCATCCTCAGGTGATTTTTTTTAGAAATGAGAATTATCTAAAAGAAAAAGCCAGTTTATTTGTGTTGTATTTGTTAATTTTGGGTATTAGAGGGGTTGGTCTGTATTTTGAGTTCTGCTGACCTTTTGGGGGGGTTTCTGTGGTAGATTGTTGCCAATCAAGGCTTTAGAACCAAATATATTTCCTCCTCATATGTCTCTCAGATTTTTTAATTAATGTGTGGCAAATATATTTATTAATTGAAAAATCTAAACAGTTAATTTAAAAAAGGGTGCTAATTTTCTGTTAAATAATTAAAACATTTTAATTTTCTGCATGTTGATTACCCGTTTTTTGTTTGTACGGGTGGCCGTACGCGATATATATCTTTAAATCGTCACGTGATTCTAGAGTTATATAAAAATTAAATTAGATATTTTTACCTTGTTATAATCTTAATAACTTATTAATATGAAAAGTGTATAATAAAAATATTAATAATTAGCATAATATTTCATAACTTAGCTGGGTTATTTTAATTTCAAATTTTCTTATTAAATTGTAAAATTATTTTAAAAGAAATTTTAATTTTTATTTATTTAGAAACCAAATACAAGCATCCGGCTATAAAGCTAAATGAAAATTCTATAAAATATTATGTAATTGATGAAAATATGTTATGATTTCTATGCAGTTAAAAAGCAAAAAACATTTTTTTATATACATAAAAATTTGGCACGTCCGGTCGTCATATTTGGGTTATTGACAGACGAAAGCTGTCACAATAAATCAATCGCCATCTCGTATTACGCTGATAACAGGACTGCTGTATTTAAGATAAGCTTCTGTCGTAAATTTCATACAGTAAGAAAGTACTATTGTTTGAAATCAGATTAAGGTAAGTTTCAATTTAAATAATTGACTTAAAAAACGTGTTTGCGAGGTATATTTTCTTTTTGCAAGATTTTTTAAACAGAAAGTTGGCTACTGTTTACGAAATGTGTCGATCAATCAAAAATGGCACAAAATTTGAATTTTGTTTTTTCGAAAAATTTCTGATTCCATTCGATATAATTTCAGTTTAAAATACACCAGTGTATTTTGATTACTGGAATTACTAACTTTAATCCCTTGGCTTTCAAATAGACCTAATTTTAAAGCTTGAAGATAACTTATTTATTTTAAAATTTTCAATTTAAATTTAGGAATCTAAAAATTGATTGGAGATGCCTACCCTAATATATATATATATTAAAATTTTATTTTAAAATTTTATTATTACAATGGTTTATAAGCATTATATCACTGCACAAAAATTTCATGTTTCAGAACACTATGATTTTTCTGCAAGTGATATTTTAAAAACAAATGATAAAAATGATTTATTTTAGGAAATATAAAATTAATTCATGATTATTCAGAAATTTAAGTTGAGGTGGTTGAAGGACATTAAATAATATGGTTATGGGTGCGTCGGTATTACTCAATCAAAAGTGAGAATTAGGTTGAACTATCAAGTTGAACATTTAACTTTCTGAATTACCATGAATTTGTTTTATATTTTCTAAAATAAACCATTTTAACCATTTGTTTTGAAAGTATAACCCGAAGAAGAACAATAATGTACTGAAACAAGACATTTATGTGTAGTGATAAAATGCTTTCATAAACCTTTGTAATAGCAAAAAAATATATTATGCTCTACTCTGTATTGAACATTTTTACAAAAGTAAATGCAAGGAACAATTGGATTTGTAATCTATTTGTTCTTTTACTTCTTTATAATATATATATATATATATATATATATATATATATATATATATATATATATATATCAGTCGAGTTTCGATCTCGGCCAGAAGCAAGTGGATGTATCTAGCCACGCTGATAAGTTGTGATACAGCAAAACAGGCTTTTATGTGGACGACTAATATATTATGCTCTCATTACGATTGAGTTCTCAAGAGAAGAAAAATTTTAAAAACAGTTTCCACTTCTGCGATATATGCATTGCACTTCAGGAAGAAATTGAGTTCTTTCCATGACTGGCGTGTTTATACACTGCTTATATACAACACTTTAAAATTTCCTTTTTCTGCTTCTATCAAATTCAGTCGAGCTTTCGATCCCGGCCAAAACCAAGTGGATGTGTCTAACCACACTGATGAGCTGTGATACATCGAAACAGGCTTGTATGTGGATGACTTATATATATATATATATATATATATATATATATATATATATATATATATATATACATGGACAACAACGTTTCTTTCAAACATCTTTCAATAACTACTGTCTACAAAGAGATTTATTTTTTTTATTAAGAATTTTCAGCATTCTAACATTTTTCTGTTTTGTGGGTGATTTTGATTAGTGACAACTAGGTTTGTGCTCTTCCATTTTCTGTAATATTTTATGGCAGAAATATGGTGTATAATAATCCTTCCTATAGCGAATTCGTCATGCTTATAAGTATTGTGTATCTGGTCTCTGTAAAATATATCGATGTTTTGTTGTGTGATATTTTTTTATTACTAGTGTATATATATACAGGGTGTATCGAAAATGCTTTTTTTTTTTTTAAAGAAAATAACGTACTATTGAAAACCAAGCCAAGTATCATTGGATTATTTCGATTCTGTTCTGTTATCACTTATCAATAATAGCTTACGAAATATCTTGCAGGAATTGGTTAATCAACTTTCCCAAACCCAACCACCTTATTCTTAGGTTGGTGGGAGAAGCGGTGTCTACATTCGCATCTTCCTTTATGAACCGATACAAAATAACAGTAATTATAGTTTTGATATCGAAGCCTTGCCGAGGCATACTGCATTCTTGTTCACTAAAAGGGGGTGTTTAGCTGAAAGAAAAAAAGACATCTTAAATATTATCGTCCCTTTGCTAGGTGAGCGTATTGAGAATTTTCGAAATGAGCAAAGATAAGAAATATTCCTTTGATCTCGCAGATGAGGTGGAATTTTCTACATAACTCAAGTAAATATTTCTTGATACAAGAAGAAATTTTAATCAATGGATTTCCTAACAAATAAATAAATAAGCGGGGAAATATTGCGTCGTTTTAGAAGTGAACGAAGCGGCGAAAAGAAATTGGAAATGACGTTATCCTTTTACAGTAATTATATTTGTTTATTTCTCTATAGCTTCTTTTGGATTAGATTCTTTCATTAACTACTCATCAAATACAAAACCAAAGAGCCACGCAAATTGGGAACGGGTTACTGAATTAATTTGTTGTATGAGAGTAACTGGAAAAGTTAGGAGGTGCAGATTATGAAGCTATGTAGAGAAAATACCGGTTGACTTTAGGCTTGAAGAAATTAATATTGTAGGGATCTCAGGAAGCATCGTCACGGGAGTCTGTTCCACAATGTAGTGGTTCTTGGTAAGAAGCTATCCAAAAAGAACTGTTTCCTTACTGATGGTATATGAATGAAATGGTGATGATTCGTTCCAGTGTAAAAGACAAGGAAAGTCTTAGATTTGATGTTTGAATTGTTAGAACTAATGATTGTTGCTCTTCAGAACATTTGCCATAGAAATAGCGAAAGCGTAGGGACAGGCTTGTGATACTTTGTCTGTGGGAGAAAGAAGCTGCCGGACTGAAAATGAATCATCAGGCAACGTACACGCTTTTGATTTCTGTCAAAGCGGCAAAGTAACGACTGAGCATCTTCGGCCAAGAGATGGAAACAATATTCCATTTTGGGTCTGATCTGTCTAATGTTTATGGGTTATGTAATGATAGAGGAGGATTCAGTTAACTTTTTCAGCCTCTTTAGAGATGAAGTCTATATCTCGAGTTGAGATCTGAGGTAAAATTGTGTCCCAATAGGTACGCAGGGCAAGATAGATATTTATGCAAGTAAAAATTGCAAGGATTATATACATAGTAGTTTTAACACGTGAAAAATTTACAACATGCTTCTGTGCTTCAAGAATATTTCTGTCTAGAAATAAGTTAAAAATTATTAAAGAGTTCACAATAATTATTATTTATATTAAAATTCACCTAATATATATCGTGAACAATATGTTAAAATGGCTTTTCAAAATACAACACTTCCAGCGGTCATTATTTTCGCAACATCCTAACATATATGGTGGGCTCTTCCCTCGTTTTCGATGTATGAGTATCCGACAACTGTATTCTGTTTTTATGAATGTGTCGTATATGACACCAGTCTCATTAGTGACATGCATACAAGTCCACATATTGTGCAACAGATCTTGAGACACATCCAAGGTGTGAAAGGCTAAAATATAATAGTATGTGATTTTAATTATTTTTTTATTTAAATGACGTGTTGTTAAAATTTTTTCTATGCCTCCCGCTGTAATATAACAATCTGGCCCCACCCGAGGAAGTGATGCAAGCGATGGTGTTTTCCATCGGTGAAGGGGGCGGCGATTGTGAAATACATCCTGTCGAAGCCGGAGCGGATGTCGTTTTGACCTTATTTCCGACAGCGTCGAAATGGCTACAGAGGCAAACAAATCAGGTGCCTCTTAGAATTACGTGGGCGTTGCGTGGGCGAGGCAAAAAAACCGGAAGGAAAGTCCCGGTTCTAGAGGACTATATAAAGACCTCGACACACGGATTCGCCAGTAGCAGAGAACGGCCAGTGGAAGCAGACAAACACCACGGCAAGACTACACTCCCGTCAACCCATGTGCCCTCACCCTTTCCGTTCTCTATTCCACACAGTTCGTCGTCATTAATAAAAATATAACCTTATATTTTTATATATGCGTGTTTGTTGTTTTGTCGTCATACGGCGATATATAACACCGCTAGTCTATGGAAAGCATAACAAAGATTTAGCGCCATTTGTTGGAACGTTTAATCCTTCATATATATATATATATATATATATATAAACACACAATTTTAATTTTGTTATTACAGTAGTTTATAAAAGCATTAGGTTTTAGGTCATATTTTAAAAGAACAATATTGTTTTGTAACATGAAGATTTTTCTGTAGTGATATTATGCTTTTATAAACCATTGTAATAACAAAATTACAATATTAATTTCTGTATTGAGAACACTTCATAAAATTAAATGCATGAACAGTGGCTTTTTAATTTATCTGTTCTTTTACTTTCTTATATATATATATATATATATATATATATATATATATATATATATTAGGGTAAGTTGATTTTCACTTTTCTTAACATATTAAAAGATCTCACTTAGCGAAAGTTGTGTATGGACCTACTAAGTACTGATACAAAATATTAGATCAAATACTTCAACGGTTTTTTGAGCGTTTGGCATTAAAAATCGCAGACAAAAATATACTGAAAATTCCTCGTTTTTTAAGAGTTGGCATGAATATTAATGAGAAAACCAAATAATTTTAGTATTTAAATCAGGGAATGTCATTTTATTTTATAAAAATTGTATTAGTTAAAGAAATGATGACTAATCTTCAAATTGAAAACCTGCATCCCCCATTTTCAGTATCTGCTTTAAAAACACCGCCTTTTAACGATATGAATTAAGCAGTAATATTTGAATACCTTAAATGATTTTTCTGTTATAAGTGAAAATATGACAAACAAACAAATAAGGAAAGAAAAACACTATTTTAATAGAGCTTAATATATAGAGTCAAATTGCTCCATATAAGAGCCCTTAGACAAAAATGCTGCTCTCAATTTCTGACTCAAAACTTTGGCTGTAATATGTTGATGCCTTGCTTCAAAACAATATACAGTTTGCAAAGCTTCCGTTGTTAGCTTTCACGCCTTGGAAATATGAGGGAAAATCTGGTCAAGCTTGGTTCCATTTAACAATGATTCCCGAAGTTCAGATTCAGAAAAATCTTCCATCATTAGTGGTTAAAAAATTCCACATAATGATAAATCTATCAATTGTGTCCAGTCTGTGGCATTAAAAATAATGTTTGGTATTCTTTTTAACCTTTTCTTGGTTGACTCCCAAGCCCTGAAAGAATATAAAAATTTATTTGTTGATTCATTTGAAAAAATTCCAATCTCTACTACTTTAAAACTTATGGTGAAATTAGATGAAATCTTTAAAATGATTCTATAAATTGCAATAAATAATTGAGCCATTGATATATAAATAAATATTTACTTACCTAATGGCCAACATTTTTTTAAAAGCTTCTTCTCTTACTTCAACTTCATCATGGAATATAGGTTTTCTTACTTCAACTTGACCATGGAATATAGGTTTTCTTACTTCAACTTGACCATGGAATATAGGTTTTCTTACTTCAACTTCATCATGGAATATAGGTTTTCTTACTTCAACTTGACCATGGAATATAGGTTTTCTTACTTCAACTTCATCATGGAATATAGATTTTCTTACTTCAACTTGACCATGGAATATAGGTTTTCTTACTTCAACTTGACCATGGAATATAGGTTTTCTTACTTCAACTTCATCATGGAATATAGGTTTTCTTACTTCAACTTGACCATGGAATATAGGTTTTCAGGCAGTAAACAAAAAAGTGTTATAAAAGTTTTATTTTAATGAAAAATTCAAGAGATATTTGTGATAATTAAAAGCAAAGTAAAAAAACGATCGTTTATGGGGAGGTAATTTCAACAGGTGAATACCACTGAAAATTCCAATAAATAAAACGGCATACGTAAATAGTCATTTGTATATTAGACTAAATATTATAATGTTTTTCTTCTTTTTAATTTTGATATTTTCATTTAATTTCTAAAAAAATTAATACTAAACTTGAAAATATCTGTTACTAAGCGTATTGTATTTTTTTCTTTTTGTTAAAACTCGGGTTTATTTAAGCGACACGTGTTTCCGGTGACATCGGTATCGCGATAAAAATCACAATTTATTTCGTCTTAAAATTTGATTGATGAAATAAATACAAAGTTTTGAAGAGAAATATTTCTTGTGGTAACTATTGGCATTATTTTGCAACTTTCTTTAAGTGTGATTTTTACAGTTCCAAAATCGACCTACCCTAATATATATATATATATATATATATATATATATATATGTATGTGTGTGTGTGTGTGTGTGTGTGTGTGCGCGCGCGTTCGTGCGTATTTTTTTACACGCTCCTTAGCAGGCATCTCTTACGACGGCTGTCTGGCGGGATTTTTTCCCCATCTCATCTTTAACTCTTTCCTTGTAGTCCTCGCTTTTTCTTTTTTTCCGCTCATTTCCTTTTTTCCTTTATCCCACTTTTATTCCTGTAACACGCTTTTCGTAAAACAGATGTAATCTAAAAGTCCTTTTCAATAATCGAGTCTTGAATCCATTTTGCTGTCTCTTTTTTATTTCCCCACTTCTTCCCTACCTCCAGTATGAATGTCTAGAAGACAATCTTCTAACTTGATCTCTTTTAATTCATCCTTCCATTTTTCTTTCTTAATTCTTTTCTTTTTAATTATTTCATGTAAACCTCCGGTGTATGAATTTCGTTTTAAGTGATGTTCCGGTATACAAATTTTACATAATTATTTGCATAATAATGAATTTGTTCCTGAAAAAGCGAGGTTTCCTCGGTTCCTCGGTGAAATGGTCATACAACATATGTAAATTTAGGAGTTTTATTTGAACACACACACACACACACACACACACACACACACACACACATATATATATATATATACAAATACAGACAGAAAATCTAAGCAAGAGCAAGATTTTCTGTCTTTGTTTGCTCTACTTTAGTATTGAGCGTTTTAGTGTTAGGGTTTTCGTCTTGGGGTTTTTTCTTTTTTACGAGTGCTTGACTTTTTGTTCATGTACTTCGTTTGTTTGTTTTTTTTACTTCTCCTGCTTTTCCCACCGAGTTCATTCTCGGTGTCTTATACAAGACGATTTAAATTCTAGCTTAATTAATACTAGTTTCGGCAGAGTTAGTTCTGTTACTATTGGTATTGTTATTACTATAGTTTATATATATATATATATATATATATATATATATATATATATATATATATCATTAAAAACTAGCGAAAGGAAGATTTTATGAATTTTTTATTTAATTTTTCCAGTACTCTTACATGTTTCCTTTTTGCGGAAGATAAAGAATGTGAAAATGTCCCATAATTTTTGACTTTGCATGCGCTTTCAACCTCTTCACAGGCCATTTTCAACGATGTTATTTTTCCGGTGTTGTTATGTCCTCTTGTTTGACTGGAATGTATTTTTTTTCTGTTTTTAGTATTTTTTTTTAAAAAGGAGAGTTCTTTAAAGCTGCCACGTGATGCACGCCGCGGCATCGTGTGAGCCTCATTTTTTTCTATAATATATTATATGTTGCTTAATAATTTTTCGTATAAAAAATTCTACATTAAAGAATTATAGAAAATTATAAAAAATGGAAGACAACCAACCTTGTTCTTTCTAGTAATAATAATCCGATCAAATTTCAACAAGCAATGACTAATATAGTGTAAGAACTTCAATCTCCTGTACAAGTTTGTATTTCTTGTCAAATTACCTATATTGGTCTTACTACCATTTCCCTGAGTAGACGCATTACATGTCACCTATCTAGCAATAAAAAATATTTATCAACCCATAACTTATAAGAAACTTTAAGCAAGATTTTGATTGAAAATATAAAACTACAATTTAAATCACAATATCAAAGGCAACTCGCTATAAGAGAGACAGTATATATCAAACAATTTTCTCCTACCATCAACCTTACACTATTTAACAGTGGAAATTGGGTTTTGAAAGTTTTAAAAAAATAAACAGACGCTCACACAATGCCCATTGCCGACATCACGTGACAGCTTCAAAGAACCCTTCTTTTCAAAAACCACTAAAAAAAGAAAACATACATTACAATCAAATATGAGGACATAACAACATCGTAAAAATAACATCTTTGAAAATGACATGTGAAGAGGCTGAAAGCGCTTGGAAAGTCGAATGTCCAAAATTATGGAACATTTTAAATGAAGATATATTTCTTATCTTCAGCAAAAATGAAAAATGTAAGAATACTAGAAAAATTAAATTAAAAACTAATAAAATCTTCTTTGTTGTTCGTTTTTAACGAAATATGTTTAAATAAAAGATTGCTGCCTAAATATATATATATATATATATATATATATATATATATATATATGTGTGTGTGTGTGTGTGTGTGTGTGTGTGTGTGTTTAATATTTTTTCGTTAGTCGCACCAAAAATGATTACTTGAAAATGAAGTCATAGTAAGAAAATGATTCCGAAACATGGAAAATTCAGTGTCACTAAAATGTTAAATTAATTGTATTACAATTATATTTAGCTCTACTTGTGTATTCAGCACTGTAAAATTAACAATAAATCTTAAGGAAAAGTAAATTTGTTATTGTTCTTTCTTGACGTCTTATATATATATATATATATATATATATATATATATATATATATATATGAATAAACTAATAAACAAGAGTACTGAAATAATGAGTAGGTGCAGACATATAAACAAGCATTTACTTTGACATATAAACCAAATGTATATGTGAGTACGTATATATATATATATATATGTATGTGTGTGCGTATATGTGAATGTGTGCGGGTGTGTATATGTATATATGTTATATATATTTTATATATATTCAAACAACAAAATATATTTGTATAGCTAACTTCCCATAACTAAAACACTAACATTTAAAATACATCCAAGCCAGATAAAATATATTAAATAAGAAAAATGAAATTGAAAACATTTAGTTCACCGTTTAAGCATTAATTAATATATTGATATATATGCACAGATGCACGTGTTTGTGCTTGTGCGTTTCTGTTTTTATACATACATATATACATACATACATACATACATACATACATACATACAGAAAATCTATGCAAGAGCCATATATGTATGTGTGTGCGTTTGTGTGTGTTTGAATATGTATACATACACTCAAACACATATGTTTGAGTGTATGTATACATATTCAAACAAAAATAAACAAAATGTGATTGTAAACGCAACCTCCTATATAATACTCTATCACTTAAGATATCACCAAATCAAATAAAAAACATGAAGTAATGGGTAAGTCAAGACATATAAATATTTACCTTGACATTTAAGCATTATTGTTTTTAATTATTTGGTTAAAACGGAATACATCTATATTTTCTAAACTTATGAAAACCACAGAACATTGGAAAAAATTAAATTAAAGGCCGGATATAAAATCGTTACATTGATCTTTCATACTCGGAGCCACAAGAGATAAAAAAGATCGAATCAATAGGAAGGGAGTATACGGTGACAAGAAAAAACGATAAAAATAGAAATAACAACGACATTGAACTCATGCGCATACAAATGCACACACGCACTACAAAAATGCAGACACACGCACGCACGCACACACACACATATAGACAATCATACTTTCAATAAAGAACACATCAACCTTGCACCAATAAAAATGCATAAATTATAAAAGGTAACGAAAATAAGAAAAATAGCAGTCAATTGCTGATACCTCCTGAAGAGTAGACAGAGCAATTGCTAAAATGTCCGTCTACAAAACTCTGGAGTTGGAATACTGACTATAACATCAGTTAAGTGAAAAATATAATATATATATATATATATATATATATATATCCGGGACCCTGAAATGACTCACGCACTGATATGCCTCATATGTCATTAATGTCATTATTTGCGGACGATAATACGAGATAAAATGAATTCTGATATACGGGTGGATTTATGCCCTAGACTAAACGGGGAAGTTTATAGGATTTGAGTGTAAGTATTCTCCTTCGTATTATACGAGAAAACTTTAACGGAAATTAGAGGCAAAACACGAGGTCGCATTATAAACAAGTACACATTATCAGAAATTTTCCTCGGCTTAAAAGTTTTATATTTGAAACAGCAAGATAGCAAATTCCCTAAACACAACAGATAATAAAACGCAAAGTAGGAAGGTGTTGATAACATTTCTTTAAAAATATTTGTTTCCCTCTTCATTCTTAATAAAACACAATATTTTTTCAGAGTTTATCAACATACAGAAATCATAAAGTCATAGCAAACAGAGAAGTATGATAGGTTAATTAACACCTTAAAATATACAACCGGATATGTCTCGTTATCACTTTTCCTCAAAATAAATTGCGAAACTCAAATTAGAAGAGAGATGTAATAACTAAACATCCGGTAAATTTATTTTTTATTTTTTGATTGATTTGTTTTTTACAGTTTATGAACCCTTTTCTGGTCATTTAAAGCTAAAAAATATTTTAGATTATAAGAATTTTTTGGTGGGCAAGATAATGCTTTACTGATACAAGTGTCACTAATAAACCATAGCTAAGTGGGGAGAAGTGGATTCGTACTTTTCACAAGAATATTTGCACGTAAGTGAATATACATAATGAACTCAATTGGTATTAGAACTCAGCTCTTCGATTAACTATCTGTTATAGTGAAATATCCTGTCTTATCCAGGAATGGGTATGACCCGGTTTATAAAAGACCGGGACTAAAGTCATCGGGAGTCTTCGTCGTTATACTGACGGCTCTATGCACTGTCAAGCCCTCTGCCTTCGGGTGGAGAGCATTGACCCAGTCGTGACTACGCCGAAGGGTGGAGTCACGACTGGGGTAAATTAGACAGGAATTTTTGACCGAGCTATATGGCCCGGGGAATTCCACTTTAAAAAGGCCTTGTGCCGCATTTTGCCTTTAGTGGGAAGGCAAATAAATACTGTCTTCGTCATTATACGAGATTGATCGTGATTATACGAG
>JBBBDQ010028496.1:487500-700000 GCA_037127315.1 Ascarosepion bandense | reverse complement strand
AAGGATTTTATCAATAATTATTTTATTTTATCAATAATCAATATATATATATATATATATATATATATATATATATATATATATATAATTTTGTGTATGTCTTAGTAGTGTAAAAGTCTCTCTCAGAGCGAAGCATATTTGTCATTCCTTTTCTTTTCAACCATTCCCTTCCATCCATGAAATAAGTTAATAATGTTTTAAATTAAAATTGAAGACTAAATAATAATTATGTTAAAAAATAAAAATGTGTGTGCATGTGTGTGTGTGTGTGTGTATGTATTTGCTAATGTTTGCTAATGTTCATCCAATACAAGACCCAAGAATCATTTAAAATAGAATGTAGACTTTATCAGGTACCAGAAATCCTATAATAAACAGGAAACAAGGAATAAACCTCTACTCATGTTCAAAAGTTCGAGGATGAGTGTAATCATCCGGAAAATAGGCGAATTTTTCTATTAACACACACACACACACACACACACACACACACATATATATATATATATATATATATATAAACATATTTATAAATGGAACTTTGTCTGTGTGTCTGTGTCTCTGTGTGTGTGTCCGTTACCCATAGACTCCGAAACGGCTGAACCAATTTTCTTGAAAATTTACACAGTTGTACTATAAGCGTCTGCGAGTGTTCTTAGCTAGGTTTTGTGTCGAGGTACCCCCGATAAATATCGAAAATCAATAATAAAAAAAATCGGGTTATAGAAGGAGTGGTCCGATTTTAATCAAATTTCATATTCATAGACAAAGACATAAGAAACGATATTCAGAAGTTTCAAGATTGCAGTTCTTACAATAGTGCAGAAAATTGATAATATATATATATATATATATATATATATATATATATATATATATATATATAAAAGGCAAGGTGTTTGTGTGTTTATCTGCCTGTATGTCTGTATTTTTTCAGTCCTTTTATTTTAGTTTTTGCTTCGGGTTTGGCTCTAAGTAGGTATAATTGTAGTTCTTAGTCTCAGCCATGATACCATTTACTCAGAGGACTTATTTAGCCTTCAAAATTCAGTTTACGACGAAAACACTTATTTGATATCGATACCAGGAAATGAAAATTTGACTTACATCCATTCATTTTTCTTTCAGTCTATGGTTTTTACTGGAAACAACTATTGCTTTTTAGTCTTTCGTGCCAACGTCCAAAAAGTCTGTGTTCCAGGACGATGGATTAGTTTTAAAGTTTAGCAACGCCGGGCTATACTGCTAGTATATATATATATAGTCATCCGCAGACAGTCCTGTTTTGCTGTCTTACAGCTGCTCAGGACGGTTAGATATCCGTTTGCTTCCAGCCAGGATTGAAATCCGACCGTTAAGAAAGACAGATTTTAATGTGTTATATACAATATATATTTTCATCTTCTTATATAAGTGTTAATTATTTTAACTATATTTATAATATAATACCACTAGTGGTTATATTTTAATTTGTATTAAAAAGTATGATTTACAATTTATTTTTTACCGTAAATATATCTCATTATATTTAAAACTAAATTTTAATGTTAAATTTGCATGTCATGTCTTTCTAAGAAAGCAGATGAATTGCAATGGACGCTGGTGTCGATCTAAGACGTTAACTTTTTTCTCTTTATGCTGTTCGTTCTCTTTTCTTTTCTTTGTCTTTCTCTTCTTTCCATTTATCAATTGTATATATTTTTCTTTTTTTTTTCCTCATTTTTGGGTTTTTTGAATGAGCGAGGAAATGTTTTTGTAGATTACCGTTACAAATATCTATTTTCGATAAAGACACGTTAACGTCTGTGTGTAAGTATTTTCCGGATTATTTTGAGTATTAACTGTTGTATCATTTGGGTCTGAAAAGCAGCATGGTCAGCCTGCAAAATACGTATTACTCATGAAATTGTATCTAAAATGTTTTCTAAATTATATTACTCTGTCAAATTAAATAAATAAATTTAACATTGGGTTTTTTTGAGTTCGTCTCTATCGTAAATTACACAAAAAATATTTCCTGCTTTGTCATTGATTTTCCTAACTTTTTTCTAGTATGTAAAAATTATACATACGTTTTCTATATTTTTCTACTTATGTTCACCAAATACAATGCCCAAAAACGTAAGAGGGGGGAAAGAAGGGAAGTTCATGCATGGAAGAGATTGGTTAATCCTAGACTTGAGTGTCATGATTGGGAAACCATCCAGCCGGAAGGCTATTCTACAAAGAAGCAGTTTTAGGGGAGAAGCTATCGAAAGGAAACATACATTTTACTAATGGAATATTACAGGAATTGGGCACGTGTCATGTCAAGTCAAATTCCATGAAAGTTGCGATCAAGCAGCGAGAGGCTCGCAGTGTTTTGTTTGTGGGGAAAATGATTGTAAAATTGACAATGGCACATCACTCACAAGACCGCGTAGACGATTTGAAATCTTATGTGTGGTTTCAATCCTCACTGGATCCACCAATACTTTGATATAGCGTGAAGAGGGAATTCACAAAAAATGGCTATTAGACTTGCTTGCTCATTATCACTTCGTGGCAAATCTTTAGGCATTCTCAGAAGACCTTATAAATAGTTTTATTATTGTAAATATATTATGAGATTGGATAACATTTTTTAATCATTTCACCCCATGCAAGGAGGGACCGCCACTAGTACGCAGGGGGTTACAGTGAGTGGGAGGACTGAGATATTGAAAGGATAAAAGATGAACGAGATTGAAGAAGATAAACGATAACAATTGACGTTGCATTTACATTTATGGAGAATGTAGTTATCAGGGAAGCAACTAAACGGAAAAGAGTTTCACAGGCGGGAAGTGCGAGAAAAGAAACTATTTGAGTAGAAGTTAATTAACCCATTGAATACCATTAGAATGAAATTTCCTGTCCTTTGTATTTATAAATTTTGTCATTTTGTTGTTTCTCCTGATCCTTGATCTGCTATGCCTTTACCCAAGCTCGTCAGGTAGGTTATGCGTCGTTCTATCTCTATTGGTTTCAATCTATCTTTTCCAAGTCCTCTTTCCTCATTAAGTCAGTTAAGTGCCATAAGTGAAACACGCTTGGGAGATCATCTCTCGAAAGAGATATGACTGACTGGGCAGAAGATTATACCACAGTAGGTTTCCATTTCTTTTTGCGGTAGACTGGCTGCCAGCCAAGGCTATAAAACCCAATCTGGCCTGTTATTTAACCCATAACTGGAGGGACGAGATGGATTAATACCTTTCTCAAGGGTATTTGCGCGTAAGTGAATGCAATAACTTCAACTGGAATTCGAAATCGGCTCCCCCGATTTCTCGTTCCGAATCGATATCAACTGCACTACAACGCACATTCTCATTGTGAACCTTAGAAAATGGAAATGTCTCGTTCTGATGTTAAGTATAAGTCTCTTTTTTGTTTCTATTTTCTATAAAACTTCGTTGTTGTGCAGTTTTTCTGCGAAAAAATAAATATCTGCTATTTTAAGTCTTTTCTTACTTCGTCAGAGCTACCAGTTATGGGTTAAATAACAGGATGGGGCCTGGAAGCAACCCATCTAGTGTTGGTGTCACAATAAAAACACCCTTAGTAGCCCTGGCGAAGCATCAAGTATTCAGCTATTTGAAAAGATTATGAATTGCGCTGCAAAACTGCGCCAGGGTTCCAAATGCACAGGGAATACTGGATGGGTGTAGTGAGTTCTATCTCGGCCGAGGCCGCAGGACGACGACTGCTCTATAGAAAGACTGATATTAAGCCACAGTTCAGTACTCTATTTTTTGTTTCTCATGAAATTTTTATTTCTTAATACTTTGCTTAGGTTTTGAAAATACAGATATAATAATGATTCAAAGAAGAAAACACGTCAAAGATTTACCCTCAAATTTTCTGAATGTTTGGAATATACTTACTGTAAAGATGATTTGACTACGGACTGCGTCCTGCTATGATTTGAGGATTCAGAACGCTATAAAATGTAACATGGAAAATTCTAGGTAATGTGTTTCTTCCTCTACAAGGACTTCATCAGACTAATCATTCATCGGACGACATTTAAATTTTAAAATTGTGCCTACATTTCAGCTTTCCCTAACCTGGTGCATAATTGCAACCGAAGTTTCCGTTTATATGTTCCCACCTCTCTACATATATATAATTCCATCAATATGAAAATTACATTAGTTTGATTTAATTCTTTAGAGGATGAAATGCGTTACGCTGAATTTTTCATTTTGTCATTCAATTACCCGTCATTATTCTGATATGCAGACAATTTAATATTATATTCTGCCAGAATAGAGAATATAAGAACAACAAAACAGAATATTAAATGCTATTGGATTGACGTAAAATATGTTTTCCCCTAAGATGCGATTTAATTTATTTCTTAATTAATTCAGAAAGATTACTTTTGAGTGTATTGGGACCGTTTTCAGTTCAATGAGCATTTAGAAATATTGTCAAAATTTATTCTGTTTTTTATTTACTGCTGATAACATTAAAGATAGGAAAAATGATCAAACTTTTAGATTGAATTGGGGTTGATATGCCAAGAAGATAACACGAGACCTGGGGTTTTTTTTCTATTGAATTTTACATTTGATTCAACTCTTGACATCGTCAATTACTCTCCGCGAATGAGTGAGTGCGGCCCCCAGATGTCGTCTGAAAGTGTGCTCTACACTCTCCGCCTGCGACGTATAAGAAACTGCACGCTCTTCTCTGAAGCGGTTATTTGTTGATTTCTCACACTAACGGTTTTTCTCATTCGCGGACGTAGCTTTGTCTACAGATATTCACTTGTAGTTTTTTCTCATTCGCGGACGTAGTTTTGTCTACAGATATTCACTTGTAGTTTTTCTCATTCGCGGACGTAGTTTTGTCTACAGATGTTCACTTGTAGTATCACCATCAACAACAAGTAAATTGGAGGTCTTTATCGACGTTTGGGACCATATCAGTTAAAGTCTGAGTTTGGCTTCTTTCGACAGAGTCTGGTGTGAAGTTTGAGAGTAATATCTATTCCAGTATAATTTTTAAAGACATATAATTAAAATTGTTATTCATACGTGGAGAAAAGATTTCACGTATATTTTGCCTCAGTAAAGGTTGACGAAAAGAGTCAGCTGCTCATATCAGTTGAGCTACGAGAACCTAATGACATTTCCCAAGATCAACTCTAACATTTAAACCTATTCTTCAATCCAGAATCTCTCTCAGTGCCATATATTTTCTGTTTTTACACTCTTAGCACTAGTAGCAGTCATATTACATAATTTTATTAAAAAACACTAAAATGAAACAATATAGCTACACATATATATATATATATAATATATAGTTGTTGAAGGTCGAAAAAAGGACAAAAGTGTAGGTAATATTTTAAACATGTCTCAAAATGATTACCTCTTTAATGTGTTGAATTTCGTTTTTTGTCGTGTTTATAGTTCAAATTTTATCAAAATTTTAAAAAGTATTATAGTTATCAGAACATTAAATTACTTCGACCATCCTCCTCATCATAAATCTTACGACTGTATTTGATTATAGGCTTACCGCGTGGCGAATTACCTGACAAGCTCCCACCTTATGTCTCGGTTACGTGCTGAGTTTAAAGTCGGAGAGGTGTTCATTCATGACCGACGACGTCTCACGGGCAGGTAGATCTAGTGGATCCCAATCCTCTTTAGATCAGACCACATCCGATGTCCTCCAAATTGAAGGCCCGTTGACTCAAACGGGGGAGTCAGCCGATTTGGTCGTTGCCTTCATTTAACCTTCGCAAATATAATTTGTACCTCATAATTGAACGGTTAAATTTTTCAGCCTGTAATGAACATTTTTGTTCCCAATGCATTTCAGACGTCAGCGCACTACTTTTTATATTAAAAATTAATATACTAAATCAGAGAAGCAACAATAAAGAAGAATAACTTACTATAAATTTTTAATCTTTCAAAATGGAAGAGTGATATTGAACTGATTCTCAGCCAGCAGACAGACTCTACTGGATAAAAAAGTCATTCGGAACCGGTGGTATTATTTATACTGAACAACAGGAACCGGCAGAAACCTACTTACAATATTAATATGAATGCTGCTCTGCCTGCCTGCTGGATTAAATGATTGCAAATTCTCCACCGGCAAAGGTGCATAATGGTAACATAGAATTCCAATTCCAGTTAAGGAGTATGAAATTCGCTCGTAGTAAAAAAACATGAAACCATTTCTAGTGCGTGCAGATTTACTAGATTTTATGACATATCAAACATTGGATCATTTAGAATGTCGAAATCTTTATGTGCGTTGTAGTACAGTGGATATCAGCTCGAAACGAGAAATCGGGGAGCCGAGTTCGAATTCTAGTTGAATTCCTTGCATTCACTTACGACCAAATACTCTAGGGAAAGGTATTAATCCGCCTCTTCCCTCCAGTTACGGGTTAAATAACAGGACAGATTGGGTTCTATAGCCTTGGCTGGCAACCAGTCTATCGCAGAAAATAATGGCAACTTACTGCGGGATAATCTTCTGCCTAGTGAGTTATGTCGCCTTCGAAACATGATTGCGAAAGCGTGTATCACGTATGACACTTAACTGACTGAGTGACTATAATTAAACATTGCTTGTGGTTATACTTGATTCCATAGGCAAAGATTAGTCATTTTTATATTAGTGTCAGTTGGTAAACATTGGTCGTGTATTTTCTACTGTATATCTCTACGTATAAGGCAACCTATAGATAAGATGAGATCCAGAACCTAGTTAGATGTTTGTGATTTTATCTGCTATCCGGAGTATTAGACGACCGAAAACGTAAGCTAGCCTACGTCGTCAGTATTGTTTAGGCGTATCATAAAGATTCCTACGAGTATAAAATAAACCTGATGTTATTACAAATGTTGTTTTGCTTACCTTTATAAGTATCACATTAAAAGGAATAGAATAATGTAAAGTATTCAAATGAATCCTTATGAAACTAGCAATAACGATTTCATTTTTATGATTCGTATGAATGAAAACAAACGTTGCGTATTCTGTAATCGGAGAGAAAGATTTTATGGCATCTTAAATGTTTGTTGCTTAACACCAACAATTGCCGTATTATATATATTATTTAAAAATAAAGTTTACATATTAAACTTGCCTTTAATCTGTTCTTTGTAAATCAAATTTCCACATTATGTGCTCAAAGAATGTAAACTGTTTCTTCTTGATGTTAAATACATCATAAAACTTCGTCTTTGCTCACATGTTTTTTTTTGTTTTTTTTTAATCATTTCACCCCGAGCAAGGCGGAAACGCCACTGATGTGCAGGGGGTTACATAAATGTAAAAAGATTAATTAGAAAAGAGTGAGGAGTACAAAATAGTTAGAAAGGAACAATAGAAAGCAGGTGCGATGACAGATACATAGGTGGAGAGAAAGGGAAGGTTATACAGGGGTGGGGAGCGAGATAGAGTCCAGTGGTTAGTAGATGAGTATTGACTTTGCATTTAAATTTCTGGAGGTTGTGGCCGTCAGGAAAGCAAGAATACGGGAGCGAGTTCCACAGGCGGGAAGTGCGAGAGAAGAATCTGAAGGAGTAGCATTGTCGTCTGCATTTGGCTAACCTGACTGTGAATGGGTGGGACACAGTTGCCAGTCTGGTTGCACGAGTAAACACCTGTTGAGGAGGCATCAGTAACTTAAGCTCGTCCGAGCAGAAGCCATGAAAGTATTTATAGAACAGACAAAGGGAGGCCACATGGTCCATAGTATCCTCGGCATCTTTCTGTTGTACAATTTTTCTTTAGCTTCAAGGTATTCATCCGTGAAATAGCATTAACTGCCATATAGCAGGATTGATATTACATAACAGTTCAGTATTATTTTTCTGTTTCTAGAAACGTTTTCCTAATTCTTAATATTTTGTTTTGATTGCTCAGCTTTTGGAAGGCTCTTTTGTTATCTTAATGCACCTTCCGATATCAGTGTCGCACTTTCCGTCCCCTGTAAAATCACTTCACATATATTTAAATTATTAGACTTGCTTGATTTTGACATCTCCAGTATGTAATTTGCATGTTGGGCTGTTCATTTTGCTAACAAATAAGCATCGGATTTTCTTTCATTTAATTTTTAGTCCTTTTAATAGAAAATCATAATAATTTTGCAGAGATTAGTATTTAAAAATATAAGAGAGAACCGTTCGACACCCACTGTAGCGTTGCGAAAGTTATCAATAATTAATCAGATATTAACATTTAATTAATTCTAACGTTTTATTTAGTTTTTTTCTGTTTATTGGAATTATCAAATTTCTTCGCTGATCTACTAGTTCAACGTGAGCAACATTGCATGGACAGATATTATTTCATCATCGCAACGTGCGATCTTTAAATGAGAAACGCAGGCTTATTATTTCATTCATTTATTTCATTGTTAATTTGTACTGCGTTGAACCTAAATTTTTAAAAATAGTATTTTGTAGCACTAAGTTGTTATCGATGGATTTAATTTAATTTTAAATATGTTATATAATAACTAGAAATATAAATGAAAATTTCACCGTTATCCCATTTGAACTTTTGGAGAAATGTTAATTTTTAAGCTAATAATTGAGTAAGTTCATGGCTTGAGCAAGCTGAAGGTGTGCATTGTGGTGCAGTGGATATTGGCTTAGAACGATAAATCGGAGAGCCGAGTTCAAATTCTAGTTGATATTCATTGTATTCACTTATGCGCAAATAACTTTAGGAAAGGTATTAATCCGCCTCTTCTGCCTCGATCTACGGTTTAAATATCAGGACAGATTGGTTTCTATAATCTTGGTTGGCAATTAGTCTACTGCAGAAAGTAATGGCAACCTACTGTAGGAAAATCTTCTGTCCTGTCAGTTACGACTTTTTCGAGACATGTCCGCCTAATCGTGTATCACGTATGGCACGTAACTGACTGAAGCTCATGGCAAGTTTTACAACAATAAAATGACGGTAGAATTTCCGCATAGGGATAACTAAGGACGAGAAGAACTATAATAAGATAATATAACACTGAGAGTGTAGTTAGAGATCATTTAAAAAAAAGAATGGATATTTTTGTAGTTATGTTTGGTCCACATATGAGAGATTAACTGTGCTCATATCCACTAATTGGCCTCCATAGACGTTCGACAAGCGCAGAATGTCAGTAGAGGACTTAACAGAACACCTCTGGTTCGTATGCGTTTTCATGTCAGACACCATTTTCCAAGAAAAAGGCTAAAAAATGGAATCAATTCTGCATACCACCATATTAACCAAATCCGTCTTTGACGCCGAGAATGGAATCCTGGCCTGATATCTCGGTCTCATTGATTTTCCAACCGCTGTAACATAGTTTCCCTATGACCTTTCTATAAGCACCTTCATGGTATTTTTTCTGGTGCACTTTCCGCTATGGTTCCTAGACTTTATGAATTTAAGCTCAGTACTAAATTGGCGGTGAGGTCTTATCATTTTACAGCTGAAATGGCTAGATGTAACTGTAAGCTCTATGATAACAGATTCTTCTAAAACACTTCTTGTTTGTGGAACTCTCTTCCGGCTTCTTCCTTTTCAGTCAACTTTGATCATTAAAAATATAAATACAATTTCAATCGTTATCTTATGCCTTCTTAATTCTTCTTCTTTTATTGTTATCTCTCCTTAGTAGTTTTTCTGATATTCTCTAAAATGCAGTCATTCATTGCACTCTAGTGGCTTGTGGTGCAGTGAATAACGGCTTGGAACGGGAAATCGGGGAGCCGAGTTCGAATCCCAGTTGAATTCTTTGCATTCTCGTACGCGCAAATACTCTTGGGAAAGTTATTAATCTGTCTTTTCCCTCCAGTTATGGGTTAAATAACAGGACAGATTGGGTCCTCTAGCCTTGGTTGGCAACCAGTCTATAACACGTGGCTATTCTGGCCTCTGTTCGTGATTGCTTCGACACGATAGCTGGTCTTCAAGCCGTCTATTACAACGGTGTTCTTCCTTGCCCACGCTGTGAATTTTGATCACAAGGAAGTCACGCTGAAATTCTGCTAGCTGTCTCTTTACCAAGTTGAACGAGACCAGATGCGCGCGCACATTTTGGTTAATGAAAACGGCATCAAAAATGAATTGAATGACGCCTGAATACATTGCAAAAAAAGTCTTTATATACAGACAAAAAGAAACAAAAAGAAATATAATATAACAGATGTCAATCCCTTCTCTCTACGACGGAGCGGAAGTTTCGTCTAAGAGTAGTGTTTGTCTTCTTAACATAAATTCGAGTCCGTGGTTGGTGATTTCTGTTCATTCCAATCGGAGTTTTCAAGTTTGTGATGATTCAAAATATCTGATTCGAGCTTTTCACCGAAGCTTTACGGAAACTGCCGAAGATTGGTCTTTGTGCGTGGTGGAAAGCGGCGGTGGTAATTTGTCTTGTCTGTCGCAACAACTGGTCGTTGTTTAACTTTAACTCTTTTCTGTCGGTCGGTATGCTGGACTTTTTCTGTTTCTTTACATCCTCAACCAGGAACTCTATTGGAGGCGACCGTCTCTATCTCTACGGTTAGCACCCAACGCCGTGGTATTTATCTCTGTCTCTGTACAACTTTAGTCAGAAACTCTATCGGAGGCGACCGTTTCTGTCTCTATCGTCACTTCCTTGTCGTTACATCTCGGCTGCAACTCAAAAACTGATTATGGCCCTCTGTGGCTCTACTTTTATGCATGTTCCAAATTCTCTTGTGGGCGGTATGACGGATGCGGGGTGTCCATGCAAATCAAATCTTTAGCCAATGAAATCACTTCCGTCGTCGCATTTTGAGGCGGAGTTACTTCCTTCCCTTGTTTTAACCAATGAAGCGGCCATATTTCTGGTGACACCATTTCTTTCCGTCTTCTTCTTTTTGATTCAACTGAATACATCATTTATTTTTCAAATTTTAAAATCTGTTCACATCAAATTTGAGAATTTCAGAATTTAATCTTTTTGGCCTCATAAAAATTTGTGACAATCCCCAAACAATATTTTGGCTACTGCTTACTTCTCAGTTTTACCAGCTGTAAGGCTCAGTGCTTTCAATGGTACGTTATTTCCGCTTTGTCAAATAATGATGCGATGACCCCCGTCTGACCTGCTGCCCACACCTTTTTTTTTTTTTTTTTTTTTTAATCATCTCACCCCAAGCAAGGCATTCCACTGCCACTATTGCGCATGGGGCTACATAGGGGAAGGTAAAGAGAAGGAGTGGATAGACATAGGGAATGTCAGGAGAAAGGTGATAGATGAGTAAGGATAGCAAGGATAAGTGTCGGGCAGATGGGAAGAGTGTTTGATAGAATGGGAGCAGGTTAGTGTGTTAGGAGGTGTCTATTGACCTTACATTTAAACTCCTGGAGATTGTAGCCGTCGGGGAAGCAATCGTTTGGAAGAGAATTCCACAGTTGGGAAGTGCGAGGAAAGAAACTGTTGGAGTAGAAGTTACGGCTGCATTTTATCGATTTCACTGTAAAAGGGTGGGATCTAGTTGCTAATCTAGTATCTCGTGCAAATTCGTATTTAGGGGGCACCAGTGATCTAAGTTCATCGGAGCAGAAGCCGTGAAAGTATTTATAGAAGAGACACAGCGAAGCCACGTCTCGCCGGTGGGAGAGAGACTGCAGGCGGTCTGCCAAGTCGGTATCTATCACATTACAAACCCTCCTCTGAACCTTATCGAGAAGCCCGAGGAGAACAGCAGGGGCACCCGACCAGATATGGCAGCAGTATTCAATGCACGGGCGGATGGTAGATTTGTAAATGTGCAGGATAGATTTAGACGGAAAAAACTTCCGGGCCCTACACAGAGAACCGACTTTCATAGCAGCGGATTTAGCAATGGATTCGATATAGTCATTCCATTTGAGGTCCGCTGAAAGTGTGAGACCAAGGAGGCGTAGTGTTTTACTCTCTGGGAGGCAAGCCTGGTCCATGCTAATGGGAGGTAGGTGAGATTGTCGATGATGGTTAATTGACAGTAGCTTCGTTTTAGAAGCATTAAAATTTACTAGCCATTTCTTACCCCAGTCCAATATGGATTGGAGGTCTTTTTCAATCTCGGCTGCAAGTTTAGCTTTGACGCCTACACCAGATTTTTGTTGGAGGCGAGAGTAAACTGTGGTGTCATCGGCGTACAAACCTATTTGGGTTCTTATGGAATCAGGGAGATCATTAATATATATCAGGAAGAGTGTAGGACCTAAGATGGAGCCTTGGGGGACACCTGCGTTTGTATGGTAGTTCTGAGAGGCATGTCCGTTTAATACCACTTTCATTGTGCGGTTAGAGAGGAATGACTGGATTAGTTCAAACAAATGTCCAGTTATACCATAGCTCCGCAGTTTACATAGAAGGCCAGCATGCCAAACTCTGTCGAACGCCTTAGATATATCCAATGCAACGGTTCGAGCTTCGCCATTCCTGTCGAGTGCCTGGTATATGTACTCGGTGATGGTCGTTAGCATATCAGCAGTAGACCTGGTGAAGCGGAAACCATATTGCTTGTCCGAGAGGAGCCTGTGTGCTGTGAGATGCTGAACCACCTCGGCGTTGATAATGGCTTCGAACACTTTGCCAAAGATCGGAAGAAGGCTGATAGGGCGGTAATTTGCAGGGTCAGAGGGTTCTCCAGTGTTTTTAAATATGGGAACTATAGAGGAAGATTTCCAACAGGCAGGAAAGCAGGAAGCAGATAGGCAGAGGTTGTAGAGCTTAGAAAGGATAGAGGAGAGTTCAGGGGCACATTTCTTTAAGACTATGGTTGGGATTCCGTCACCACCGCTCGCTTTGTGAGGGTCAAGTTTTAAGATTATCTTAGAGACAAGCGAAGGTGTAATGTGGACATCATTCAGTTGTGCCTCGGTTCTAGGTGAGAAATCGGGTGTAAAGACTCCAGACGAGTCCAGACTCGAATTGTTCGAGAATCTGCGGGCAAAACATTCAGCCTTATCTGCTGGGGAGGTGAGGACCTCAAATTTATTGATTAGCGGGGGTATTGTGGACTTGCTCTTGTTAAGTACTCTTTTACAGAGTCGCCAGTAGTCTTTAGAGCCGAATTTAGAGCATGCTATGCGTTGCTTCATTCTGGCAGCAAACAACATCTTAGCTTCGTTAAGTACCCTTTTACACTTATTACGAGCTGAAGTGAAAAGGCGCCTGTTTTCTTCCGACGCATAGTTACGATAAAGTCGGAAGAAATGATTCCGGTGGGCAATGGCAGCCGAACAAGCAGGTGAGAACCATGGAGACGAATGAGATTTAAGCTGGAATTTCCTAGCAGGGATGAAGGCATCAATGCCAGCCTTAACCCAGGAGGAGACCTCGGATGCACATTCTTCGATGGGAAGACTAAAGACGTTGTTCCAAGGGATGTCACAGAGGAAGTCTCGGAACGAATCCCAGTCTGCTCTTTGATAGCAGTATGATATTCTACTTGTCTGTGTTTCATGGGTCGGGCGGGAGTGGAGTGAAATATTGACGGACACTACAGTGTGGTCAGAGTTTCCAAGAGGGCAGAGTTGTCTGGTAGTGCAAGAGTCTGGGATGGAAGTGAAGCAGAGGTCTAGAAGTGAGTTGCTTCCGTTAGGGTTGTCGGAGAAACGCGTGGGGAAGTCCACTACTTGCGTAAGGGATTGGGTGATTGAAAAGTTCATGGTGTGGACACCAGCAGGGTCAGTGACAGCGTTCTTCAGCCACTTGGTGTGGTGGGCGTTAAAGTCACCAAACACGAATACATGGGCAGAGGGATGGGTAGAAATGGCTTTGTCAATATTGTCAGAAATGATGTCAAGTAACGAACAGTCAGGGGAGGAAGGAGAGCGGTACAGAAAGAAGAGATAGCTAATCGAGCTGAGAAGTGAGAGGCGGAAGCACATGAAAGAATGATCTAGGGATTCAAAAGATGACACCCTAGCTAAAGGAAGGTGTTCGCTGACATAGACACCAAGCCCATGCATATGAACATTGGAGTCCTTCCTGAAGAGGGGAAGGTAGCCAGGAACGCAGAACTCAGATGAGGGGATAGAAGGGTTAAGATTAGTTTCACATAGGGCTAATATATCAGGTGAGTTATTATGGAGGAAAGAATCTACGCTGGGGAAGTTGGTGCGGATGCCGCGAATGTTAGTGAAAGAGATGCAGACAGGTTTGGGCGTTTTCAAATGAGCTGGTTTAGTTTTGTTATTATGTTTGCTTTTTTCCATAGTAATTCAGTGAAGGAGTGGTCTTAGAATAGAATCAGTCGGTCAATCATTTGCAACTTGTGAAGGATGGAGACTGGCGCGGCCTACAACATAATGTGGCCTCGGGGTTGCCCACCGAACGTTCATGCAGGGACGCCCGTCCATGCGCGATATGGCACTACAAGAACCCCGGTATTATTCAACTGTTGATCAGAGCAGCCTCTCAAGACGCTACGCAAGAGTTCGGGCTCCTAACTACCAGTCGGAAGCAGCAACCAGGAAACTGCCAACCCGGTACCCTCAGAATGTAAAGACGTTGCCACCATACTCCGTAACTGCAAAGAGCTTCCAGCTGAACTAACACCAAGACCAGAGAAAGGGGATGAACCGGAAACCCCTTCCTAAACAAGAAACAAGAAACACCTGCAAATGTTTTTTATTCACTCAGCTAGTTTCTAATATTTCATTTTGAGAAATGTTTTTCACAATTCATTAGCTGCGTTCATATTGCAACCGAAGAAACAAGTTTATTTTTTCTCTTTGCTCATACTGAAACAATTAATCTGCACAATTAATAATAGAATTAATATTAATTTCTTTCGCTCCGTCGTGCTAAAATAGTGTTATATTTTTCCGCATGCAAAAAAAAGTGTTACAGTCTACCGCAGAAGGTAATGGTAACATACTACGGGATAATCTTCTGCCCAGTCAGTCATGTTTCGAAAGAGACATGATTTCCCAAGCGTGTATCACGTATTGCACTTAACTGACTGACTGGTAGTAAAAAGATAAAAAAACTTAGTGTTCACATCACTCGTAAGTGTAACCTTACAAGGGTATTAAGTGGCAGTATGTCTCCTCAATACTCTAGTAGTTTTGGTATTGTAGTTGTTTTATGTAATGCTGTCGTCTTGATGACCCCATCTCAGTCTAAGATTTTTCGTCCGTCCTGCTCTTTGGAATTGTTCCGACTACCGAAAAAAAAAAATGATATGACAGTCTCCTTCCTGTTCTACACAGTTCTCAGTTTCTGGACAACTTCGAAATACTCAGCTATCTTTTCAGTTTCTTATAGATTTTTGTCACGGCGTAACTCGCTGTCTTTATGTTCTGTATATAGTTACAGCTATTATATCCTTCTGCTGGCTTAAATTGAGTGATGTATATGAATTCCAAAGTCTTAAACGATATCATGTTTCTATTCCTTTGGGGCTTACGGCCATATCACGTTGAATACACCGATTCTTGCTCGATCACCGAAGTTGAGCCTGGTCAGTACTTAGATGGGTGACAGCTTGGAAATACCAGGTGCTGTAAGCGTTTAGTGACGGATGTGCGTTGTGGTGCAGTGGATATCGGCTCGGAAAGAGAAATCGGTGAGCCGAGTTCGAATTCCAGTTGAATACCCTGCATTTACTTAAGCCCTGGTACCCTTTGGGAAAGGTATTAATCCGTCCCTTCCCTCCAGTTATGGGTTAAATAACCAAAAAAAAATATAACAATAAATTTTGATACTCGAAAAGAAAAAGTATTACTAGACACAAAACTTATATAAAAAAAAACAATAAATTGTTGAAAGAAAAAGGTATTACCAGCAATAACTAAATAAGATTTAGTTGGCAATAAATGACCCACCGAGGTTGATGTACCATAAAAAGAAAACAACCAACCAACTATGGTCAGTGTTTGCATATGCCATTGATCGGTATGATTACTAGAACAGTTTTCAATAGATCATCTCTACTCAATACTGCCTATCCTTGTATTCTTCCTAGTGAAATTTATTACATATACGAATTATATAAGTCTCTAATCTTGTGTTCTATAAAGACTAAATTTGCTGCTCTCCTTTCTTTTATCTCATCTGAACTTTATAAATTTGCTTCTTATTATCGCTCTTAAGATTATGATTGACTTGAAATCAATGAAACGATCCTAAGAGAATTACGTGTCCTACCAGGATTTGTTACTGCCTGGCATAATATTAACATCATAAGATACACGGATCACACTGTGCAAATGGACGACTCAGAAAACTGAAAAAACTCTCAGACAAATTCATAAAGGAAAACAAAAAGTTTAGCTGCCTATCCTTGTAAAAGGACAAGCCTCTCGTTATCTAGTTATAATACTCAACACCATTACTCACGCTCACTAACAGAGATGCTGACTGTGTTAGTCCGTCGGGGACGTGTCCAACTTGCCATGGTCAGACAACTTACAAGCTAATCTGAAGTACTGAACGGAAGATTTGTTGTAGCTCATCATAATTCACCAAAATGAAACATCTTCTTGAAGTTAAAACGGCTTCTTGGTTTTCAGTCAACATTGATTTTCAAAAAATTAGATGTAATATCAATTGCTATCTACTATCTTCTTAATTCGTGTTCTTTTATCGTTATCTCTCCATCATAATGTTTGTTACTTTCTCTTATTCCTAAGCATTCAGTAATCCCCCCCTCAGCGTTTTAGTGGCTTTATTGATTTATTTGTGGTGAAATAATAACAAAATGTGCATTTTATCACATCCAATCAATTAAGATCAGATAAGAGCCAATCCCTGGTGTAGAATTAGTGCATACATTATTATTATTATTTCAATATATTTTTCTGATACCACTGTGTTAGATTTAAAGCTCTGGTTGATTTTAGAAGGTCATATGACAAATGATACTCGGAAATATCTTTGGTTTGGGGCAATTTAGCTTTTAGAATCAATCGAAAATTGAAAGAGAAAAAAAAACACATTCAATACTGTGATCTCTTGTTTCGCTTTTAGTTTATAAAAGGCGAATATTGTTAGAGATTATACAGAGGGTAAGCTTTCCTCTTCCATTTAGTAGCTTTGATTGAAAAAATAAGAATAGAAATCACTTGATTAATCCATCGCTTTACAAACGCGGAGCATTGGTTTAATCTGTGATTCTGTCATATTTTGAATCTGATTCCATGTCATATTTTTGACAGGAAAAACGAAGTATATTAAAGAATTGGTGAATCGTATTTTTTCACCACGTAAATATAAAAAAAAAAAAAGGTTGAACCATAAACAGATATTAGGACATTGTTTTGTTTAATTCGTTTATGAAGACTTTTATACGCTATGCCTCGTAATATAAATCGCAAATGACCGATGTAGAAGCTACCCTGAAATAGCAGCTGAAGGAGGAAAGCTGGGTTGATATTCACAGATTTACGATTTATAACACCTTTTTGTTGTTAACGAAACCGGCTTATTGATTTTAGCTGCAAGCTCTTATTTATGAGACAGCAATCTCACTAGAACTACCACTTACAATAATGGGAGATTTTCCTGAAATTTTGTTCTCGCCCCTGGCATGTAAAGCGATCCCCATAACTGTATTATAAAGAAGTAGCCATTATTGCCAGAAGATGTTTTTTCTCAAATTTTTAGATTCTTTCTAAGGCCTGAAGTTTATGGTTAGTCTACAATAAAAATGAATAATTACAGTTTAGATCCAATAATGAAATCACTTAGGTTTTGGATTTACGAGACCAGTACGAATTATCGAATTCAGATGTTTGGAAAATTCATAAAACAATGTTGTGGAGTAGTATCTAAACTTATTTATAAATGGAACTTTGTGTGTGTGTGTGTGTGTGTGTGTCCGTTACCTATAGACTCCGAAACGACTGAACCGATTTTCTTGAAAATTTACACAGTTGTGCTATAAGCGTCTGCGAGTGTTCTTAACTAGGTTTTGTGCCGAGGTACCCCCGATAAATATCAAAAATCGATAATAAATAAATCGAGTTATAGAAGGAGGGATCCGATGTTAATCAAATTTGATACACTCATAGAAAAAGACATAAGAAACGATATTCAGAAGTTTCAAGGTCGCAGTTCTTACAATAGTGCAGAAAATCGAAAAGATATATATATATATATATATATATATATATACATATATATATTGTTAAATATAAGAGACAATTAATGTCTATTATGTTTAATCATGAGCCGTTCTAAACGTCGTATTTTGGCTTTAATTTCAGTTGAAAATAAAGACAAAAATTCTCCAATATTTGGATAATTTTTTATTAATTTGCTTCTAAGCTTTCGGCTCACATGAGCCATCTTCAAAGAGGTGTTATTTAGACTGTAATACAATAACATCCGCCATCACCGACGATTTTATTTTGTGTTGACATAAAACTCCGCTTGGCAACGGCAATAGTTACCAAAAATAATAAACGCAGTTCTCAAATTTGCAATGCGAATTTATGACGTCACACCGCGTGATAGCGCGAAATGACAACAAAACCATTAATTCAAATGCAATGTAATGTGTTATGTCCGGATTTGAAGGTGATTTTATTGAGTGTTGGTTGTTTAGATTTGATGTACATGGCCTCCATACACACACACTATATATATATATATATATATATATATATATAAAAGGCAAGATGTTTGTGTGTGTGTCTGTTTATTTGTCTGTATGTCCTTTATACAAATCCACAATTTTTACCCGATTCTCACACAAATATTCTTTAGGTTGAGTCTGAGCTCCAGGACAGTGGATTAGATTTAAAGCTTTCATTACACCCGAGCAACGCCGGGCTATACTGCTAGTTATTCTTATTTATTATTAGATGAAAACTTGGCATCTATTATTATTATTACTACTATGATTACTGTTGTTGCCTGGTATCATCTAGCCAGGGAGCAATTTGAAGTGCCTGATTACCGAATCCTCTTCCGGGTCTCTGTGTAAAAATAGTTTTGTAGGTGTGTTATCTATGGAAAATAGAAAATATATCATTTGGAAAATTTTATTTAAATGAAGAGTGTTTTGCGGATGGTATATTCAATTTGTTTTAGTTTTTTATAATGTTTCATCCCATGCAAGGCAATAAAGCTACTAAGACACAAGTGGTTACTAGGTATGGAAGAATTAAGAACCAAAATATTATTAATAAAGAAAAAAGCGAGAAAAGAGTAATTAGGAAGACAGTAGATAGCAATTGGCATTTTTGCACAAAGAAAGGATTTATCGCTCTAAGATGCTGATGTGCCCATGAACTGTACTCACATGATTTTCGGTAGCCTTCATTATCATAACAAACTCCCTTATCACAACAGTCGTAGTTTTGAAAAATACTTTTATTATTGTTATTCTTTCTTGACTTGTGTTGATTTCTCTTTAATTGTTAATTTTTTTTTATTGCAGTTTTACTCTTCTCTGTGCGTGGTGGTACAGTGGATATCGGCTCGGAACGAGAAACCGGGGAGCCGAGTTCGAATTCCAGTTGAATCCATTGTATTCACTTACGCGCAAATACCCCTGGGAAAGGTATTAATCCGTCTCTTCCTTCCAGTTATGAGTTAAATAGCAGTACAGATTGGGTTCTATAGCCTTGGTCGGCAACCAGTCTACCGCAGAAAGCAATGGCAACCTACTGCGGGATAATCTTCTGCCCAGTCAGTCATGTCTCTTTCGAGACATGATCGCCCAAGCGTGTTTCACGTATGACACTTAACTGACTCTTCTCTAAAATATTTCGCCGTGTGCGTGCCAGTGGTTGGATGAAATGGTTTTATGAACGGGTTCTCTATTTTTTTAGATTCCATTTTTTTGTCTAAAAAATTAAGATTCGAATTGTCTTCTTTTTCATACCAAAATTGTGACTATGAAATTATAAACCGGTTATTTCTTTTTTTTTACAGCCGAAATTTTTTGCCTTCATAAGCGAAAGATTACGAACTTTCTTTCTTATACCTCAGATGTATTTTTACAATAATGTTTCCTCCGTACAAGGTCAAAGAGCCCCTCAAGATAAATGAGTTACTGAGTAAGAGACACAGTTTATATGATTATGTGGAAAAGATAACTTAACTTTAGTTTTCAATATTTTTCTATTAAATTAGAAGCCGGCTCTGTTTTCATTATATCCCAGATTTTGTCATGAATTCCCAATCTGTCAACCATCTAGATACTGAACAGGTTTTATGTTTGTGATCGTTTACGTCTGTGATCGTACAAGAACTGGTGTTTGAACGTAATATTGCCGTAAGCATATGCAAGTGGATATATATAAGCAAGTGGGTATGTCTAGCCACACTGATAAGCCGTGATACAGCGAAACGGGCTTGTATGTGGATGACTAATATATTATGCACTCATTACGATTGAGCTCTTTGGAGAAGAAAATTAAAAATTTTCCACTTCAGCTATATGCGCGACACTTCAGAAATGAATTGAGTTCTCTCGGTGACTGGCGTCTGTATACACTACTTATATACAAGACGTTAAAATTTCCCTTCTCTGATGCCATTCGCCGATGACTTAGGGAGTAGGGACTCCGACTGACACCAAATCGGTCGAGTTTCGATCCCGGCTAGAAGAAAGTGGATATGTCTAGCCACACTGATGAGCTGTGATACAGCAAAACGGGCTTGTATGTGGATGACTTATATATATATATATATATATAAAACGTAATTTTGAAATAACGATCTGCAAATAATCTAAATTAACCAAAACAAACAAGAACACATTCGGATTTAATTTGGCAGTCAGTGTCTTTTTCGGTTTAAATTTATAAAATCTTTTTCTAAAAACAATTTTTCAGTAAAATAAGTTTCACCAGTAACTGTTATTGTTCTTTCATCATGAAATTTTAATTTAAAACAAAAGATGATTTTGTTGATATAAATCGTCTTTCTAAGTATCAGATGCTACTGAATTTCAGGTACTATAAGCTTGGATGAGTAACTGGTGTAATGGATAATGAATGTGTGAGTGGTTTACTAGATAGTAGCACTGAATTAGAAATCGGAAAATAGACTTCTAATTCAATTCAGTTTCGTTATATTCTCTCGCGTGCAAATAACTTTGTGGAAGGAAAAAAATTACCTCTTCTTCCCCAGCTATGGATTAATTAGTAGGACTTGCATCAGTAAATTCTTATTATCTCCAAAATATTATTCAAATCTAAATATATTTTCTAGCTTTAGATAAATTCCAAAAATCAAAAGATTGTTAAAAAACATTCACTGAATCAATATAGCTTTATACAGTGTGTCGCCTTAAAATGTAGTCATTCTTTAAATGAAAATAAGTGTTCATTGACATGCAAACAAGATAAATGGTTAAAATTCAAAATTATTAATGTGTCTTGTGGTGCAGTGGATATCGACTCGGAACGACAAATCGGGGAGCCGAATTCGAATTTCAGTTGAATTTCTCGCATTCACTTATGCACAAATACCTTTGGGAAAGGTATTAATCCGTCTCTTCCCTCCAGTTATGGGTTAAATAATAGAACAGAATGGGTTCTATAGACTTGGCTGGCGACCAGTCTACCGCAGAAAGCAATGACAACCTACTGCGGGATAATCTGCTTAGTGTATCACGTATGCCACTTAACTGACTGAATGTGTATTGAAAGTTAACCGCTTAAATTAGATATTAAATCAAATGAAATTCATGTTTATAAATATTAAAACGGACAACAAAGTCACAAAAGTGAGTAAATGTTTTAGAACAAACTGTATGGAGAGAGAGAGAGAGAGGGAGAGAGAGAGAGAATGAGCGAGACAGAGAGAGTGTATTAGAAACGAAGAACAGGACAGCAGACATTAGGCGTTTTACGTTCTTTTTATAATAAACGATTTTTTAATTTGTAGAATGAACGGATATTTATTTGCAAAATCGCCATCCATTTCCGGATGGAATTGGATCGGGCTGGTTTTCATTATTTAATTGTTAGACACCTGTGTTGCTAGAAATTGTGGCGCGTGCGATGGGCTTTGTCACAGCACAAAGCTTAATTATCAGTGACAGTGACATTAAGATTATCAAAGATAGAGGGAAAAATAAAGAACTACGATAAACATTATGTCAAAACAATAGAAGGAAGCAAAAGAGAACGAAGGTTGAAACATTTTAGATCTAAAAACAATCAACGGGAACAGACTTCACCACACATTTCAAGAGACATTTCTCTTATCGTTTGCTGTTTTTAATCGATTTGCTCACAGTGTTTATCTTTTTGACGATCGTTGCAGTCTGGTGGTTGGTTTGGGCAGAATACTTGCGAAGTGTTTCGTCTTCAAGAAAATTTAATTCTGAACTGAATAAATCTGCAATGCAGCGTGTTGTCGGTAAGAATTCGAGCTTATACAAAATAAATTCTCTAGTTCTGTGAAAATAGTAATCCCAGAGAGTAACTTATTTTCAAGTTCTACGTCAGACGCTCTGGAAAAGTCAATCGACGATGAGCAGAACACGTGACTAGCGAGGAAGAAAATAGGATTACGTGGAAGCTTATACTGAAGCCGTAGAGAGATGATTAATATATATTTAATTCGCCCTTGTGTCATACATAATCAAACTCCCTACAGCTTACTGATTATTCCAGAGTTATCATCAGAATTATTAGAAGGTTTTAATCAGAAAGCTTGTGTATGGTTAGAAAGTGTATATTTGTGGAAGAATAAAATATATACATTTTTTATGTTATGATTTATTGATAGAGAAGGATAACATGAATTGTAGCAGTTAATGTTCAATGAGAAAGTTAAAGGTATCAAACATTCGTACAAATGTTCGTAGTAGCAATTTATTGAAAAGGGTTTATGCGTACGTAGGTATGTATGCATAAGCGTTTGTTAGTTAGGAATGTCTCTGAATGGAGAAGAAGTAAAAAGAATCAGCACACGAGAAAAAAAAGAGAAGGAGGACAATGTGCGACGCGACGTTTTATGTCCGGATCGACTTGAAATTGAAGTTACATTTTAGATGTGTCTCTCTCGCTGCTCCCATCTAACTGACTGACTAGTCCTTTATAGTAATTAAGATTTTTCGGACTGGATCACTAAGTCTTCTGAGTCATGCGATTCGCTCCCTTTGTTCAGAAATCAATTTAACATCTACATGCGAAATTCGGTTTCGAATTTTTCAATCCTTTTTCTATTTGGGAAAAACCAGGATTTCACACGTCATTGTGCATTTTTGTATACGTGAAGAAGAAGGGTGATTTTAATTCTTAATTTCCTATCAGCCACAATACTTACAATCAGAAAAAATAGCTCAAAATTCTGAGTCCTATAATGAAAAAATGGTGAATATTTTTTTTTTTTAATCATATCACCCCAAGCAAGGCGGTAACGCCACTGATGCGCAGGGGGCTACGTAAGGGTAAAAAGAATGGAAAAGAGAAAGCCGGAAACCACATCCTAAACAGGAAACAAGGGATGAGCCTCTTCACCTGTTCAATAAATGTGGGTGGAGTGTGAACCGGGCGATAGTTTAGTCTATCTACTCCAATTGAAAAAAAAAGTAAAAAAGGAAAAGAGTGAAAAGATTGGAAAAGAGAAAACCGGAAACCGCATCCTAAACAGGAAACAAGGGATGAGCCTCTTCACCTGTTCAATAGATGCGGGTGGAGTGTGAACCGGGCGAGAGTTTAGTCTATCTACTCCAATTGAAAAAAAATAAATAAATAAAAAATAAAAAAGGAAAAGAATGAAAAGATTGGAAAAGAGAAAACCGGAAACCGCATTGTTCTTATTCTATGTGCTATGTCTCTTTAGGACGTGAGCGCTCGTGCTTCTCCACAACTTTCTATCCTTTGTTTCATGAGGAACTGTTAAATACAAGAGAAGCAGAACAAAACAGTCAGTAGCCTCCTTAATGAATTGTTGTAATTGGATGATAGAACAAGGGAATTGTAAAGCATCAAAAGGTACTTACAGAACTCCAGACCAACGAGAATGCCTTAAAAATAGCAGTTACAAGGAAACTTATATTTATAATCAGAAAAACACGGTGTAAATTTCTGGGACTCATAATGAGAAAAATAGGGCCTAGTGAAATTAAAGTGAATGTAAATTATTTCATGTGTTGTCCCTTTAATGCTTGGGAAAACATGGTTCTCCACTATTTCCTGTCCTTTGTAGCACTTGGAAATATGAATATTGGTAGCATGAGTACAGCATCAACAGAAGTAAGGAGAAGCATCGACAAAGGAGGTCAATCATGACAGAAAGAAGATTAGTTTTATGCCTCCAAGTTGTAGCTTCAAGATTGTTCTATTGAACTAACATTAAAACAATTGTTGGTAAATATTGACGTATAATACTTGTGATCTGAAATCCTCCTGAGTCTAGTATTCTATATTCAGATTCAGTATAAATATGGAGATCAATTATTAAAAGAGGAAGACGAGATATTTCCAAACATGGGCAGTGGAACAAGAACAATTTATACTCGTAGATTGAATAAAGTGTTTAGTTTGAAATTCACTGAAGTTTACATGGATCGGCGGATACTGAAAAAAGGCCGAGGGTCACAAGGTTTTGATAATTACAACAAGATAAGGAGATCAGTCCAACTATAAATAACGTAAAAGACATACATAAACGTTTGGTTTTTAACCGACTACTTCTCGCTTAAATGTGCGTTGTGGTGCAGTGGATATCGGCTCGGAACGAGAAACCGGGGAGCCGAGTTCGAATTCCAGCTGAATCCATTGCATTCACTTACGCGCAAATACCCTTGGGAAAGGTATTAATCCGTCTTTTCCCTCCAGTTATGGGTTAAACAGCAGGAAAGATTAGGTTCTATAGCGTTGGCTGGCAACCAGTTTACTGCAGAAAGCAATGGAAACCTACTACGGGATAATCTTCTGCCCATTCAGTCATGTCTCTTTCGAGACATAATCACCCAAGCGTGTTTAACGTATGGCACTTAACTGGCTTTCTGACTTCTCGCTTACATCGGTCTCGATTTCGCTCACATTAAAATTTGACCTAGCGTATAATGAACGTGGTCACCTCCTTCTAAGCAGAGAAGGTTTAAAAAAATCATCAGAGACGCCACACACGTAGAAAAATCATGAATTACACGTTCAGCGGCATTTCTGTGACAATTACTGCAAAAGGCGCCTAATATTACCACATCTGCGAATGACAATGTAAAACTCTTCTTCTTTATGAGACATGTCATCTCAGAATGTAGGCAGGCATGGCTCTCCACAATTCCCTGTCCTTTGTATTTATTAATAATTTTGGTCTTTTTGTTATTTAACCCAAAAAATTATCCCCCCCCCCATCCATTTACGCAAGCCCACTAATTATGCTATGCGTTGTTTTCATCTGTTTCTTTCACCCTCAAACTGCTCTGGGAGTATCAGATTTTCTAAGCCACTTTTCGTCATTATGTTGTATCGTGGAGAAATGACAATACACAGATATAAGTAATACGTTTATTTTCGGTAGATACGGTAGTACACGTCCGTGTAGAGTTGCAACAGCTAGTGAGCTGAGTAGACAACGACCATGCTAGCCGTCAGCTGCCGACTCCACTGTTGCTACTCGACATTAGTCCTTTAAATATTGTGAACCGTATGTCACGTGTTTGAGCTTTGTTGCAACACATTATATGCTTTAAAATTTCAGCTACCTCTTTAAGTTAAGTATTAAGTTGACTTTTTGTTTTAATTTTTTAAACCTTGCTCTCTGCTCACATATTCAGTCCATGGTATCCTTCTGTAGAATTAATTTTTTTGTTGCTTCAAGTCTTGTCTTCATCCAGCATTCACTGCCACATAGGAAGACAAATATAATGTAACAGTTCAGTACTCTTTTATTTGCTTTTAACAAATATTTTTCTGTTTTTCTGTTTATTAATACTAGTCGTAGCTTTTGGAAGGCATCTAGACCTTCGAATTTAATTTCAGCGGTTTGTTAAAACACTTCTTTAATATTATATATTTTTGTATGTAATAATTTAGTGTATTGAGGCAGCAGATAATTATCTAAATATATATGTTAAACTAGCAGTATAGCACGGCGTTGCTCGGGTGTAATGAAAGCTTTAAAACTAATCCATGGCTCTGGAGCCCAGACTCTTTGGACGTTGGCACAAAAGACTAAAAAGCATTAGTTGTTTCCAGTTAAAGCGAAACCGTAGACTGAAAGAAAAATGAATGGATGTAAGTCAAATTTTCATTTCCTGGTATCGATATCAAATATGGTTTTTTCTCCGTAATCTGAATTTTGAAGGCTAAATAAGTCCTCTAAGTAAATGGTATCATGGCTGAGACTAAGAACTACAATTATACCTACTTAGAGCCAAAGCCGAAGCAAAAACTAAAAATAAAAGGGCTGAAAAAATACAGACGTACAGCCAAATAAACAGACACACACAAAAACATCTTGCCTTATATATATATATATATATATATATTATCAATTTTCTGCACTATTGTAAGAACTGCAACCTTGAAACTTCTGAATGTCGTTTCTTATGTCTTTGTCTATGAGTGTATCAGATTTGATTTAAATCAGACCACTCCTTCTATATTTTTTCGATTATCGATTTTCGATATTTATCGGGGGTACCTCGACACAAAACCTAGCTAAGAACACTCGCAAACGCTAATAGTACAACTGTGTAAATTTTGTCAACAACAATGCATTTTGTCTTCTTGCAATTCTTTTCGCTTACCTTCGCTACATTCTGTAGGAGACTTTGTAGTTTTCTTTCTTTTTGCATATCATATGTTGTTAAGATTGTGGTTGCTAATAATAAATCCTGTTAGGACTTCAAATTCTCTTAGAATTACCTCGCTATATAGGATTAATATGTCCGGCGAGCAGATACATCCTTGTGTTACACCTCTTTCTATCTTTGTATTTTGTATATCTACTATCCGTATGCAGTCGGTTTGCTGCCAGTATAGGTTTTTGATTATTTTAAAATATTTCCCAAATATCTTTGAAGCATATTTTATCGGACGTTTTTCTAGATGTCCTGCGAATCATTAGCGGTACCACATGCACTGCAGCCGCAGCAGGAGTGTTGTTGTTTGTTTGGCACGACAGCCTAACACTTTCCAGGCTGGTTTGAATTGTTTTCTTTCTCGTAGACCGGTTGACTATAGAAACCAGTCTATTTACCGATAGCTGATGGGGAAGAAGAGATAGATTCATACCTTTCCCAAAGATATTAACACAGAAGTGAATGTAATGGATTCGACTGAAATTCGAACTCTGCTCTCCGAATCCTTAATCCGAGCAGCTATCTATTACTTCATCATACCTTTATATGTCTGGATTTGCGCTGCCTATATTTTAGGATGGATCAAAGGATGACATTGTTCGAAATCAAATCGAAGGCGTCAATTATAGTCAGTCAGTCAGTCAGTCAAGTGCCATACGTGATACACACTTTGGATGATCATGTCTCAAAAGAGACATGACTCACTAGTCAAAAGAGTATCCTGCAATAGATTACCGTTGCTTTCTGCGGTAGACTGGTTGCCAGCCAAGGCTATAGAACCCAATCTATTCTATTATTTAACCTATAACTGGAGGAAAGAGACGGATTAATACTATCCTCAAGAGTATGTGTGCTTAAGTGAATACAAGGAATTCAACTGGAATTCGAACTCGGCTCCTCGATTTTTCGTTCCGAGCCTATATCCACTACACCACAACGCACATCCTGTCAGTTATGGTGATAATTAGAAATTATAGTAAAACTTCTAATTATCACAACGAGAAATTTCTTTTTTGTGATTTTATTGTTAACTTATCTGTTTCTTTACTATCTCAGTGATCAGGTATTTACATATGAACACATTTTGACGCATATTCATTTCTAAAAGTTCTATAAGTTTTTAAAAAGCCATGTCACCTCAAAATGCAGGAAATAATGACATCCCCGCAACTTCGTTCTCTTTACTTTCTGTGAATTGTCATGACTCCTTTCGAAAATATAATGGAATCATTTCGTGTTGTCTTTTCCGCCGCTTTGAATTCAGATTTCCTTTCCCTAGGTTGGCTGCCAACTAAGTCTTCTAGGCCCACTGCTCACTGAATTTTACCCCATATCTGGGGGATATGAAATAGATGAATGTCTTCTTCAATGATATTAGTTTGAAGTAAACATGACGATAATCGTTGTGCTACATGCATATCCATTTCTAAGGGCAAAGATAAAAATTATTTCGCTAGATGGTCCTTAGATTTGCAATCGAGATTACAAGCGCCTTATTTTACGCATATGTTAATAGGTTAGCACGTTTACATATGTGCATTAGTAAACATAGATATTGAACTGTAGCAGAGATATGAGAATCTTATATATATATATATATATATATATATATATGTGGGGGGGTGTTGGTTTTGTGTGGAGCATCTGTGAATAAGTGTTTGTGAATCTTAATCTGAAGAGAGGGCTGATTGTCGTAGTTTGGGGAATAATAATAATAATAAAAAGAATGCAAGATTTTACATGCCAACTTGAAGCACGTCTCGCAGACATCAAAGACAATGGCAGAGTGGAATGGTAATATTTCTGAACAAAGGCAGTGAATAAAAAAGAAAGAATCTTTATTTTTGAGGAGAGACAAAGATAGATTTACCTGCTCAAGTGGTAGACTGAAAAGTTCTTCAACTTAACTGCTCAAACACACAGATACGCACTCACACACACACACAGACATACATATATATATATGTGTGTGTGTGTGTGTGTGTGTGTGTGTGTGTGTGTGTGAGAGAGAGAGAGAGAGAGAGAGAGAAAGAAAGAGAAACAAAGGCGAATCACTAAGTTCGTAGCCTGTCACGCACTTAATACCAGATTTTTTATCTGAAACATTAAATGTATAAAGTAGGTATACAGTTGTAACTGTAGACAAAGTATTGTATTTATACAAACATATTAATTATAACAACAATAATTTACTGGATGCCTACTTTTGCAGCCTCCTGTATATGATTGATTGTGTGAACTAAATCATTAAGGGAGAAGCCTAATGATAAAAGGGACTTTTTTTAACAGTAGATATTAATCTTTTAACTATATCTCTATACGTGTCAAGGCACTCATTCCAAAATCTTTCTATTAGATAAATCAAACATTATTCTATAAACTTTCAGACCGAGTGTATTGTAAAGTACGTATGAGGCTGCTTTTAAAAGATTAAAGCATTGCTTTCGTAAATTCGGTAACTTTGAGTTCAATCTCTGGTGAGTTCTGGGCATGACAGTAAACTGCATCCAGCAGCAAGGCCTCTGATTGGGAGGTTATGAGGAGCATGGAACCACCTCTTAATTGCTGTTGTTCCCAGATCCACCCTGACCCGGAGTGGTAGCACCTGTAAGGATCCCAGCTATGGTCAAATAGTTGACCTCCAAACTGGGGTCAAAACATTACGAAAGTCTAAAATACCCTCTATAGTAATATATACATAAAAATATACTTTTATAGAAAAAGATATATTTTTGACGAAAAGATATGACCAAAAATAACATTTTTGAAGTAAAAATTATTACTATAACACATTTTTGAAGGGAAGAAAATTCTTCTCAGGAAGACATTTTTGAATACAAAACTAGAAGACATTTTCAGTTTTCTAAAATAAAAAAGAATAAAAACAAAGACATTTCATTAAAGTCTGACTAAATCAACCTTTTCACTATAGCCGAATATTAAAAAAATACTTTAAAACCCCACCTTTTTGGTATTAAATAACCCACAGAGGTGTTGATATGCCGTTAAACAAAACTCAAACTCAAACTCTGGTCCCATTATTAGAGACACAGCTTAATAAAACATGGCAAGTAGTAACTGAGCAGTCAGTCAGTCAGTTAAGTGCCAGTCAGTTAAGTGCCATGATCACTTGGGTGATCATGTCTCGAAAGAGACATGACTGACTGGTCCTGGAGCTCAGACTCTTTGGACGTTGCCACGAAAGACTAAAAAGCAATAGTTGTTTCCAGTTAAAGCGAAACCGTAGACTGAAAGAAAAAAGGAATGGATGTAAGTCAAATTTTGATTTCCTTGTATCGATATCAAATTTTCTGAACTATTGTAAGAACTGCAACCTTGAAACTTTTGAATATTGTTTCTTATGTCTTTGTCTATGAGTGTATGAAATTTGATTAAAATCGGACCACTCCTTCTATAACCCAATTTTTTCGATTATCGATTTTCGATATTTATCGGAGGTACCTCAACACAAAACCAAGCTGAGAACACTCGCAGACGCTTATAGTACAGCTGTGTAAATTTTCAAGAAAATCGGTTCAGCCGTTTCGGAGTCTATAGGTAACGGACACACACACTCAGACACACACACACACACACACACACACACACACACACACACACACACACACACACACACACTGACAAAGTTCCATTTATAAATAAGTTTAGATTATGAAGGCAGATATAAATCTATTTTATGAATTAAACCTTCATCTCTGAAATCACGAAAATCAAAGAACATTAAAAGGACCTGAAAAAAAAAATTGATTGAAGCTTACAAATCTTGAGAAAGCGAAAAGAAAATTTTCAAGCGGTTTGACATATCCGTTTTGCAATGTAATCCATTGTTCATGAATGGAAAAAATTTGATACTATAGCAACGCTTGCAAGGTTTTGGATTTTTTAAGAAAGAATTCAAGATGGCGGATGACTAATTTCACAAAGAAAGTTACAGTTAACTAGCAATCGAACATGAACGATATCTAGACAGATCTGAACGCTTGAACGGATGTAAACGTTTCACCAATTTCTATAACATTGAACTGACATGGATTCCAAGGGTGGATTGTATGAAAAATAAAAGACACTACTGAAGAAAACATAAAATGGCTCGTTTAGCATTCGTTGAAATGTTTGGGGATCAGTCGAATGTTTAATGGAATCAAGTTATTTGATCAGACGAAATAAATATTGATTTTTAAGAGATAACCAGCAACATCAAAGGGAAAGCAAGAGTGCTAGATAGATAGATAGAGAGAGAGAGAGAGAGAGAGAGAGAGAGAGAGAGAGAGAGAGAGAGAGAGTCGAGGAGACGGGGGAGACAGGGGGGGAGATAATGAGAAATGACAAATATGCTGACAATTCCGAAGAAAATTCTAAGTTATTTAATACAAACATATCTTTACGAGCGGATACTGAGAACATCTCAGCTTAAACAAGAAGACTATTATTAAAACAAAAGATTTGGCCAGATTTTGGCAGTTTCTTGGTTGAACTGATAACTCTCGTGTATATATATATATATATATATATATATATATATATATATATATATTAGTTATCCACATACAATCCTGTTTCGCTGTATCACAGCTCATCAGTGTGGCTAGACACATCCACTTGTTTCTGGCCGGGATCGAAACTCAATTGATTTAGTGTCAGACGGAGTAGCTACCCCCTAAGCCATAGGCACATGGAATCAGAGAAGGAAAATTTTAACGTGTTGTATATAAGCAGTGGATACACACGCCAGTCACCGAAAGATATATATATATATATATATATATATATATTAGAACATGTACATAATTTTTCTATATATAATCGCTACGAAGGTACGTTCGTTTCAGCATTGAAGCCTCAATGCCTCATCAGGTCAGGCGATGTGTAAAGTACTGGAAATCCTTTTCCTTTATATTTATTTAGTTTTGTTAGAGGTGTTGGCTGGGGTTTAGTGATAGGGTCATATTTCGTTGACAGTTGAAATTTTGTGGGGGAGAGTGTTTAGTTAGAGGTGTTGGTGGGGGTTAGCGAGATAGATCGTTGGAATTTATTTGGGGTGTTTCTGAAGTGGTTGATTGATGGGAGTCTTTGATTCTAGAGAGTTGTAAATTTTAATTATCCGTTGGTTAGACTATATCTTTATGGATTTCTTAGAAGAGCCGATAATAGTTGGCGTGGATATTTATTTATTTATTTTTATTTAAGCAGAGTCTTTACAGTCAATGTAAGTTTGCATGTTTAATCTTAACTTTGCATTTAGGGAATATGTTTTTTGTAATAAATTTTAAATTTTTGATTTTTAATTAGCTCATTGTTCGGAAACCGTTTTCTCTATGAAATTTTAAATTTTAAAATTTTTGATTTTTAATTAGATCATTGTTCGGAAACCGTTTTCTCTATGAAATTTTAAATTTAAAATTTTTGATTTTTAATTAGATCATTGTTCGGAAACCGTTTTCTCTATGAAATTTTAAATTTTAAATTTTTGATTTTTAATTAGATCATTGTTTGGAAATCCTTTTCACTATTAAATTTTGAATTTTTAATATCTATTCTCATATCTAGTCAATATATGATTCATCTAATTATGGTTATGGTTACGGTTATTAACCTTACTCTATGTTTATGGTTATTAACCTTACTCTAATTATTGTTATGGTTATTAACCTTACTCTAATTATGGTTATGGTTATTAACCTTACTCTAATTATGGTTATTAACCTTACTAATTATGGTTATTAACCTTACTTTATAATTAATATTGATCAACACCAATTATGGTTATTAACCTTACTTTATTAGTTAATACTAATTATGGTTCTACACCTTATTTTAATTTTAAAATTCTATTCTGGTTATTAATCCTACTCTAATTATGGTTATGGTTATTGATCTTACTCGAATTATGGTTATTGACCTTACTCTAATTATGGTTATTAACCTTACTCTATTAGTCAATACTAATTATGTTTATACACCTTATTTTATAGTTAATATTAAACCTTATAGAATTTATATATATATATATATATATATATATATATATATATCTTTATATATATATATATATATATATATATATATATATATATGTATGGGGTCCTACTTTTGGCTCTTGTAGTATTTTCTTAGCATGATTGTAATGTTAGCTCTCCTCTAATGTGCTTGCAGTGTACTGTGGTTTCATGCCTCTGGTTTAAAAGCTTGTTACTGTTCGTATATTTAAGGATCTCAATTTTTTCTCGAAGACAGAGGAAACGTGGTTTATTTATAGATTTAGCTGTTCTTGCTTGCTTAAGGATTTTCCATTTAACTTTAGGCATTTTATTTTCGTCTTTTAACTTCCAAAAGTATTTGGAGAGAGATGTCATGTTTTGTTTTTCTTTGTTATTGAAGGATGAGAGGTGATTGTAAAATCGATTTTTAAATACGTTCATGGTATTTCAGATATACATTTTTTCATCTTTAGGATTCTCCATGGATGAGATCGAACACATATATATCAGGGATTTCGTTAAACATTTGTTGTTCATGGGGCATTGGTTAGGGTTTCTACAGTTACAGGGGTTGTAATTATGGACCGGACTGGTATTAGTGTTGTAGTTATTTTTGTTGTGTGCTTTTAATATTTTGTTGTTATGTACTTTAATCATTTTTCTAGATTACTGGAGCAGCTATAGCTTAGTTTCATTGTATTTTTATTGAATATTTTATTTAGAGGGTTATTTTTGGGGAAATGCTTATCTATTAGTTGAAGAAATTTATGTCCCAGTTTGAAGTTAATTGATTGATTAAAAGGAGGGTTATACCATATGATTTTTGGTTTCTATTTTTGCTTTTTGAACTTCTGAATTTTTCCGCAAAGTTGATTTTTGATGATTGATATCCGCTATCCTTAAGGATTTTATCGTAGATTAGCTTGTGTTTATCAAGTATTTCTTTACTGGATGAGTGTGTGTTAATGCGGCATTCTATCGATGATGGGATGTGTTTGATATTAGATGGTGAGTGGTTAGAGTTGGGGGTTTATATATATTGGGTTCGCATTGTTCTTCATGTAAAGTTGGAAAATGTTCGATATTAAGTCTAATGCTATGTCTAAGAAGTCTACTTGCTTGATGTTGGGGTTAATCACCACGTTAAGACCAAAGGATTTAAAAACTTTATGAATTACTTTTCTAGTTTTATCGACCTTACTTCCAGTTGATTCATTTATTATCATGAGTCCTTCATCTCTATATAGTCATATATTGTTCCTATCGATTTCTTTATGCGCAGTGAGGTTGTGCAACAGGAATAACTCCACCAGATCAGAAGATTCTGCGGAATCCAGGGCTCCCATAGATAAATCAAAATCACCCGTTGAATTTTTGTCCACTGTTGGTTGTCGTGGATTAGAACTGATTTTCTACAGTTCAGAATTATTTTGATTTCATCCTTAGTGATGTCCGAGTAGAATTCGGCGAATTCCAGGGCGAAGTTGAAGAGGTCCTTAGAAATCGATGGGTAAAAATCCACGATGTCGAACTGTAAGGTGGCATTATTTTTTTTCCCCAAAGTTTTCAAACCATTTGATAACGTCCATTGTACCACTCCATTGCGTTAGTTGAATTTTTTCTTTTGTTTGCTGGTTGGTTCTTTCTAATATTACTTTGCTAATCCTACCGATTTCAGATTTTGTAGGGTTAATTATTCTCGTTGGTAATATGCGGTAAAAATCCGGTTTGTGGTCTTTTAAGAGCAGATATGCCTCCTTTGTTGTTATTTTGGGGACTCTGCCGCTTATTTTTAATTTATCCGTACATCACTATTATCACTAAACCCCAGCCAACACCTCTAACAAAACTAAATAAATATAAAGGAAAAGGATTTCCAGTACTTTACACATCGCCTGATGAGGCATTGAGGCTTCAATGCTGAAACGAACGTACCTTCGTAGCGATTATATATAGAAAAATTATGTTCTAAAATATAATTTATAATAAATATTCACAACTCTATATATTATATATCGAGCACTGTTTTAAATTAATGTTTTAGACGTTGTAAAAATTCTTCGTTCTGTATTCACTCGGATATATATATATATATATATATATATATATATATATATATATATAAGAGTTATCAGTCCAAGAAACGATGGCAGATAATAATTAGGTAGTTTTTGGTCATAATATAATCAGACCAGTCCACACTTATACTAAAAAGTGTTCAATACAATTATATTGTAAAACTTTTGAATATTTTCATTTGGAAATGAGTTATCTTCAGGTGATTTACAATAACTTACGTTATTGTAAATCGTCTGAAAATACCGAAAGTTTGAAACCTGGGTCGTGGAAATATTTTATTTAAAAATTATATATATATATATATATATATATATATATATATAAAAACCAAATATGAAAAACAACCAAAATTTCTGTTGGTTTGGTAAAGTACACAAATATTGAGGACGACTTTAGAATTCGAACTCCATGCGAAAGCAATATGCAGAGAGAGAGAGAGAGAGAGAGAGAGAGAGAGAGAGAGAGCAAGCAAGCAAGCAATAAAATATACAATCCTAACAATGACAATGAAACATGATTTTGTATTAATCAATATGGATGGAGGTTACTTTAGAACACCAAGCACTGGGAAAGTCATTAAGATTGAGAAGAAATGCATTCTCTAAAACATTCTTTTAAAAACTATTTTACCATTAGAACAATTATAACAATCATCAATCTATAGAAAACGTACAGGGAAACTAGACATTAAAGTGGTGGGAAAGTGACTGAAACCGGGAAATCAGGTCAGGACTAATAACATTGCAGATTCTTCTTTGGATTTTTCAACAATCTCTATAAACATTACAAACACTATTGATGTGAAAACACTATTCAATGTATGGACGAATATTAGACTCATAAATGTGTAAGATAGATGCTGTCGATAAAAATTGTTTAGCACAACGCAGTGAATCAACTTTCAAATCAGCTAACCTGGCAATTGATTCAACAGCATATATTAATACATATGTATATACATGTAGGCATGCTACCATTAAAATACAGGTATTTATATATTTATTCATATACACAAATAAAGTAGTATATTGTTAAGCTCAGTTTGTGCTTCCGTTTATCATAGTCGTTTATATAGGAGCGTATTTCTCATCATCGTCTCTTGATTTTTTTGTAAAAGACAAGCGAGAAAAGAAAAATGCCAAGTAAAAAAAGGAATAAAAATAGTTAGCTAGCCCCAAATATAGTAATCACTCAAAAATAACATTTGTATTTTTTAAATGATTAAAAAAATAAAATTTTCTCCGTTCACTTCTACGTGATTTAAATTTTTCTTATTCCTGTTCGTTATTGTTTTTATAATTTTATTTCATTATTTTTCCCTTAATTCCTTATTCTCTCTTCTTTATTCATATTCATTATTATTACCTATACTAATCGTTTTTTTATTCTTTCATTTATTCTTGATTTTGTACCTTACTTTTACATGTATTCCTTATTCTTACCTTTATTCTTTATTCTTAGTCATTAATTTTACATCTATTCCTTAATTTTACATCTATAATTTATTCTTAATAATTAATTTTACCTTTATTCTTTATTCATATTCCTAAAATCAGATCTATTCCATATACTTGCCTTTATTCTTTATTCTTATTCCTTATTCTTACAATATTCGTTATTTTACTCTTATTCTTCATTCTTATTCCTTTATTGAACTTATATTCCTTATTTCTTTACTCTTACTTATTTTTCTGAATTTAAAGTCTATTTCGTATTCTGACCCTTATTTCTTATTCTTATTCTACCTCCCTTCCTTATTTTTTAATCAGTATTTTTATCTTTATTTCTTATATTTATTCCTTAATTTTATGTATAGTCTTTATTCTTGTTCTTTTTTCTACCTCCATTCTTTATTCTTAATTAATTCTTAACTATAGATCTGTTCTATGTTCTGTGCATTATTTTATTTCCTTATTCTTACCTGTATTCCTATTCATTTGCTTCTCTGACGATTCCCCTTCATTCCTTTTTCATTCTTCTTTTTTTGTTGTTTTCCTTTTATATATATGCCTAATAAGCTCTTTGTTTTTTTTAGTTTTTTTGTCAGAGCTTTCTTCTTTCTATCCTCCATTTATTCTCTCTCTTAATAAATACAGTGGAACCTGCCGCATGCGACCATCGTCGTCAGCGGCTACCTGTTGTTAACGACCGTTGTCTATGCACGGACGATTTGATAATGTTAAGTGACCCTTAGTGGGCGATCACCTCCAGAAAGCGACCAGCGACTAACACCAACAACTGAAAATCAATGAACAAGCGACCGCTTAAAAAAAACAAAAAAACATTTCGGTCATACACTGCAAACTTCTAAATTAGGAGAAACTAAATGAGTGATCTATTTCATTTTGATTTAGGTAACTCCACAAAATCGCTGAAAAAACAGAAGGGAAAAGATCCCAAACTAAATAAAACAAAGTTCTATGGGCAAAAAGTTTATATTACCATTAAGAGGATAGAACAAAGCGTTATTTAAATATTTAAAAAAATTTTTAATTATTTCTAACACGTTCGAAATTGTTGTAACAATGTTGTAGAAAGTCTTTTTTTTATTACGTAAGCGCGATATCCAAATTGCCGCTATTTTATTAAGTAAACAAACGTAATTGTTACGCAATGCACTTTTTTTGGCCGTGAAAGACACATTAATTTGGAAATTCTTGCATAAATCAAATAATGGTTGGATTTTGATGAAAACTTCAGGACTTATTCCTAATTAACAGAAATCAATGTTGAAATAATTATTTTGTATAAAATATTGGTAAAAATATTTTTTTACATATGTTACACCCCACCAATTAATTTCCACAAATGTTTAAAAAATCGAATTTTGTCCACAATAAGCCTAATATAATTAAATTCAGGAGTCATTGGGGAATGCTAATCAACAGTTTTTTTTCTCCAATAGAGCCCCTTTTCTAAAAAATTGGTCCGAATTGCGAAAAATGCAATAATTATGATAATTTTTATGTGGATAAACTTCTGATTGCTTTTCTGAACAATATAAATTAAGCGTATCATAGTCTGAAAAGAAAAAAAAATTCAATGAATAATGAATTTTTACAAGAATTATTTTCATTTTTTTTAAATTTTTAATTATATTTAAAAATTATTTATAAAAAGTTTAAAACTATTGTTAAATTTCTTCCTCAACGTGTCCGGCTAGGTTATGTAATTAATGAATGAAGACTACAATTACTAATCGAAAATTTAAAAGCTTAATACAAATGATTGAGCCATTGGATTTTTAAAATAATTAAAACATTTTAATTGTGTGCATTTTTACGGTTGGCCGTACGTGATATTTATCATTACAAGGTTACGTGATTAAAGGGTTGTCTTCCCTTACATAAAAAAATTATATTCGTATAATTTTGTCGGCTCCGGCCTCCCTACTTTAGCCTTGTTTATAACTTCCGGTTGTCATTATGTCACTCGGCACTTGAGATAGCCGGCGTATATCGGATTACCTTAGCTAATAAAATGCTATAGCAAATATTTCAGAGAGTAAGCAAGTACTTTTGTTTGAAAACAGATAAAGGTAAGTTTTAACTTAAAAAATTGACCTCAATAACGTGTCAGCGACATATATTTTATTTTTGCCAGATTTTTAAAACAGGAATGTGACTACTGTTTAAAAATCTGTCATCAATCAATAAAATGGCGGTACTTTAAAATTTTTTTTAATCTGAAATATTTTAGATTCCAATCAATATAATTTCGCTTTAAAATACGCCAGTGTATTTTGTTTAATTGAATTACTAAATTTAATCTCTTGACTTTCAATTAAAACTAATTTTAAACCTAAAATATAACTTATTTATTTTAAGAATTTCATTTTAAAATCAGGTATCGAAAATTTATACTGAAAAGTGGAGGTACCTTGATTTGATCTAAGCCAAGAACACTTCCTCATTGTTTTATTATTGTAGTGTTGTATCAAACTGTTATTTCTTGCTGAAATGTACATTGCCTGAGTTCACCTCACGGTCAAACGTCGGCTGTTTTGTACAACATGTATTGCATTTGACATGTTCAAGGTATTTATCGCAGTCTCTGTACTGACTTGGATAAAATCCCAATTTTCCCAATTTTCCCTTTCTCAAATGTCTATCTCTTTCGTTCCTTTAGTTTTTTGTGTATCTATCTACTCTATTTCTATCTGGTTATATCTATCTCTATCTCTCTGTTTCTCTACCCCCACCCACGATCGCTGTCAGTTTTTTATATTTTTTTTCATGTATTATCGCATATTCTCTTTTGCTATCACTCACTTCTATGAAAAAACTGAAACCGTATTCGTCGAGAATTTTTCCAACCTACATATTTTATAAGAAATGGCTACTAGTAGTACTAGTACAGGCACACACAAAAAAAGCAATAACTGACTTTTTTCTAAAGTCCACTTAATAAATATTTTTTGTGAATAAATATTTTGGTCTCTTGTTGAACGTTGTAAATACGTTCATTTTTAATTTTAAAATGAATTATGCTGAATAAACTTCATTAAATTTACGCCATTTTATTATGCTCTCATTTATTTATTACCAGATTACATGGTAAGATTCTAATATGTACATTCTGATGAGTGGAGTATACGTTCCTGGCGTAAATAGCTCATGACTATGAGCCATTAGTGAGCGTTCACCTGCTGTATGCGACCAGTTTTGTATGACAGTAGGAGTGGTCGCATACGACAGGTTCAATTGTATATTTCAATATTATTTTCCTCTTTCTTTTTTCTTTTTTTTCCTCATTACTTCTTTTGTTCTTTCTTCTCATTTGTTCACTTTCTTCCTTTCTTTTTTTTTCTAATTCTCCCTTTTCTATTCTTTCTTCTTTTCTTTTCAGTATCGTTTGAATTATTTTCAATATTCTCCTTTAGAATCTCTCATCTTTGTTTCATTTCTAATTTATTCTTTCCCCTATCCTATACTATTAACCTCACTTCTTCTAACGCTCGTCCCCCACGTTACTCTAAATGCCGCCTCTCCCGGTCTTCACGCCATGATATTACCGCTTTCTGAACAGCCAACTTCTATTATCCGCCCTTCAATCGGCAGTTACCGCCGCTACAAGTAACATTTATATTTATCTTTTATCGATAGCTATTAACGAAAGCCTCATTATTGATAATTCCTTAGCTATACTGAGCCACACGGCATTCATAATGTGAAATATCTCTTGGCCTTAACGCACTGCATAAGGAAAATAATGAATCCAGTTATATTAAATTGACTGTTGATTTATACAAAGCGCATGCGCGTATGGCATTCTTCTTTTTTTCATGTGAAGTATTCATTCAGGACGTAGGCGATCATGACCATTCACATCTTTTTGTTGCTTGTAGCTCTTAATAATGTTTGAGAATCACGTTCATGTATTTGAATTTTGTCAAACACTCAAAAATGACTCCCACGTGTGCTCGTAAAAACTAACAGACTGTGATAGTATAAATAAATACCTACTTTGTAAATATAGTGAATGCCAGATAAAACGTTCATCTAACACACACACACACACACACACACACACACACACACACACACACACACACACACACACACACACACACACACACATATATATATATATATATAAATTGTGTGTTTATTTAGACAGCATTTTTTCATTGATGCATGTTTCATTAAATGATATAGACAAGTTTTTTCAATTTACTGTAATTTGTTTTCATATCGTCTGAAAAGCTTAACAGCATTATCTCTGAAAGAGGAAAGAAAATCACAATATTGATACATGTTTTTATTTAATTCTTTCTGAGCTTACATCAAAACACAACCATATTTAAACACGAAAACAATAAACAAAAACTAAAAATACTCGAAGCCATATACATGAAACAGTTGAAACCTAACCTGAACAAAATTAACTCCGAAATCGCCAGACACATTCTCAAATGCCTATAATAGATAACAGAAGCGATTGGTTATCCCAATAGCTTTCCATACTTAATATTTTTTGCCCCCCACTCTCGTGTGGTCATGTGAGACGCCACAAGCTGTACTGCGATTTTCGCTTCCAGCATGCACGCATGTGTTCACCAATCATCCACTCAAACAAAATAGACGATTACTACTATCGTACGTCCGCGAACTGCTCGTTACAACCAACACTATTTTCAGCTTTGATAATGGCTGATGTAAGCCGAAAGCTCAGAAAGGATTAAATAAAAATATTTATCAACATTGTAATTTTCTTTTCTCTTTCAACGATAATGCTATTAAACTTATCAGACGATATGAAAAAAAAATTACATAAAAGATGTCGATAAAACTTGTCTATATTATTTAATGAAACATGCATCAATATATATATATATATATATATATATATATATATATATATATATATAATAAAAGAGAGAAACCGCAAATGTCTTTGGTTATAACGTGGATTTTTTATAAAATTTATTGCATTTTGCTTTTTATATTTATTTCTGGTTTCGCGGCCTTCGTCAGGGAAAGAGTGGTTGTTTCTACGTATTATTAAAAGGAATTAATTATTCTTATAATTTTGGTGTTCAGTCACCGTTTTGTTTGTGTGTACTGTAGAAGTATTCATACTTTCTTGAACTTGTAAAGAAATTTTCTTCCGCTTTATGGGGTAATAAAATCATTGGTATAGGTCAGAAATAAAGGAATGGGGTCTTTGTTCTTATTTCTTATTTTTTTAATTTTTGTGACCTCAGGATCTACTTATATCTATTTCCATTTTTGCGTATTGTGTGTACGCGTGTCTTTTGCTGGTGTGCGTATATATATTCCTTCTCCACAAATATTGTTGTAAGTTCTGTCTTTTGTTATTGTAACTATTGTACTGTTCTGTGTGTATCCGTTTAGCTCCGGATATTGTGATGAATAATACCTCAGCATATTTACTCTGTGTATCGTATCCTCCTCGGCGATATAACACATGTATACTGTCTTATTATAATGAATTAGTTCACACACACACACACACACACACACACACACACACACACACACAATATACAATTTGCAAGTCTAGCATTCTTCTTTCATCTCTATGTCACCAATGTTTTGAAGCTTCCTGTTCTGCTCGCCAATTGTGATGTATAGAAACCCTTAAAGTCACTGGTATCTGTCCATTTACTATTAAGTTTCCCTCGCGCGCAACCCCGATTCCGCAGCTGACACATTCCGATCGTTACAAAAGAAAGCAAAAAAAGTTGAAAGGAAATTTAGACTATATCTCTGCTATGGTATCTTTTTGTTCTGCAACAAAGAACCCTGGCTCCATGTCAAGGATGTCGTTGGGTGTAACAGACTTTTGCAGACGCCTTTGTCCTTCAGTTTCATAACAAGAGGAATCCTTTGTTTAGATGATTAGTGACACCAGGATTCGAAGTCTTATCGGGATAGACAAGAAAACATTCTAAAATCTAAGCAGTGTGCCAAGAAATAGGAGATTTTGTTAGAGACAAAGAAAAGCGTACTAAATTGCTTTGTGCTGTCTGTCCAACTGCACAACAGTGAGTGCTGGACAATCTCTTTAAAGATGAAGAGGATACTTAAAGCAACAGAAATCTCGTTCTACAGAAAGATGATGCGGATACCATAGACTGAATATGCGAGTAACGACAATGTTTTGGAGAAAATAGAAACAACAAAGGAAACTACTACTTGACATGAAGAAAAGATAGTAGAAGCTGCTGAAGCATGAAATGAGGAAGGAGGGCTTGGAAAATTTGATACACACAGGATAGATAGAAGGCAAGAATGACAGAAGAAATCAACGCATAACATGTTTAATGAGTTTGAGTAGATGGGTAGCCGAAAAGGGATTAGAGTAAATAAAGAATGACAAAATTTATTAAGTGCTACGAGGGGCAAGAAGTTGTGGAGAGTCACGAGAGCCTACGTTCTAAGGGGATACGGTACACAAAGGAGGATAAGATAAAGTGCTGAAAAATATTTATTAATGTCTATTCTGAGAAATTTAAGAAATATAGAAAATGTAATTTTATTTTTAATTATTTCCCTCCAGGAACCAGTGTATCCAGGATGATTGGTACTAAAAAGATGACATAGGTATTTATAGTTGGGAAAAGAATGATCTTGGACAGAAAATCAACTTCCTTTACCAGGTGTTGCAAATGAACAACTGGAGATTAAAATCTTCAAAACAGAAACGACAATCTAGAAATACAACGAGTTGACACATATCTTCGATCCATCATAAAAATTTAGTATGTTGTTGTGTCGCCGCGGTTGACACGATACAGAGAAAGTGTTCTGCGGTATTATTCAGCACAATATCCGGTGCTAAACGGATATACACATAACAGTACAATAGTTACAATGACAGACAGAACAGAATTTACAAAAAAGAGAAAGGAGCGGTTTAGATCGCAATAGTCGCTGAAGTAATCAGTTCGAATATTACTCAAATGACACTCGAATATTACGCCTCGAATGCTACTATGCTTTACTCAAATAAACCATTTGAAGCCATAGGCCATTTCATAATTGAGAATGATGCAGAGTTGTCAGCCGCTCTACAACATATGTGGAGTTCTGTATTTCAAACATTTAAAAATACTTTGTGTATGGTGATTTACTAAAGATAGCCGAAAGGAATAGGGCACTCAGTAAGGTTTAAACTTACTGTTCAGTTGTAAATGATTCAGGGAGACAAGCTTGCTAACAATTATATCACATCGAAGTGCCTAAAATGATTTTCTAATCGTAGCTTAAGTGTAGCAGAGGGTCGAAAGTAACTCAGTAAACGTTGGAATCATGTTATTTATTGACGGATGCATTCCTTATCATAATATATACTACATAAGTATAAATGCGTGTGAATGAATATATAGGCGTCTCATATAGTTGTAATTGATCTAACGAGACAAACTTGCTAATCATTATAAATCGAAGTGCTCACTCTCGCCAAACATCCTTAGTGATTAGATTAGATTAGATATAGCCAATTTAGTATAGAAGATAAGCAACATAGCATTAAAAATAGGTCCAAGCAAACGATCCTTGTAGGTCTTAAAGAGGAGTGTTCATTGTTGGATCTCATAGACTAGTGCTATAGAATTACATGCAAAGAACGTTACCAAATAACATAAACTGCATCACTTGAGGACTTTCAAAAACAGCAACAACTAAATGGATACTACATGTAACTTGAAGAGAAAATAATAAGATAATCAAGATGTTAGCTTTCTACACTGCCTTAAGCAAAACGTTTAGGAAGGAAACATCTAGCAATACTAAAAAAATGGTGATAGGGAACGTTAGAAACCAATTTTCTCTATAAACTATATGAAGAGGAAAATTTATATATCTCAGCTAACAGTAATACTAATTGATGACCAATAAATGCTGAATATTTTTTCTTAAGAGGGAACGACATATTTCACCATTATTACGAAAATTGATAAAGGAAAATAGTATAAAATTTATAATTTATAGAGTTTATTGCCTGGTGTTAATGTTTTACTAAAGAAAATTGATGATTAAAATGCTCTGAGGAATTCTGTATTTAACTAATAAATACTAAGAGAGTTAAAATGTAATTTTTCAGGATTTCTTAAATAAATAATCTTTCTTTAGAAAATCTTTTGTTTACTGTAAGATAAAAAACGGAATATATATGTCTATTCCGAGAGCCAGAGAAAAATCTGTGTTTAAAGTCACTTTTGTTTTTTCAATTGGAGTAGATAGACTAAACTATCGCCCGATTCACACTCCATCCAAGTCTATTGAACAGGTGTAGAGGCTCATCCCTTGTTCCATGTTTAGGATGTGGTTTCCGGTTTTCTTTTTTCCAATCTTTTCACTTTTTTTTTCAATTGGCGTAGTTAGACTAAACTATCGCCCAGTTCACACTCCACCCACGTCTATTGAACATGTGTAGAGGCTCATCCCTTGTTCCCTGTTTAGGATGTGGTTTCCGGTTTTCTCTTTTCCAATCTTTTCACTTTTTTTTTCAATTGGAGTAGATAGACTAAACTATCGCCCGGTTCACACTCCACCCACGTCTATTGAACATGTGTAGAGGCTCATCCCTTGTTCCCTGTTTAGGATGTGGTTTCCGACTTTCTTTCTTCTAATCTTTTCACTCTTACGTAACCCCCGGCACATCAGTGGCGTTACCGCCTTGCTCGGGGTGATATGATTAAAAAAAAAACAAAAAACAAAAACTATTCAACTTTGCTTGACAATAAATGCACTTCGTGGCCGAGAGATCAAAGCACGTCATATATATATATATATATATATATATATATATATATACACTTTAATTAAAAAATGAGTATCTACTCAAATACGAGTATCTATTAAAAATAATGTTCGAGAAAATAAATTATTATATATATATATATATATATATATATATATATATATATATATATATATATGGAGGTTATGATCATAATTAAACCCACTCTATTTACATGCACATTACCTCTAATCAACCAACCAGTATAGTAATTTTCTAAGCATAGCCTTGACGTGGCACAAGGCCAAAGCTCTGGGGCACTCTGTGAAGATCGAACTCACTACTCAGTTGTAATGATTCAAGTGAGACAAGCTCATCACCCAACTAGTATAAAGGGGCAATCTAGCTCTCTTGCCCATAAATAATCCTGGTATTGACCTGAAGCAAAAGAAACTAGAAAAGACTGACTTTTTCATTCTCCACTTCAATTAATCCACTAGTGATCTATTTAGAAAACCTGCTATATAAGAATCACCTTTAAGGAGTAGTGGTTTTTGCACCGAAGATCCCATTGAAGCGTGAAACTAGATGTCGCTATGCAGTGTGGATTCCTATGTCCACATCGTCGATATCGATAAACGCTCTATCTACGATATACAGGACTCTTATCCTAGAAATATAGTAAATTTGAACAATACGTAGTCAGTTATATAAATATTTTTTGCGAATAATTTCATCTTAAGCAAGGATATAATACTACTAAAGCACAAAGGCCTATTTGATGAGAAAGAGAATGAGAAGATTTTGAAATATTCGGAAACCCAATTCTAAACAGGAAACAAGGGACAAATCTCTACTACTTTTCAAAAGATCGGGGAGAAGTGTAAACCGGACGATAATCAACCCTATCTACTCTGATTGAGAAAAATAATTAATAATATTATAGAGATTACATAGGTACTTTAGAAGTATAGAGTTGAAGTAGACCTTAGAAGGAACTGGAAATATATACCTAGACAGGAAACAAGGGATAAACTTTTTTATCCTGTTCAACAGAATGGAGTGAAGTACGATTCGGGTGTTCGATTCATTGTAAATGGCTATTTCATCGAGTGAAACCAACACTCGTATTGTCGGCGATCACAATCATTATGGTAAAATACAATAACTGGTATGAGTGTGTATATATAGGTATATATAAGAAGAAAAGACGTGTCAGATTGGCAGACAGTAATAATATAATATACGCACAATAATATATAATAATATACACACAATATTATAATATTATTACACACACTATTATAATAATATATATAATAATACACACAATAATATAATAACGCACAAACAATATTATAATAACACACACAAAAATATATAATAATATCCACATAAATATTATAATAATAGTTCTATTTTACTATAATGATCATGATTGCCGATGATACGAGGGTTGGTTTCACTTGTTAAATTGGACATACGATCTTGAAATATTTGAAATTTTTATTAGTAATAAATATTGTTTAATTACATTGCGTCGTCTGGATGGATCAGTTTTAATATTTATTTTTTAATAATTAATAATAACAGGATTTCCTTGAGATTTTATCTTCCAGTATCTCAAGAAATATACTCACTTTTTCACTTTGTCTTCTGTTTGGATATTTAAAAACATGCATTTAATTTAATTTAATATTTAATTAATACCGTTAATCTTGTTTGTAAGTCGATAAGCATTAATATTTCTTAATTTTAACCTTGTTGATCTAAACTTATTTATAAATGGAATTTTGTCTGTGTGTATGTGTATGTATGTGTGTGTGTGTCCGTTACCTATAGACTCCGAAACGGCTGAACTGATTTTCTTGAAAATTTACACAGTTGTACTATAAGCGCCTGCGAGTGTTCCTAGCTAGGTTTTGTGTCGAGGTACCCCCGATAAATATCGAAAATCAATAATAAAAAAAATCGGGTTATAGAAGGAGTGGTCCGATTTTAATCAAATTTCATACTCATAGACAAAGACATAAGAAACGATATTCAGAAGTTTCAATGTTGCAGTTCTTTCAATAGTGCAGAAAATCGATAATATATATATATATATATATATATATATATATATATATATATATATATATATATATAAAAGGCAAAAATGTTTGTGTGTGTGTCTGTTTATCTTTCTGTATGTCCTATATACAAATCCACAATTTTCATCCGATTCTCACCAAACACAAATTTTCTTTAGGCTGAGTCTGAGCTCCAGGACCATGGATTAGTTTTAAAGCTTTCATTACATCCGAGCAACGCCGGACTAGAATGCTAGTAGTCAATAAACATAAGGCAAGAAACTGCCCCTAACAGTATAGTTTTGATTTCTATACCCGCACTACTCATATCTATCTATCTATCTATCTATCTATCTATCTATCTATCTATCTATCTATCTATCTATCTATCTATCTATCTATGCATGTGTGTAATAACATGCAGGTAACTACTACTCATAAGTGGGATATATCGTATATTAATTTCAATTTTTCTGAGAAATATTAACTTTTTACTTTCCTAATTTTTTTTCTTCAGCAGTTTTGCTTACTTCCTGTACAGTGTCTATTCTAGTCGTCTCTTAGATGCTATTTCTTAAGCTGAACACAGTGTTGGAAAACGCAATGGCGATCGAACTCTCTGCAGAAGTGAACTGACATGCGAGAAGAAACTTGTCACCCATCACTCAACATCTGGCATCTGTCAGAGTACTTGTAAGATCAATTGCTATTTTTCATTTTTCCCCACTACTGTTTGGTCTCTTTCTGTCGTCCAAGTACAGCCTTTTTAATTAACCTGAAATTCAAACGCAATTTCATTTGCTTTCATCAACCAAGTTTTTTTTTCTTTTTAATAACCTGTGATTAGCTTTCATTTATAATTAAAATGCTTTTCGTTTTGTCTGGCTCGAATTTAAACCGGTAAACATTCATGAACTGTAATAATTGGAAATAGAGTATCGATCGAAATCCAATAAGTATGGTGGACGTCGATTTGAATCAATTATCCCTGATTGATAACTACAATTACTTTTAGTTGGGGTCACAAGTCCACAGACCTGCTATGCACATTTAAATTTCATTTAATAAAACAAGGTGGCTTCTTACTTTGAAGTGATAGGTCGGAAATATTCAGCAAGTTAGTCCCTCGAGTTGCGCTGGGAATCATCATAAAAAGAAACGTAAAGATTTTGCTTCTGTTTGGGCTATGTATAAATGAGAGCATTGCTAAGAGTTTCCAAGTAAAAACATTGAACTATAAGACACGAAATACGAAGCACGTTTAGATGAACCCTTAATAATAATAATAATAATAATAATAATAATAATTCAAGAACCAACTATTGTGGCAAAAATATGAAAAAGAAAGTCAAGGATAAAGCTCTTGAACAGATGAAACAACCCTGGTAAGACAAACCTCTGCATGGCCAATATCCAGAACGTGCTAATAAACCCAATGTTGATAAAGTTAATACTTATCGATAGTTACTTGCATCTGGATTAAAGTCTGACAATGAAGGCTTTATTCTTGCAGCGCAAGACCAAAGTCTTTTCACTAGGAACTTTCAGGCAAATATTTTACATAATAATGTGGATCCAAAATGCAGGTTCTGTGATTAATACCAATCAACAATAGATCATCTAATTTCAGGATGGTCTGTACTTGCCCTAAATTAATATAAAAATCGTCACGATAGAGTGGGGCAATATTTACATTGGACAATGTGCAAACACTATGGAGAATATGTAAACAAACACTGGTATGAACATCACCCAACACCGGTTAAAGAAATAGAAAATGTCACCATTCTATGGGATTACATCATCTACACAGGCAGAAAAATTGAAGCAAATAGGCCGGGCATTATTGTTAAATAACAAAAAGAAAAACTTGCTTATTAATTGATATGGCTTGTCCAGCGGATTGTAACATAGCAACCAAGAAGTTCTAAAAGCTGTCAAAATATAAAGACCTGGAAATTGAAATAGAAAAAATGTGGAAATTGAAAAGAAGAATTGCACCATTGATAGTAGGTGCGCTTGGAATGATAAAAATGGAACAAAACAACACATTGAAAGAATCCCTGGATTCTTCAGCTTAAGAGATGTACAAAAATTGTCTTGTTAAGTACAGCCCACACACTAAGGAAAACTTTGTCTCTGTAACGATAGGAAGGTTAAGGGAGATAGAAAAAACATGAAATGAAGCCATAACAATGCACCACGACCTACCTAGATCTTCCCGCAGACTTGTTAAATAGAAATCGAATTTGATCAGAAATGACATAAGAATAATAAAAATTGTGAGAGAATGCTTATGCTTAACTCAGAGTAAGTATATAAGATGAAGGTATGATCAAATTACCAACATCATCAATTTTATATTTGCGGGAAGTGGTTAGTTTTAAAGAGAAAAAGAATGGTATAATCGTAAAACTGAGAAAGTATTTGCGTAAGAAATACGCAAGGTTTTGTGGGATTTTGCCACACAAACAAATAAGAAGTTAAGGCACAACAAAGCGGACATATTGGTGGAAGATAAAATAAAAAAGGAGCGTTAATCCTTGATATATGTTGTCCTTTTGATCCAAAGAAAAAGCAAAAGGAGCAAAGGAAATTAATAGAGGGTGGAAAATAATTCGTGGTTCACACGAATTCGGAGACGCATTTGAACTCTACCAAGACTGAAAAGGGAAGGCTGTGCAGCCGACACCCAAATATGTCAACAGAACTTCATTTTTTGGCCTGAGTCAGCTCTGCTAAAGAATAGCATGAGGAATCAGGTACTTACTTAAGTGGTACAGGAATCCATTTTAACTTCATCTTTCGCAATTGATCGTATGTACAAGTTCCAACCAAAATCAAACAAACAAATGAGAACATAAGAGGCTAAAGGAATATGCATGTATATATCTTTTAAAATTCCCTTTTTCATCGTTTTTTAGAGTTCATTGTCTCTTTTAATTAGATAAGTGCCGACTAAATGCATGCTTACATGAATTGTACACGAAATTTTCTAAGAAGTCCAGATATGAAATAATATCTTTTCCCTCCCAAAATTTGAGCAAAAACATAATAAATTTTAAGAAGTTATTAATATTAATATCCATCTGTTTCAGCTTTTGAATGTGGAAATTTATAAACTCTGCTTTATTTTACTGGTGCAACTGATTAAAGTTTCACTGAGTATGAATTTTCAGTTCTGGCAGCAATCATACTTTGAACGGAGGAAACATGGTCAGCGTGGGTGGCATTTAACCCAAGGCCCAAGAGCCAAGATTGAATCATAATCGAGATAAAAAGATTCACCGAGATTTTGAACTCAAAATTATGTACAAATTAATGATACGGAAGTAAAAAAAAGAGAAAAATCTATCTATCTATCTATCTATCTATCTATCTATCTATCTATCTATCTATCTATCTATCTATCTATCTATCTGTATATTTTAACTGAGCTCTATTTTTATAATTTTCACTTTAATACAAAAAATATAAATGATTTCCGTTCAACAGCATTCAATACATCGATACACATATATATTTATATATACTTTTGCTAAGAAAGTTGAAATTAATATTTTGTTACGTCTCATGAGGCAATCCCCTAGTTAGTACCTCTCTTTCGGAAGGTGTCAGGATCATTACCCGGCGGCTGAAGCTCCAAAAACGGAGTGCCGAGAGGGCATGGTCAATTTTATCACGGTACGGTCGGTAAATTCACTTTAAACCGTAACCTTGTGTCACATTCGGTAGCGACGTGGACACAATGAAAAATCCGTTCGGTTAATATACTTCTCCGATCTTTTGAATTGGTCTACAGATTTATCCCTTGTTTCCTGGTTGAGACTTGGTTTCTAGTTCTTTCTAGAGTCTTCACACTACCCTTAACTCACAGTAAACCGTTGCGTCTTAGTGGCATTATCGCCTTGCTTGTGGTTAATTGATTAAAAAATGTATAAATATATATAGATATATTTATACACACACATGTGCGTGTGCATGTGTATATATTAGGGTTTTAAAACGGGAAGTTTAAAAGTATAAATTTATAGAAAATATATAAAACAAAAATACTGATATATATATATATATATATATATATATATATATATATATATATATATATATATATTTAGAAGTTAAAAGTTTTGAAAAAATTAGAATTAAATAAGTACTGATATGAAGGAGTAGATTTACGCAAGTTGCCCCTTTAAGTTAGATTCAAAATATAAAAAGTTTTCTTTATTTCTGTCTTCATCTCTTTCCTGTTTTCTATGAGAAAAGGTCAAGATATGGAAAACTGAAAAGAACCTTTTTGGTACAAGAATGTATACATCAAAGGTAATAAAATCTAGTGAGGGGTATTAAAAATAAAAATAATAAATGAAAAATAAAATTAGGTTAAAGATAGGTTGACACTTTGGCCGTTAGGGATGGAAGAAAGAAATCGCCAAATTTCAAAGTGAATCTTTATTCTGATTAGTTAAATGGAACACACACATAAATTTTATGTCTTCCCACATGCATAAATAGCAAACGGATTGTTTCTTGTATTTAAATATAAATCATTTTCACAAGTAAAACATCTAACATTGCCTGATGGCGAGATAGAAATCTCGAAACATAGAAATTTCAGTGTTGCAATGTACTTTTAATTCATAATTATATGATTATATTATGCTCTACAATATTTATTGTATTGAGCGATTTTTATAAAAAAGGTAAATTCCAGAGAACTAAAAATCGTAAAACTTTAGGTCTTCTTTACCTGAATATATATATATATATATATATATATATATATATATATATTATAAATTATGTTTTATAACATGTACATAGTTTTTTTTACATATGTCCTCTTCTCTACATCCATATGGTTGTTTCAGTGTTTGGACTCAAACATATCATCGGGAGAAGTAAAGAGTAAGAGTTTGGAATCATTCTCTGTTTATATTTGGTTCGTTGTTGTCGTGGGAGTTGGTTAGGTTGTTGATAATTAAGTGAATGTGTCATTCGTTTTGACCGTTAGACTTTCGAAGAACCTGGTGTGTAAGGGTGAAATTGTTGATTAATGGTATTATCTGTTAGAATATACGTTTTATCGGTCGGGTATATCTTTTGGTTAGAATTTCTAAGAGAGCCGCATGTGGAGTGGTCAGTTTTATGGTTGGCTATCGTTTAATTGATTGATGCCTGTTGTTAGTGGACCTAATTCATGTATTTACTTTGATCCTGTGGCTAGGTTTTCACTTTGGGGTTTCTTAGATAGACGTGATAGGGGTGGGGTGTTTTTTCTTTCCAATTTTGATTTTTTCGGTATGGAATATTTTTTTATTTTATAGTTTTTTTTAAAAATATTTTTTATTTGATATTCAAGTTTGGAGTATTATTGTATTTAGGCGAAGTTATTTCAAGAAAGCTAAACTTGTATTTCTTAGGAAGTAAATGCAAATTAGCATTTTATCAGTTTTTATATAAAGTTGTATGTTTAATCTTAATTTTAAGTTTAGAGGATCGGTTTTTTCTTTTAATTTTTTTATATTCTTTTTTCTATAAATTATCGTTTGGAACCCTATTTATTTCTTTTAATTTTTTATATAGTTTATTTATTTAGATATTTTTGCGGATATTAGATCTTACTTTAAGGATTTATTACATCGATTTTTTCTGTAGCATTTTTTATCTTTTATAATAAAATTCAAATTTCCAGTATTTTTTAGTGTGATTGTAGGTTTAGATCTTACGTGTGCTTACAGTTTATTTTGTGTATGATATAATTATTCTGAAGTAGTATATTTAATCTTGATTTTGAATATATGAATTTTGATACTTTTTCGAGTTTGGGGGCCATTTGTTTAATTTTGATTTTTCCAGTAAGGAATATTTTTGTATTTAAGTAAGGTTATTGCGTTAAGTAAGGTTATTGGTGTAGGCTTTAGTGATAGTTTGGGAGCTTTTTTATTTCTTTAATTTTACGTTTTATTTATTTAGAAGTTTTTGTGTGTATTAGACCTTCCTTTAAGGATTTATTGGATCGAATTTTTCTATAGCAGTTTTTATCTTTCATAATAATAATATCTAATCAAACTCTTAGTATTTCTTAGCATGATTGTAGGGTTAGGTCCTTAATGTGCTTGCAGTTTACTGTGGTTTCGTGTCTCTGAGTTAAGAGCTTGTTACTATTTATATATTTAAGGATCTCTATTTTTTCTTGAAGGCAAAGAAAGCATGGTTCTTTTATAGATTTTATGTTCTTGCTTTTTTGAGAATTTTCCATTTGACCTTAGGTGTTTTATTTTCGTCTTTTAATTTCCAAAAGTGTTTGGAGAGAGATGTCATGTTTTGTTTTTCTTTGTTATTGAAGGATGAGAGGTGATTGTAAAATCACTTTTTAAATACATTCATGGTATTCTCAATATATATTTTTTCATCTTTAGGATTTTCTAAGGATGAAATCGAACCCATATATATCAGAGATTTCGTCAGACATTTATTGGCCATGGGGCATTGGTTGGAGTTTCTACAGTTACAGAGGTTGTTATCATGGGACGTACTTGTATTAGTTTTGGATTTATTTTTGCTGTGTATTTTTAATATTTTAGTGTTATGCATTTTGATTATTTTTTCTAGATTATTGGAGCAGCTATAGCTTAATTTTATGGTATTTTTATTAAAGATTTTGCTCAGAGGGTTGTTTTTGGGAAAGTGCTTCTCTACTAATTTAAGAAATTTATGTGCCAGCTTGAAATGAACTGATTGGTTGAATGGAGGGTTATACCATATTATTTTCCTGCTTCTATTTTTGTTTTTTGGACTTTTGAATTTTTCCACAAAACTGATTTTTGATGATTTATACCCGCTTTCATTAAGGATTCTATTATATATTACCTTGTGCTTATCAAATATCTCTTTGTTGGATGAGTGTGTGTTAATGCGACGTTCAACTGATGATTGTATGTGCTTAATAATGGATGGTGGGTGATTAGAGTTGGGGTTTATATATATTGGGTTAGCGTTGTTTTTCATGTAAAGTTGGAAAGTGTTCGATAAGAGGTCTAATGTTATGTCTAGGACGTCTACCTGCTTAATATTGTGGTTAATCACTACGTTAAGGCCAAAGGATTTAAAGACTCTATGGATTAATTTTCTGGTTTTATCAACCTTACCCCCAGTAGATTTATCAATTATCATCAGTCCGTCGTCCCTATACAGTCCTATCCTGCTCGTTTGTATTTCGTTATATGCAGTTAAGTTGTACAGTAAGAATAATCCGGTTAGATCCGAAGCTTCTGCAGAATACAGGGCACCCATGGATAAATCAAAGTTCTCCTTTGAGTTCTTAGTCCACTGTTCGTTGTTGTGGATTATAACTGATTTCCTGCAGTTCAGGATAATTTTGATCTCATCCTCTGTGATGTCCGAGTAGAATTCCGCGAACCACAGGGCGAGACTGAATAGGTTCTCCGAAATTGATGGGTAGAAATCTACAATGTCAAATTATAAAAAGGTGGCCTCATTTTTTCCACCGATTTTTTCAAACCACTCGATTACGTCTACCGTACCTTTCTACTGCGTTAGTTTAATTTTGTTTTTTATTTGTTGGTTGACTCTTTCCAATATTGTTTTTCTTATCCTACCTATTTCGGATTTTGTGTGGTTTATTATCCTTGTAGGTAATTTGCTGTGAAAATCAGGTTTGTGGTCCTTCAACAGTACATATGCTTCTTTCGTTGCTATTTTGGGGACGCGGTCACTTATTTTCAGTTTGTCTTTAATTAGTTTATCTTTCTGGTTTATTCTGTCTTTGTGGTGTTTGTGTTCTTTGTTTATTTTTCTGTATTTTTTGGTTAGTTTTTTTTTAATAAGATCCTTGTATTCATTTGGGTCCATCTTATAGAAGTTCGATGTTTTGTCTGATTTAACAACTATCTTATCAGATTTGTGTATGTTGTTGACTATTGTGTCTAAGTGTTTCTGGAATTTATTTTTGTGTTTGTGGAAAGTTATTTCGTTTATGGTTACGAACAAGTCATTTTCGAAGTTGAAAAGTTTGTCTGTGATGGGAGCTGTTCGTAGGTTTTTAAATCCGAATGTGTTATTATTTGTAGTTCCATGTCCTTTAATGAAGAGGTGCGCTTTCCATCTCAATCTTCTTACCAGGTCCTCCGTTTTTAGGACCAGTTTCTGAAAGTATTCCTGTTTGCTTGGGATAGGAATATTTTTCAGCGAAATGTCGAAATGTATTTTATCCATGTTCAATCTTTTATCTTAATGATGAGAGTGCTCGACTTGGTGTGGGAGCAGGTTATCCGAGTGAGTATAGAATGAGGAGAGAAAAGAAAAATTTTTTTTCCCGTATAGAGCTGTGAATATTCACAGCTCTATACATGATATATCGAGCACTGGACGGAAAAAAAATATACTCACTCGGATATATATATATATATATATATATATATATATATGTGTGTGTGTGTGTGTGTGTGTGTGTGTGTGTGTGTGTGTGTGTGTGTGTGTGTGTGTGTTATGTCTTAAAGGCTGTCACAATGCGTTGAATGAAATAAAGGAAGGTCGGAGGTGTTTATATGACCTATTTATTATTACATTGATATTTCGAGACTATAATCTCATCATCAGAATGGCAGAGAAATCCTCAGAATGTCCGTGCTTTTTATCCTGATATGTAGATGTCTTGTAGTGCTGCCGACATAGAATGCATCGCATTTGGCGCATTGTATGCGGTATACGACGTATACCTGGTGGCATATACCGGTGCCTGCAATAGGGCAGTTGGTTAGTGTGCATGTTGTGTTGTTGTTTGTTCTGTGGTTGGGGTTGAGGTGTCTGCGAAGAGTGGAGCCGTAGTGTGCCAGCTGTATGTCTATTCCCTCTCTGCGGATAGCTCGACGTATTTTTGATGTTATGTATTCGCTGAAGTGTGGTAACCTCAGGAAGCAGGTGTTAGATAGGGTGTGGAGCCTTGGGCCCCTACTACCCTTCCGTTCTAGGCGATCCACAAAGGAATGTGGGTAACCGTTAGTCACCAGTGTTTTCTTGAAGAGTGCAGTGTGGGTGTTAACATGCTCGCCTTTGCTACATTTCTTTCGGATACGTGCGAGTTCGTTATCGATGTAGTCGGTCTTAGCGCTGAGAGGGAGTGGACAAACATGTCCCTGTAACACCCCAGCGGACGGTTCGAACAATTTTCTCCGGCGGCCGTTCTCCACGCTGTGATGTTTCCCGGGAGTTTGTTGAAAATGTCGGAGCCTCAAGCTGGGGGTACAAGATCAAACTATAAGGAACGAACTTCCACAACTTGGATGAGTTGAAACGATGCTTTATTTTGTTTACAGCTAGCCTTTTCGGTTGGGGTAGGCGAATATGACACACATCTCTAACTCTAATTAATGGAGATCAAATCCGAACTGACCGAAACAAGACGAACGGAGTTTCTACTCACTCAACTAACTGACTAACTTAACTCAACTCATTCACTTGATCTGACTGATCGGCTCGGAAATATCACCTGTATTTATTCAAAATTAATCCGGAAATCCGGAAATGCTTTAGACCACCGAGTGATAAGCGTTGGCGACTGTAAGTCCGAAATTTCAGGGTATTTAAATTTTCCTTCTTTTGATGTGTAATCATCCGGTTTCCAGTTTTTTTATTATCTTTTTATCTTAATAAAGCTTTCGCCGGAAAATTCTTAATGTGTGGTCAAGATACAGTAAAAGACAGCCTTTGACCTGGTCATTCAAAAACCTATTTCCTGAACTTTATCTCTTTTCATATTAAATCACTTAGTCAAGCATTTACCGGAAGACTGGTAGGATTTAAAACAGTAATCTGATACCCTTTTCTCTTCCACAATTTTCATCATAAAAGAAAAAGCGTTTATTTATTTATTTTTTCTCTTCTTTTTCACTTTTGTTAAACGAAGCATGTTTTTAATCTATTTTCTATTCTTAGCCATTTTCTATTTTAATCTATTATAATAAAATACATATTTTACAAAACACCTTAATATACGCCTAGTTATCGTGTCACATCCCTGCTGGCAGGCTTTTTGTAGAAATCGGTGTGGACTTCACCTCTAACCGATAATTTAAGCTTGAAGTCCAGCAGTGATAGGCATCTACTGGCATCGGGGTGCTCAATTGTGAAATGAAATTTACCGTCCATTCTGTTGAACATCGCTGCCATTCTGCTTGCCTCGTCGCGTGAAGAAGTAAGGATGAGTATATCATCAATATATTTCGTAAAGAAGGCGTATGAATGGCAGGTGCTGAGTGCGCGACGTTCCAGTTGGTTCATATATGCGACGGCAAGTAGTCCCGATAGGCTGGACCTCATCGGAAGGCCGGTGGTCTGTTTGTAGGTGCGTCCTTGGAACGTGAAGTAGGTGTTGTCTACTATAGTTCTCAGGAGTAAGCGTATGTCGTTTGGGGTGAAGTAGTAGCAGTGTATGCTTGAGGTGTTGATGGGTGAGCCGGTACTGACGTATATAGCGAGACAACGTTAAGGCTAAATGCATATCGGTTATGTTGCAGCTTGTTTTGGTGAGTACCGTGTAGTCTGTGGATGACTTCGTCGGAACTTTTGAAGGTGGAGCGATTTTACTTACCCGAGCAGTGTTGTTTCAGTCTCAGTTAAGCTAAAAATTTCTCCACATTCATTTTATTAATGTTCTATATTGATATCGAGCACTTTACCACAAAAAACCCTGCTCGTCAAAAGATTCTTCTTATCAGTAAACTACAGAAAAGAAACAGCAACTTTTGCACTAAGCATCATTAAAATTCACACACACACACACACACACACACACACACACACACATATATATATATATATGTATTTGCAAATTTCATTAAAAATGACAGACAAGGTGTTCATCTTGAATTAAACTTGTATAAGGGAGAGATTCCTGCCTAAATACACAATATATATATATATATATATATATATATATGTGTGTGTGTGTGTGTGTGTGTGTGTTAAATAAACAGACAACAAAAAGACATATCATCTTAATTAAGAGAAACCTTGAACAAAGAAAGAAAAACTAAAAATATTTTTCTCTCCTTCCCCATGTGTATCTGTTTGTATCGGCTGAGTGCTAAAAGATTCTCGTCAAAACCACTTCAAAAATCTGAATAACTGAACAAAACATAATTTTGTGTATGCATGAACCAAACAAAATTGAACAGAAACATGTAAACTAATAAGACTTTAGGGTGTTAAACCTGCAAGCCATTAATCATGATACCACTTTATTCATTATTATTATTATTGTTCATGATTCTTGTGCCAAACTCAGTTGAGTCATATTCTTGTTAAAAAGGTTTTCTAGTTTATTTCTGTGGATAATTTTTTTTTGTAAAGATCAGGTTTCTGTTCATATTAACCTTAGTCTTCTAAGATCGATTTGTCTGTTAGTTTTGCTCAGCTAACTCTCTCAGTCTGTTTTCTTTGGTATATAAGTTATTTGTTTTTGTTTGTGCCTGTCAGACTTTATCTCTCTCTCTATCTATCTATCTATCTATCTATCTATCTATCTATCTATCTATCTTGAATAATGTTCATTTCTATCCCAGTCTGTTCAAAGATATCTATGTATGTATCTATCTATCTGTTAATCGATCTTAAAAGTTGAGAAGGTAGTCAAATTGATTTTATGACCATCTTAGTCCAGCTCAAGTATCTTTTGCATGATCAGCCGACATATTGATCAGAGAATTGGCAGTTTCAATCAACTTTTTGCGGCTCGTCTGATTTTAATTGTTTTTGTTCCTGTTCATTTAAACTAATGCTTTGCGTCATTCTTTTGTCTTCAGTAGAAAGTTAGGTTTTTAAATAATCGGATCTATTTCAGTAACTCCTCAAAATAGTCTTCCCAGTCGAACGGGTAGGTAAATACTGTAGATGCTTATGTGTTTCTTCTCAGAGGTATTTTAAATCTAGAGAATACAATTTTGAATAAATCTTGATGTGTATATATATCTAAACTTATTTATAAAAGGAACTTTGTATGTGTGTATATGTGTGTGTGTCAGTGTGTGTGTCTGTGTGTGTCCGTTACCTATAGATTCCGAAACGGCTGAACCGATTTTCTTGAAACTTTACACAGTTGTACTATAAGCGTCTGCGAGTGTTCTTAGCTAGGTTTTGTGTCGAGGTACTCCCGATAAATATCGAAAATCGATAATCGAAAAAGATCGGGTTATAGAAGGAGTGGTCCGATTTTAATCAAATTTCATACACTCGAGACAAAGACATAAGAAACGATATTCAGAAGTTTCAAGGTTGCAGTTCTTACAATAGTGCAGAAAATCGATAATATATATATATAAACGGCAAGATGTTTGTGTGTGTCTGTTTATCTGTCTGTATGTCCTTTATAAAAATCCACTATTTTTATCTGATTCTCACCAAACTTCACATAAATATTCTTTAGGCTGAGTCTGAGCTCCAGGACCATGGATTAGTTTTAAAGCTTTCAGTGCATCCGAGCAACGCCGGGCTATACTGCTAATATCTATATATATGTGTGTGTGTACATATTTAATTTACTTGTTTAAACATTATTTTTAATGGATAGTCGTATTTGAGTAGATATTCCGCGTTTTTATAGTTAACCAGCATATTTTTTTTATATCTATCGAACTAAATAATCGAGAAATCTTGTTAGGCAAATATGCGTCCTCCGATACGAACTTGCGTCTCCTAGGAGAAACCGTCAATTAATCTGACGTGTCTTAGACGGCTCGACCACGAAGAACTTGCAAAGTCCGAAATGATGGTTTTAAACATATACTTTTCTGATTTATTAAAAAATAAAGTAGAGAATTACTAAGAATATTTAAAGCAAAATAACCAAAAATACATTTTTATAGAAAATGACTAAAGTTACATTTTTATAGCAAAATTACGATTAATGTAACACAAAAAAGTATAAAAAGACATTTTTATGATAAAATTACCAGCAATAAATTTTGTATTGCAATTACAGATTTACTTAATATTTTTACATATTTAAAAAAAATGACCAACAATACCTTCTATAATTTACAAACTATATATAAAAAACATGTTTACCATGAAAGTATAAAATTATGTACAAAATATATGTCATTAGAAGCATAAAATTGCGTACAAAATATTTAGATTTTAGTATTAAATAAGCCGTAGAGGTTGATATGCCGCCAAACAAAATCAACCAACCAAAAGATCTACTGTCTTCATTGATAATAATTTTTATACTTTCCATCTTAAACTATCATAGTTTTCTTGTTTTCTTGTTTTTGTTTTCGAATACTTTATCATTTCAGAACATTCTTATCAGTTCACCACAAATCAGTTCACCACAAGTAAGGCATTAATATTACTAAGTATGCGAGAGACTACCAGGAGTGAAAGAGAATGAAAAAGAGGGAAGTGGAAACCCAACCCTAAAAGGAAACAAACTCTTTTCCTGTTCAAAAGACCAGGATGAAGTGTGAATAGGACGATAATCGAATAATCATAGATATTGCATGTTCTTTCTTCTTTATCTACAATACTTGCTTTGTGCAATATTTCATGGCTTCAGTAGACCCCAAAAATGTTCATACTTCTCGTTATTATTTCGTCCGCAGAACGAAACAAAAGTCTCGTATCATTTCAAAAAAAGTAAGGAAGAACATTCTAACGAACCCAGTCAGGCAGTTAAGTACCATGCGTGATAGTCATTTAGTTATTTTGTTTTATTTTTTATCACTTTTTAGTTGAAATTTTTAAGAACCTAGACGCAAATTTATCGTGGATGTTCTAGAAATCAGTGCACTTTCTATACGTTTTAACTTTAGTAAATTACTTTCTCTTTTAATCAAAATAGCTTTTTCTATGTGGGAATCATTGTCAGACTCATTATAGTGGGTAACCTAAGAATATCTTGCGTGCATTTAGTTGGTTTTTGAAAAATCCCTTTGTGTTCATATAATCTTTTGCATAATTATTATTATTTTGTTTTGTATTAAGTCTTTGTGGTACAGTGGATATCGGCTCGGAACGAGAAACCGGGGAGCCGAGTTCGAATTCCAGTTGAATCCATTGTATTCACTTACGTGCAAATACCCTTAGGAAAGGTATTAATCCGTCTCTTCCTTCCAGTTATGGGTTAAATAATAGAACAGATTGGGTTCTATATCCTTGGTCGGCAACCAGTCTACCGCAGAAAGCAATGGCAACCTACTGCGGGATAATCTTCTGCCCAGTCAGTCATGTCTCTTTCGAGACATGATCGTCCAAGCGTTTTATCACGTATGGCACTTAACTGACTGACTGATTGTTTTACAAGTAGTTGTAATTTTTTAAAATCTTAATCTTAGATAAATTAATTTCAAATGTTGTCCTATAATTGATATATCGAATAATATATTTTGATTCGTTGGGTTCGTTAATTCCAGTTGAATTCCTTGCATTCATTTATGTACAAATACCCTTGGGAAAGTTATTAATCCGTCTCTTGCCTCCAGTTATGGGTTAAATAATAGAACAGATTGGGTTCTATAGCGTTGGCTGGCAACCAGTCTACCGCAGAAAGTAATGGCAACCTACTGCGGGATAATCATCTGCCCAGTCAGTCATGTCTCTTTCGAGACATGATCGCCCAAGCGTGTATCACGTATGGCACTTAACTGACCGAATCTATACATACCACATCATTCCCAATGTACCATTCCTGCTACATCATTCAGCTTCAGTTTGTGCTTCGGCTGTGTTCCTTCTGTGCATTCCCTAAAAGCATAAAACCCTGTTACTTTTATTCGAGAGAGCAACACGCCAACAAATTAAGACTGGAGATACAAATACAACGAGCCCAATATGCCACTATGACACCCAGTCTTATGAAGATATACTGAGCACATGCATCACAGCCAAACGTGCTATACCTGGTGGCAAGTACATTATTTACATTGTTCGGACTGTTGTCTTCATCTTTATTGCCACATTTACAAAGTTTCGGCTGTTGTACGCTTTGGCCTTCTTCAGGTACTATTTATTTTGAACCTAACCTTTTATTTTGAACACTGCGTATAATGGCCGAAACAACGTAAACATTGCAATAAAGATGAGGAATATAGTCCGAACAGTGTAATTAAGGTAACACTACCTAATCTCAAAAGTATAGACAAATAATGGTGGGAGGCATTGATAAAACAGCATATAACCTTGCAGGTGTAACCCAATCCATTCAGACGATCTTCGACGGTCTTGAGGGGATCTAAATATGACTCACAAAGTCATCTAGAAAACTTTAAAAAACAGCTTGACATTTGGCTATAATACTCTTTTGCTACTCTCGCTCATGTATAGTGCGTCTACCTTTAGAGGGCTTACCAAACTGATTAAGTTTGGGTAACTGACAAACAAATCTGTAGTACTTAACACGATATTTACTGCAGCTAATCTTAATTAACCAAGACCAAATATGTACATGTTAAAACTTCAATCAACTAAGAACTGAAGCCGTTTTTATTTATATGGGTTTTAATTATTTTATAATTTTTTTTATGGTTGAAGGTGAATATCACATTTGTATTTTCAACGAGTTTGTTTCGTACTGAGGCTTGTACATTTCCATGTTACTTGTACGCATAATTTACCGTTTCTTTATACGGAAACATTTTTTATAATCGTTTTACCCCAAGCAAGGCAGTACTGCCACTGATGCTCAAGGCGTTACAGTGAGGGGAGAGGGATGAAAAAAGAAAAAAGAGAAGGCACAGGGGATGTCGAAGAAAAGATGAGATAAAGATGGAAGCCAAGGAGACAAAAGATGGCAATTGACATTGCACTTAAACTTTTGGAGATTGTACTATCATGGAAGCAAGTATACGGAAAGGAGTTTTACAGGAAGGATGTGCGAGAAAACAAACTGTAGAAATGTCGGTTACATTTGTCTATTTTGACGGTAAAAGGCTGGAATCCAGATGCCTTTCTAGTAGCACGAGTAGATTAATGTAGATGGAGAACCAGAAGATGAAGCTAGTCAGAGCAGAAGCCGTGAAAATATTTGTAGAAAAGACAAAGGGGAGCTACATTGCGTCGGTGGGAAAGTGAGAAAGTCGAGCTGCCAAATCGGGATCGATTACATTGCAGATTCTCTTTTGGATTTTATCGAGAACCCCGATTGGAATAGCAGGAGACCCCTACCAGATATGACAACACAAATTTATAAAATATTTTTATTAAAACAACTTTTTAGGGATTCTCTAGCCCACTAATTTTTATCGCTTTTTCCATTTTTTTAAGCTTTTGTTCAAATGTGATATCCTTTTTAGTTGTTGCTGCTTTTGAAAGTTCTCAAGTGATGTGATTTCTTTTATTTGGTAAAGTTATTTGTGTTTCTGTAGCACCATTTTATGAGGTTCGAAAAACCTGCAATGTCCATTCTTTTGCATACAGTTGATAGCTTAGTTATTTCTAAAAATTGTGCGTCATGCATGACATCTTTATGAAAGTCATGATACGACAAAACTATATAAGGACATGACTTCAATTCTTAGGCTAATGTTTTGGTTTTGTAGAAACTTGTGGCGTTCGGAAAAACTACCTCTAGAGCAGCCTATTCTATATTCAATTTTCTTTATTTCTTCTATGTGCCATGATCCATTAGCGATCAGGACTCTCCACAAATTCTTCTCCTTTGTAGCTCTTAATAAATTTAGTCTTTCTGTTATATCTCCTAAACATGTTCTCTAATGCATTTACTCAAGCTAGCTAGGTTATACGTTACAATCCTCTCTCTCTCTCTCTCTCTCTCTCTCTCTCTCTTCAAACTGTTCTCCTTATTATATTCCCTGGTAATTTCAACTGTCTCTTTATTCATCCGCCCGCGCATAAAATACTGTTGTCATATATGGTCAGGCGCTTCTGCTGATCAGCTAAGTGTTCTCGACAGACTCCAAAGGAGAATCTGTAATGTGATAGGTCCCGACTTGGCAGCTTGACTTCAGCCACTTTCTCACCGGCGGGATGTGGCTTCCCTCTGTCTCTTCTACAAATATTTTCATGGCTTCTGCTCCGACGAACTTAAGTCGCTGGCGCCCTCGCCACAAGAATTTACTCGTGCAGCCAGACTGGCAACAAGGTCCCACCCATTTACAGTTAAACAACCAGATACAGGCGACAATTCTACTCCATCAGCTTCTTTTCTCGCATTTCTCGTCTGTGGAACTCCCATCCATATATTTGCTTTCCTGACGGCTACAATCTCCAGGGAATTGACATTGCATTTAAATTCCTGGAATTTAAATGCAATGTCAATTCCCATCTTTTATCCATTTGACTCCAGTTCTTTCTGCATTACCCTGTATATCTTGTTCTTTTCTTTTCTCTCTACCTTCGCGAATGTCTTTACACGTGTGTTTCCACCCTTCTCTTGACCTTTCTCTGACACCCTCTGTAACTGGTTCGTTTTTCTCTTCACTCTCCTCCTACCTAAACTTTTAATCTTATATATCCCCCTGCGCATCAGGGGTGGTGCCGCTTTGCTTGGGGCGAAACGATTAAAAAATATATAAGTATCCTTTTTTTGTTCTCACTTTTTCTAAAACGTCGTCGTTTCTTACATATTCGGTCTCAGCATCCCTTTGTAGAACCACATTTCTTTTGCTTCAAGCCATTTCTTCATCTGCATGGATATTGTAGTCTTTTCTTTGTTTTTAAAGAAATTTGCCTGATTCTTAATATTTTCCTTATCTTTTGGAAGGCATCTTTCTCTATCTGAATACTAAATTTGCTACAACTGATCCAGGTATTTGTAGTGTCTCGTATTTGCCAACTTCACATACTGAATCTTTATGATGAACGTAGAGCATGTCTAATGAATGCTTTCATCCAATTTCAGATTGTTTTGGAAAGTTTTATTCTGTTTGAGTTGTTTTCTAGGTTATTTAATGCCAGAAAATATTTTGAGATTGTAAACATTTTGGTGGGGGGGGGGTCATAATAATGATTTAATTAGACAAGTTTAATTATTACTCTATAGATCGAGGCTAAGAGGAGGATTCATACCTTTTCCAAAGATATTTACGTGTAAGTGAATATAAACAAAATCTAACTGTAATTCGAAATCGATTCTCTAGTAAACAACTCTGAGTCAATAACAATTACACCACCCGCACATACAAACTTACAGTACCTACACTATTTACATTATTCGGACTATTGTCCTCATTTTTGTTGCTATTTGTACGGCGTTTGTACGCTCCGGCTTTCTTCAGGTGCTAGAAATTACAGAATATGAGCCCAAACAAATATAAATACAAATAAACTCTATCTATGACTGAACTAAATAAAGAAACAATGAAAAAAAAAGAGAAAAGAAAAGAAAGAAGCTTTAATCGATATGAGTTGGCTATCCAGTAGAAAAAGAAAGAAAAGCTAATAACGAAATAAAAAAGAAAGAAAAAAAAGGATAATAAATGAAATAAAAGTTGATAGGTGAACATACGAATAAATATGAAAAAAAACAAAAACAGAATAAAACAAAGAATGAACGAATTAAAAGATAAGAAAAGAAAAAATACGACAAAACCGAAAAAAAAAAAAAAAAGAAAGAACAAATAAAGTCCGAGAAAGAAACTCTTTGAAGAAGTTTTTGACAAAAATAGACGCATTCCTCAAAGAGCAAGCAAAAGCAAACCAAGCAAAAGATACTGGCAGAGAATGGTATACAACGGTTTCCAGCCAAAATCCCACTCTGACAAGATGACGCCAGGAAACGACAGATGTAAAGCAGCGACTTTTTCGTGTTTCAGATAAGATTTGAGTGAACTGAACAGTAGAATTTGATAGAAATACGAGACAAAATGCTAGCAAAGAATACTTGCGCTGGAGTTAAAAATAAGAATAAAAACTTAACGCGGTTAGTGTAACTTACAGGGATTCTATTTTTACTTGCAATATCATCGTTTGTAAACATTCGCCTAAAAATTACCCTTTCAAAACATACATATTTTATACATGTGTTTTCGAACGCCCGCACGTGTGTGTAGTTAACTGAATGACAAAATAGAAAACCTACTTAATAACGCAGCAGAGAGCTTCTTGATAAAGATTTTAATTGATGATTTATTTTAATTTTAATGATTTTAGTAATGGAATCAGCCATATTGGGTATACAGTAAACGCTAATTACAATTTTATATCGAAAATCTTAAAAATACAGTAAGGCTCTGCTTTAAATATAAAAAAACATATTGACGTCTTGTTGATCAAGATTTATACAACTTAATTGATTTAATTTAGATTTCTATCGCTTTTGTTTTTATTTTCATATTTTTAAATATCCTACATTGTTTCAACACTGCTGAGGAAATGAGATACGTTGTATGATCCTGAGCGTAAATATACGATAGAAGATTCCAAAATCAGTGCGCATTCAGTACATTTTCGCCTTACATTCGTTTCTCTTTTTATTAAAATTACCTTCTTTAAGTCGAAGCTATGGTCGGACACAGGACCGTAGCTGATGCTAAAAATACACCGGGCACAGAGAAAATTGCCCGGATTTATTAGTTGACAATGTGATGACGTCATCAGTGTCATCCGTTTCCAGAAACTGATTTTTGCGGATTTTTTCGGCTATTCCAATGGAAATTAGGCACAGAACGTGAACGAATGCAGGAAATCGGGTTCGGACTTTTTGAGTATAACCAGTCTTTTCTCCCAAAATTAATAAATAAACAAACTGATTTTTACTGCGTTCATTCGGATGTTTTCTTCGTTTTTCTTTCTTTCTTTCTTTCTTTCTTTCTTTCTTTCTTTCTTTCTTTCTTTCTTTCTTCGTGAATTGTTTAGCTTGATTTCTGACAAAGACATTTTTCCCTGCCCGGATTTTCACTATGATTGCACGGATCGGCCCGGACCCGTGCCCGGTGTGCCTGGTAGTCAGATACGGTCATGGTCGGACCTATTACAATGAACGGTTTGTACATTAAGCTAATTCTTTATTAAAAGATTTCTTAAGATTAAGATGTTTTTTTTTAAATGTATTGTGTTATGTTAGTTTTTCTTATTAATTCTAACCGGAATAATAATACGATTATATTATTACAGAAAACTTATTGGTAGTAATAATATGATAATAAAGAAACTAATATTTAAAAACCTTAAAGTAGTAAAATAATAATAAGAATAAACATAATAATAATAATACAGATACTAATAATAAAGAAAAAATATAACAATAATTGATAAAAATTACGAAAACTTCTATAAAACCTATTAAAAAATTCTTACATTAAAATAATACTATTATATAAAAACTATTTGTAATAATAATAATAATAATAATAATAATAATAATAATAATAATAATAATAATAATAAAGTACACATGATAACAAAAATGATAAAAAAATTAGGGGTATAAAGTATTTAACTGGAAATTCAAGAGTTTTTCAAAACTTTTAAGTTTACCTATTTTTATGTCTACTTTTAAAAATTAGTTCATTTCTCTGGTTTAATAGTTTATTGGGATTTTTATATTTGATTATAGCTATTTTTCCTCTATGCATAGATTGCATCTATTCCTGAAGTTGTTGGGAGTTTGAGCATGTTTGATGTTCCTTCATTTAATTTGTGGGGTGAGTCCTCCGTCCTTTAATTTCCAGTAGTGTTTTGATAGGGCGGTTTAGTGTTTTAAGGAGGCGTTGGAAAATGAGTGTCGGTGATTATAAAATCTTTGTTTGTGCAACATTAACTACCTAATGGTTAGCAGTGGCTGCTTTAAATACTGGATAGAATTGCGATAAATACATGTATTATCTATTTAATCACTCAGATTATGACAACACACTTTTATCCCAGTCCGTTGTTTAACAACTATAACCCTCTCTTCATCTCCAATGTGCTGAAGATCATGTATACCGAATGTTTTTATGCCTACCTGTTTCTCATAAGCATTCTGCTTATATATATATATATATATATATATATATATGTGTGTGTGTGTGTGTGTGTGTGTGTGTGTGTGTGTGTGTGTGTGTGTGGCTATTGTCAACCTTATTTACCTGTCTGGCAGATAACTGTTTGTTCTCCTGTGTCAGTATTCAGCTTTCTTTATTGATTCAAGAGAAAATTACACTATTACGTGACGCACGAAGCTACCAAATTGACTTGAGTTAAGGTTCACTATGAAGGCAGTAGCATTTTGTTACTATTGCCTGATCTAGCAAGAGCATTATGGAGAGTGGTTTACTTAAAAGCTCACTCAGGAGCCTACGTTTTTTATTGCCTATGTTAATGAAGAGACATTTTACCAAAAATATTTATGAAACTCGTACAGCGCGGGAAAAATTACACTCATACAATGCCAATGAAAATGCATGCTAAGTGAATGTAACAATTTTTGGAAATTTCTTCTTGGATTTTTGTGCGATACTACATATATTTGTATTCTTTTTATCATAACACTATGGTTTGATATACTCTTCATAATAATAATAATAATAATAATAATAATAATAATAATATATTATATAATAATAATAATAATAATAATATCATTACTACTACTATTTTCTCTCCAACTTATTTTTGTTTTTTATCAATAAGCAGTCGAACTTGACACACTTTTCATTGTTATTATTAGTTTATTATTAGCCTTATACCATCTTATTATTGTTGTTTTTTATCACAATATTTTTCCGTATATTTAATTTGAAGCACATTTCCTACTGACTTAATAAATGTACCCCTAAACTGGGTTCTATTCTCTCTAATCTGTACAATAAATGACCTACTATCTCTTGCTTTCCTGCTTGTTGGATATCCCCTTCTGTAGTTTAAGTCCTTAAGAACTCAAGGGAACTATATGACCTTTCTAACTATTGGCCTATTAGCTTTCTACCTTTTTTTTGGAAAAGTTCTAAAGGCTTTAATTAACTTAGAATTGGTTAAATATCCCACAAAGCCTTCTTTCAGGCAATATGGCTTTCGCTTCTGTAGCTCTACTGCTGATGTATTAACAACTATTGCTGAAAGAGTCTATCACGCTTGAGATAAGAATGGTAAAACTCGGGTTGTTACTTTGGATATCTCGAAGATGTTGGCATGGTTTGGCATGCTGGTTTTCTTCAGATGTCGAAAGATTATTGGTATTTCTGAATTCATTTTTGAGCTGATTCCGTCTTTCTTTATAAGATCATGAAGTGAAATTTGTCGTGAATGACCAATTCTTCTCGATATTTTTGCACTAATGCTAGGGAACCATCCTTGGAGCTTTGTTACTCCTAATAATTTGTTCGTAAATGTAAGATTGACAACTGATCTAAAAAAAAAAAAAAGAACGACGTACAATCTGTTGTTAACTGGGTCAAGGAATGGTTTCTAAATTGCAACGCCACCAAAATGAAACTGCTCTTGTTTAATCGTCTGTATAAACCCCTTCTTAGATGACAATAACCTTTAGAAGATTGGCTCATTGCGCATTCTCAGAAAAAAAACTTTTTCGTTGAAATGAGTTGGAAAGGTTTTATTGAATCAATTACTAGGTGTGCTGCTTGGAATACCCATTTACTTTGTCGTGTGAGACAATTTCTCTTTAAGTCTACCATTAGTCTTTCATTTGAATCTTGCATCCACATATGATTTGGTGTTCCTTCTACATATTTAGAAATTTAGAAAGATTAAATAATGAATCTGCAATGATATCATCTCTTATCTGTTATCTCGGTTTTAGTCATTGCCATAGCTTCCCTCTACCTTTTCTATAAATACTTTCATGGTAATTGTTCGGATGAATTTTCATCTATAGTACCTAGACTTTATGAATTTAAGCATAGTACGAGATTAGCGTTATGGTCTCATCAATTTACATTTGAAATATCTAGATGTAACCGTAACTTCTGTTTGTCTTCTTTTGCATTTCTTACTTGTGGAACTCTTTTCCGACTCCTTGCTTCGTAGTCAACTTTGATCTTCAAAAATTTAAATGCAATTTCAATTGTTATCTTCTGTTTTTTTCATTCTTGTTCTTTTATTGTTCTTACTCTTTAATAGTGTTTTTTTTATCATATTCTCTAACATTAAGTAATTCCTTGCGTCTTAGTGGCTTTATTGCCATAGTTAGGATGAAATGATTAAAAAAAGCATGTTATTAGTAATTTTACTCCATCTTTTGATTATCACTGGCTCGATACACACTTCATTATTATTGTTTTATTATTAGTTTTATTCTATTTTATTATTGTTCTATCTTATTATTGTTGCCTTTTTTAAACATTTCCATCACAAGAACCAATAAAGCAAAAGTATAAAACTACTACAAAGGTTTCCTGTACTTTCATCCCACATATCAGGAACACATCTTTCGTAGGGGATGACTGAATCAGCTCGGCCGCGGAATCATAAAATGTGCAGTACAACTCAGTTTACGGAAGTTAATTTTATCTACTGAATTTTCTTTATTTCTTGTTTTAACGGTAGTAAACCACCGATTGCTGCGATAATATGATGAAATAAAAGTGAGTTTAGTATTCCATTTATCACAGCTCCTCGGACTGTCGTTCTACTGATCAGTGTAAATCAAGAATTACTATTTATGATCTACGGGGAAAAGGAGATAAAGTAAAAATTAACAAGAAAGGAAAATAGCAAAATACAAATGGTCTAAAGCAAATGTTTAGGCAAATGGGTAGTTGGTTGGTTTTGCGACATGTCAGTCCTTGGGTTATTTAGCATCGAATTTTGTATGTGAACCCCAGTGAGGAGTGACCTCAATACTCAGCAGTAATGGTTGAACAGACTAGACTCTCTAACCATTGCCACGCACCGATGTGTCTTTGCGGAAATGAATGTTGAAACAAGTAGCACAAAGATAAAGAAGGATAATAAAGAAATATTAATTAGAAAAAAGACAGGGAGATGTGAAGAGCCATGACTGCTCAACATAGCACAATATGAGTGAGAGCTAGAGTAAAAGAGAGAGCTGGAGAAATACATGGAGAGAAAGAGAGAGAGAGAGAGAGAGAGAGAGAGAAAGAGAGAGAGAGAGATGTTCTTCAGTTTAACAACTTGATATTATAACTATTATTAGATAGTCAGCACTCCAGCGTTAGTAATTGTCTATACTTTTTGAGATGAGGTCGTATTTACATTAGTTACACTGTTCGTACTGTTGTCTTCTTCTTTAAAGCCATGTTTACACATGGCCCAGAGAATATTGACGTTGGTTAGTTCAAGTGACTTGAACCAAAGAGTTGTGAGTTCAATACCTGGGTGCAGCAGTGGTAAACAAATAACTTAGAGAGTTGAGTTAAAGGAAGATAAGTACATGGCATCCGGAAGTGGCATCCGGAAGTGGCATCGCACATAGAATGAGAATGATATATCTTAGTGATCGAAATAAAGAGTTTGGTTCAAAATTCCTCGCATCTGAAGAAGGCCGGAGCGTATAACGACCGAAATGTTTTAAACATGTCAAAGATAAGGACAACACTCTAAACAGTGTAAATAATGTGCTCCAACATTAATATGGAATAAGAAAAGGATGGTGACCGCAGATAACCTTTATAAACTAATGTTTAAGAAATCGACTATGAAAGAAGTGTATGAATAGACCTGGATCTTATCCCAGACAACATTATTTTGTTGTGATGGTGTTTAACAGACGATGACTGAATCAGTGAAAGAATGTTAAAAAGCAATAATTGTAGATGAAGGAAAACTGTTCAAATTACTTATTGTCATACTTTCCCCAGAGAGTCGCAGGTTTCTACCTGTTATCGTTCACAAAGATCGTTCAAGCTTCTGAGCCTTTGATCTTTGAGAATCCTCAGTTGGTTTGAATCTGGTGATCATGCGTAGAAGAGATAAATCGACTGTTAGAACGATGTGACTCGAAAATAAAGTTGATTTCCATTACGTTCCGAAACACATAAGCAAAGTCATTCAAAAATGTTTAAAGATATGTTATTAGAGTTCATATATTGTGTGAGTTATGTTTAGCGAGTGCGCGCACACATACCACACAAATAAATAAAAGTGCACATAAACATACCCAAATACATATTAGCTCACTCGTCACTCGTACAGGCATACATAGATACACAAGCATATCAGTCAGTTAAGTGCCATACGTAATACACGCTTGAGCGATCATGTCTTGAAAGAGACATGACTGACTGGGAAGAATAATATCCTGCAGTAGGTTGCCATTGCTTTCATAGCTAGACTGGTTGTCAGCCAAAGTTATAGGATCCAAACTGTCCTATTATTTAACCCATAACTGGAGGGAAGAGATGGATTCCCAAGTGTATTTGCGCGTAAGTGAATACAATGAATTCAACTGGAATTCGAACTCGGCTCTCCGAGTTTTCGTCCCGAGCTGATATCCACTGCACCACAAACGTAAATCCATGCACAAGCATATATCATTGCTATAAACTTTATATTTGATGGGTATAAAGGGTTCAGCAGACATTACTTTCTTTCATAAAAGTTTCGATCTCTAGGCGGGTAGACATTAATTTTACCGTATAAACAACAAAACCTGTGATGTCTCCTCAAACTTTATCTTTTTTTGAAGAATAAAATCAAAGTTTACTAGTCTGGAAATCGAAAGTTTTATTGAAGAAAATATAAAACTTTTGATCGCATTGCTGATAAAGATTATTTTGACTTTAAAAAAGCGACTGTCTAATTAAACCACATGTATCTACTAAATATAACGCTTATACTAATAAGAAACAATGCCAAATTTAAAATTCGTTAATTGCCAAATATATATATATATATATATATATATATATATATATGTGCGTGCGCGCGTGTGTGTGTGTGTGTGTGTGTGTGTGTGTTTGTGTGTATTGATGTGCGTTGTGGTGCAGTGAATGTTGGTTCGGAACGAGAAATCGGAGAGCCGAGTTTGAATTTCAGTTGAATTCCATGCGCAAATACGTATTAATCCGTTTTACTTCCACCAGCTATGGGTTAAATAGCTGAACAAGTTTGGTTCTATAGCCTTGGTTGATAACCAATCTGACGCAGAAAGTAATGTCAACCTACTGCGAGAAAATCGGTCATGTTTTTTTCCAAACATGATCGCCCAAGCGTGTATCACATATGGCATTTAACTGACTGATATATATATATAGCTGCTCCAATAAAAAAATAATTAAAGTACATAACAACAAAATATTAAAAGCATACAACAAAAATAACTCCAACACTAATACCAGCCCGGCCCATAATTACAACCTATGTAACTGTAGAAACCCTAACCAATGCCCCATGACCAATAAATGTCTAACGAAATCCCTGATATATATGTGTTCGATCTCATCCATGGAGAATCCTAAGGATGAAAAAAGGTATATCGGAAATACCATGAATCTATTTAAAAAGCGATTTTACAATCACCTCTCATCCTTCAATAACAAAGAAAAACAAAACATAACATCTCTCTCCAAATACTTTTGGAAGTTAAAAGACGAAAATAAAACGCCTAAAGTTAAATGGAAAATCCTTAAACAAGCAAGAACAGCTAAATCTATAAAGGAACCATGTTTCATCTGTATTTAAGAAAAACTTGAGATCCTTAAATATATGAACAGTAGCAAGCTTTTAAACCAGAGGCATGAAACCACAGTAAACTGCACATTAGAGAGCTAACATTACCATCATGCTAAAATATACCACAAGAGCCAGAGCTAGGACCCTATATATATATATATATATATATATATATATATATATATATATATAAATTCTATAATAATATCGAATTACTAAATTCTAAAGTAAGGTTTAATATTCATAATTAATTAGTAAGATTAATAACCATAATTAGAGTAAGGTTAATAACCATAACCATAATTAGAGTAAAGTTAATAACCATAACCATAACCATAATTAGATGAATCATATATTGACTAGATATAAGAATAGAAATTTAAAATTAAAAATTTAATAGAAAAACGGTTAAGATTAAATATGCAAACTTACATTAATTGAAAAGTCTCTGCTTAAATAAAAATAAATAAAAATATCTACTTCAGCTCTTCTAAGAAATCCATAAAGATATAGTCTAGTCACTAGATAATTAAAATTTACAATTGTCTAGGTGTCAGGGACTCTCATTAATCAACCACTTTAGAAACACCCTCTCCAAAGATTCCAACGGTCACAGACATTCCCCTATCACTAACCCCCACCAACACCTCTAACAAAACGCTCTCTCCAAAAATTCCAACGCTCAAAGACCTTTCCCCCTATCACTAACCCCCACTAACACCTCGGACAAAACTAAATAAATATAAAGAAAAAGTATTTCCAAAATTTTACACACAGCCTGATGAGATATTGAAGTTTCACTGTCGAAACGAACGTACCTTCGTAACGAAAATATATAGAATAATCATATACATGTTCTAAAATATAATTTATATATATATATATATATATATATATATATATATATATATATATATATATATATATAAAGGGTGACTGAAAAGTGATACCCTATATTATGTATTATGTATGAATAGCCAGATAAGAGGAGTACTGATTTAACTCTTCGTGACTTTTTATTTGGAGTTAATTAAAGGGCAAGGCTGCTATACCAAACCAAGACTTTGGAAGAGCATGAAGAGCGTATACAAGAATTTATGCCAGCCATACCACGAGAGTTCCTGATGAAATCGCTTTACGTGATTCTTAGGCGTATTGAGAAGCTGGTATCGGAATCTGTTTCTCATATCAAGTTTTAAATAAAACCTTGCGCTTTCCTCTCGTATCCAATTCTTGTAAAAATTATAGTTAATAAATTATTTCAAAATGGAGACTTACTGGTTAATCACCCAATATATATATTAAGCATTTCACCACAAGTAAGGCAATAGAGTCAAAAGATCAATTACGACCGAGTAGTGAATTCTATCCTCACTGGGTACTCCACAATTTTGGCCTTGTGCCACATCGAAGAAAATAATTTCGGCTCCTCGACATGGTGTAACTGTTAGCAAGGTTGTTTCGCTAGATCAATTACAACACTTAAGTGAGTTTGATCCTCACTGAATGCTCTATACTTTTGACCCTGTGCCACATCTAAGCTATGATTATGATCACTAACCAAAGCAGAATTGTTTAATATTAAGAGGAGATGTTAAACATTTCTTTCTTCTCTTTTTTCTTTCTTTCATTTCAGTCTTTCATTTAAACCAACTAGTCTTTCCACGGTATAGTTCATTATTTATGGTGTTGATAAAAGACGTTAAACTTACCTACATTTTTGTATTTCTTTCTTCCGTTCTTTCTTTCTTTCTTTCTTTCTTTCTTTCTTTTACTGAAACTAACTTGTCTAATGTCTTTTCCTCTATTTCCACGTGATCAAAACGCAATAGTCAATTATTTATAGATTATTGACAACGTGTAATGGTCATGCAAACAAGCGAAGGGAGAGACAACCACAATTATAATATAATAATAATAATAATAATAATAATAATAATTATTATTATTATTGTTGTTGTTGTTGTTGTTGTTGTACAATTAATGTTTTTTACCCAGTTGGTAATAGTAGGCTATTATTAATGACGTCATCACGTTATCAAACTTGACATTTGTAAGACTCACAAATTAAAAAAAGTAGAGATCACTCTTTAATAAGTCAGGGATCAATTTAGCAGTATTTATATAATGCAAAGGAAACACTTCTCAAATAATAAAAAAGAAATAATTTTCGATTCTAACAATAGCCGTGAGCAGGGTAAGCTCTAATGAATAAAAACATTATTTCAAAACATTTGCCATTTTTTTAACAAGCGAACCATTTAATTTAAGTAGTGTCTTATACGAATATCATATATTTTATGCAAACGTTAAGATACCCATTTCTGTAGGGGAAAATATCTTTGCTTCCGTCTCCTGTCACGGAATATATATATATATATATATATATATATATGTATATATATATATATATATGTGTGTGTGTGTGTGTGTGTGTGTATATATATATATATATATATATATATATATATATATCGATCGGCCTATCATCTACGTATTCTAGAGATTCACCAGTCTAGTCTGTACAGACAAAAGGACCACTTAATTCGCTCCTTACGGTTGTTGGAGGGTTTGTGAGTCCTTTTTTCCATTTTATTGCTCTTGTGGAACTTTATGTTTACACCCCTCTTACATTTTAATAAATTTTGATTAAAATTTTGTTTTTAAACAAGTTCCACCTTCCCTTCTACAAGTCATATTTATTTTATATAAAACCATCACAATATGTTTACTATTGGCTTTTATCTATAAAACCTATCCATTTTAATTAATTATATATACTTTAAAACTAAACCTATTTTAACTGGCACTTTGTTATATCTTTTCACCACTAGTCATCTATTATTTAGTAATTATGTTTCTAAAAATATCACTTCTGTTTATTTCATCTATTTGTTTTTTTTTTATATCAACAAAATCCTTTAAGGAAACATTTTTATTTTTCGTTCTTCTTATCTTTCAGTTTTTAATTTTCCAACTCATTGTTTTTTATAAATCAACTAATGTCTTATTTCTTTCTGGTTTAAACATTTGACACGTCTAGTCTTCTCTGGATACACATTGTTACATTTATTTCTATGAATAACCACATACAATTCTTTTAAAATGAAATAACCTTCCACGCCACAATATTATATAATATGAAGGCCTTTTTATTTTGAGTTTAATTTTTTTCCTTTAATCTCCTTATATATATATATATATATATATATATATATATATATATATTCTTCTACGATGTGCCTTATCCTTTCAGGACGTAGGCGATTATGACTTTCCACGTCTCCCTATCCCTGGTTGGTGGCTTTTAGTACGCTTTCTCCTGTTACACCACGCAACCACGTTCTATCATCCACCTGCTCAGGCCCTTCAAATATGTTATCCGCTGCTTTCCCCTGTCTCTTTTTCCCTCTATTTGGCCTGTTAGTATCAGGTTCCCTAAGCCCTCCTTCCTCATTGCATGTCCCATGAACTTTAGCTGCCTCTTCCTGATGCTCAGTATTAATTTCCTTTTCGTTCCCATCTTTTCGAAAACTTCAACATTGCTTACATGCTCGATCCATGATATCCGAAGCATTCTTCTGTAGAATCACATTTCAGTTGCTTCAAGTTTTTCCTTCAACTAGCAATCTCTGCCATATTGAAAAAATGACATCACATAGCAATCCAGTACTCTCTTCTTTGTTTCTAGCGAAATTTTCCTGTCTCTTAATACTATACTCAGCTTCCGGAATGCGTCCTCTGCCATGCCAATTCACCTTCGGATTTCTGTGTCTCACTTTCCGTCTTCTGTTAGAACACTTCCAAGATATTTAAATTTTTGTATCTGTTTGATTTTAGTACCCCACTATCTGCATTTTGGGTTACTCTTTTTGCTGATGACCATGCATTCGGTTTTCTTGCAGTTTATTTGTAGTCCTTTCTTGTCCCTCTCTTAAGCTACCTTCTGTAGGAGATCTTGCAGTTTCCTTTCCGTATCTGCTATCAGCACTGTATCATCTGCGTACCTTATGTTGCTCAAATTGTGGCTTCTGATGACGAATCTTCGCATAACATCTATGGTACTCAAAATATTCTCGCTGTACAAGTTGAAAGTTAGATCGGGTGAAATGACACATCCTTGTCTTACGCCCCTTTCTATTTTTGTGTATCTGCTGAATTGGTTACCTGTCTATATTCAGGCGGTTTGCTGCCAGTAGAGATTCTTGATTACTTTTATCTTTCCCAAATATGTCGAGGCTGCTGAGTGTATTTCGTCGAATAGTTTTTGCATAATCGATAACACATAAGTACAAGTCCGTCTTCATTTTTATTGCCCTTTCGGAGAGCATCATAATCATAAATATGGCGTTCCTTGTTCCAATGTTTTTGACAAACCCACGCTGTTCTTGTCCTGTCTCTGGTCTGATCCTGCTTCTCGCTCTAATCATCAGGATTCAGACGGGCAGTTTTGTAATGTGGCTCATTAAACTACTTGTTCGGTGGAGTTCACACTCGTTTGCACCTGACTTCTTAGGCAGTGCTATGAAAATCGACTTACTTACGTTATCTGATATTACACCACTATTAAAAATTTCATTTATTATTTCTGTAATTTTCTCTATGCCGAATTCTTCCAGGGCTATTAGCAGATCTATTACGATGCCATCTGGTCCAGCTGCTTTGTTTCTATTCAGGTTGGCTATTGCAGCTTCCACTTCGGACTTTAATATTTCGGGTCCATCCTCATCTTCGTGCATTATCAGTTGCTCTCTCGTGGATAAGCTCTTTATATATTCTTTCCATCGCTGGAGTATTTCCTCTTTTTCCAATATGATAATTCCATCCTTTGATTTTATACATCCTGTGGAGGAGGTTTTTTGTCCTGTCAGTTCTTTTATTTCTTTATGCATGTCTGCTTTATTAGTCTTGCTCAATCTCTCTATTTCTGCACATTTGTTGCTGAGCCATATCTCTTTAGCCTGTCTGCATTTACTCCTTATTTCCTTGTGTAGTTTTCTGTATTTCATGCCATGTCTTGGCATCATTTTTTGTCTCCTTTGCATCATGTCGAGAATCTATTCAGTCTTCCACTAGTTTATTCTTCTAGATCTGATTTTTTTGAAGCACTGATGTTTGCTGATGTCACTATCGCTTCTTTTAGTGAGCCCCATTTCGAGTTTTCTTTTCCAATTTGTTCTTCGTATTTGTTTATCATGCTGTTAGTGTGTTCTTTCTGCAGGTCGAGGTAATTCACAAGCGTGTTACATTGCAGTCTTGGTGCTGCACTAGGCTTCTTCATTCTTCACCCTTAGTTTGCAGATGGCTGGGTCGTGGTTCTTTCCACTGTCGGCATCTGGATAGATTTTGCATTGAACCACAGCATTTCTGAATCTCCTCTTTATGGTTATGTAGTATATTTGTTTCTTCGTGTCGCCTCCTGGGTTTCTCCATGTCCATAGACGTCGTGGATGTTCTTGAAATCAGGTGTTAGTTATTACCTGGTCATTTACTGTGCACCATTGGACCCATTTTTCTCCTCGTTTGTTGCAGATCCCTAATCCAAAGTTTCCGGTCGACTCCGCTTCCCTCTTTTTATGTACCTTGTCATTCAAGTCACTCATTATAATTATAATTTCTTGGCTTTTGCACTGAGCTTTGAACCAAGCAAATTAACACATTTCGCTGTCTGATGATGGTGTATTAAACACTGAAACCTTATGGCTATTGAGTTGCAGCATGCTATAATAATAATAATAATAATAATAATAATAATAATAATAATAATAATAATAATAATAATAGCGCGATTGGAATTACAACGAGAATGACGTGCTTTTCTGGGGCTCCTGAAAACGTAACGTTTTTTTTTTAAACGTAAACATTAATTTTTAATTTTACTATTTTAAACATAAACATTAATTTTTTCTTCGTATATAATTTAAATTGTATGTTTCTTCTTTAAATGATCCTTAAATAGATTTATTAACTAGTTTTCTAAAGCAAGACAACGAAAAAAATACGACGAAAAACACTAAAAAAACTGTTCGATCTACGATATTCTTTCTTAGAAAGAATATGTAATAATTTATTTATATTTGTTCGTTCATTTTATATATTTATTTATTTTTCGATAATCTTATTCTCGTTGGATTTAATGAAAGAATAACACAGAATACAGTGGGCGAACAAATTATTATTTTTAAATTTTATGGTAGTAAACTCAAAGGTATGTCCACTTTTTCTTTCCTATTAAAAAATTTTGAATTTTTTTTTATTTTTTATCTTAATTATTTTTATTGCAAGGACTATTGATGGTAGCAACAATTTTTTTTTTAACAATACTCTCTAAGTGCAGTGATGTTTTTTTTTTTTTTTTCGTTGAACGGCCGTTACGTCCAAGTTTGTTTGTTTTTTCAACCAGCGTCTCTCTCTTTGAATTTTTCTTTTTCTCAATATGAAATTCTGTTTTAATATAAACAGGATTTTTTTCTTTAGATATTATCGAAAATTATTATTATTATTTTTTTTTAATGAAATTCTGTTTTATTTTAATTTATCTGTTTGTTCTTTAAATGAACCTAAATAAAATCATCCGTATTATATTTCCTTTAGCTGTCGATATTTCGTAAAATCTTTTTTTTTTTTTTAACTATTATAATTTTCTTAAAAACAAAACAAAACAAGAAAATAAATTAAATCCGATGAAAAACAATTTCTACGGTATTATTTTATAGAAAGTCTACGTATTTATTGATATATTTATTCTTATTTATTTATTGATTTAATTTACTTATTTAATTTATCTTATTCTGATAACCCTATTTTTGACCAACGACTTTATTGAAAAAATAAATGATAAAGTGGACGAACAAATTATTACATTTTTTTTTGCAAGGACTATTGATGGTAGCAACAATTTTTTTTTCCCGTTGAACGACCGTTACGTCCAAGTATGTTTTTTTTTTCAACCAGCGTCTCTCTATTTGAATTTTTCTTTTTCTCAATATGAAATTCTGTTTTAATATAAACAGGATTTTTTCTTTAGATATTATCGAATTTTTTTTTTTAATGAAATTCTGTTTTATTTTAATCTATCTGTTTGTTCTTTAAATGAACCTAAATAAAATCATCCGTATTATATTTCCTTTAGCTGTCGATATTTCGTAAAAAAATTTTTTTTTTTTTAACAAAATACTCTAGTAGTATTGATGTTTTGTTCCGTTGAGCCGTTGCTACGCCAAAGGTTTTTTTTTTTTAACCAGCGTCTTTCTCCTTGAATTCCAATCGCGTCTATGTCAGATGTTGCTTGGCAGCCCATTTAGGAGAAGGAAAACTCCGAACAACAACCCGCAACTCAAGGTGTTAATCGTGCCGAGGAGTGAATGGCTACTGCGTTATGAGGTCACAAACGATCCCCTACAGGCTTCGGGACCCTGTTTGTAAAAGACCGTTACCCAACGTGCCGGGCAACTTTGGGTGGACTTTTGGACCTGTGCGTCACTCATGGGAAAAACATGAAAAATACAAATAAAAATAAAAAGTCCAGTATGGCTCTTCCAGTGGATAAACAGGGAGCCCGTCCTTCAGGAGGGAACCTACCTGAGGTCGAAAAATCTGCCATAGGAACAAACTCCTACACAAAGAATGAATCTTCAGGTCCCCACAACCAGGATAATCCTAATGATGGTCCTGAAAATTCTCCAGCTAGATCTACAACCGTATATTTAAAGAAAGAAAAAATAAAATGGTCTCGTGAGGAGTACAAAGTCGTTATGACTGCATTTCATGAAGCGTTACTCAAACCTCAAAAAAACATGACTCGCCAAACATATGACATTTGGCGTGAAAAAGTTGGTCAAGCAAATAGAAAGTATATTGACGAAAATAAATTAGCCAATGTACGTAGGTACATTCGTAATAACCGACTGACAGAGGCTGAAATTAATGAAATTAAAAGAATTGTAACAAGAAGAGACGAATCAACAAAATATGAAAAGGAACCGGAATCAGAATCAGAAATAAAAAATAATAACATCAAACAAGCCACAGGTCATAATGTAGAAACCGTGAAACACGCAAATCACTGCGAAGATAATGCTGTAAGTTTAAAAGTGCTGGAAAGGTGTGATCTGAGTCAGTTAAAAGACGAAAATAAAACGAGTTCAGAACACATCGAAGATAATTATTTGACGGAAAATAAGAACAATATACAGGAAGCCAAGATAGAAATAAAGAACCATCTAAGTCAAATACAAAATATTACAATGGAGGAACGAGAACAGCTCCCCAAATTACAACCAACAAAACATAACCTCCGAACTATTAAACTCTACAATGCAGCACTGAAATTAATACTGGATGAAGACACTCATACAAATCTCAACGAAGTAATATATGCATCAGCAATAGCAGCAACAAAAAAAATTGAATATCAAAATAAAAACAAGGCAGTCTCGCAGACATGAAGATCCACCTTGGTAAAGAAAAATAGAAAAAGAAATCGAACAACTTAGAAGTGAACTATCAGTACTGGATGAACTGAGTAGAGGAATAAATGTAAGAACTAGGAAAAGCAGAAGAGCCGAAAGACAATATAACATTAGGAATGAAAATGAAGTCTTATCAAATAAAGAAAGAATAAAGCAAAAAATCCAACTGAAGGCTCAAAGAATAAGACGCTATGAGAAAAGAGCAAGATTTTACAGACAAAACAAGATTTTTCAGACTGATACAAAGAGATTTTACAGGGAAATAGGTAAAAAAAAGAATTGAAGTGACAGTACCCCCCAGAATGGAAGAAGTCACACAGTTCTGGGAAAAGATATGGGCTTGCCCTAAAGAACATAGCAAGGAAGTACCTTGGATTGCGCAAGAGATAGAACGAATGAAAAATAAACCAGAACAGACATGGTCTGGAATTACAGAAGATGATGTTAAATTTGCACTAAAAAAAGCACACAATTGGAAATTCCCAGGTATAGATAAAATTCCTAACTTTTGGCTATATTATTTAAATACAGCACATAAAAAACTAGCCAAAGAACTTCAAGAAATGGTTGACGTTCCCACTAAAATTCCTGCATGGATGACCAAAGGAATTACATTTCTTCTACCCAAGAATGGTGACACAAACAACCCGAAAAACTACAGACCAATTACATGTCTTCCGACAACATATAAACTATTAACATCTATTTTAACAAAACAGACATATTTATTCTTAGGAAGAAATGACATGATACCGCTTGAACAAAAAGGGGTGCAAACGTGGCTGTTATGGTTGTAAAGACCAATTGCTAATTAACAAAATGATCCTGGAAAACTGCTACAGTACAAAGAAAAATCTTAGTACTGCCTGGATAGATTATCGAAAGGCATTCGATAGTGTGCCACATTCCTGGATTTTAAAGACTTTAAATATATACAAGATATCGCCCGTCATCATCAATTTCATCAAACAGTGCATGTCTATATGGAAAACAACCCTTTACCTCAATCATATAAATGGAACCTATAAGTCTGATGAAATAAACATCAAAAGAGGTATATTTCAAGGTGATTCTTTATCTCCCTTACTATTCTGCATATTATTTATAGCACTAACCAGTCAACTTAATAAGACAGAATGTGGTTATAAAATAGGCCAAAAGAAAATAAGCCATCTATTTTACATGGATGACTTAAAGTTATATGCTAAGAATGATAATGAGCTGGAAGGTCTTCTGCAAACTGTAAAATGCTTCAGCGAAGACATTGGAATGAAATTTAATTTGAATAAATGTGCTAAAGCTACAGTTTTACGTGGATCAATACAAGAAACATCCTCAACTAGCTTAGACCCTGCTGTAACAATAAAAGAATTGAAACCAGAAGAAACTTATAAATACCTAGGTGTAAATGAGAGCGAAAACATTCACCATAAAAAAATGAAAGAAATAGTGCGTAAAGAGTACTATAGAAGACTACGAATGATATTCAAAACTGAATTAAATTCACAGAACAGAGTTATGGCCATTAATAGCCTTGCAATCCCAGTTGTCCAATATAGCTTTAACATCTTAAACTGGACTCTAAACGACATCAGGCGAATGGATGCTAAAACAAGAAAGCTTCTTTCTAAGCATAAGATGCATCATCCAAAGGCTGATGTAGACCGTCTATACATACCCCGTAAAGAAGGTGGAAGAGGTCTTATTCAGCTGGAATTGTCATACAAGACAACAACTATTGGCTTACTAACATACATAGAAACAACAAAGGATTGGATGATACAATTAGTAAGGCAACATGAAGATAGAAAGAAAAAATATTCAATAATAAAAGAAGGCAGTAAATACAAACAAGATTTACAGTTAGTAGATTCTGCAGAAAAGCAAAACAGAAGCCAAGAACCAACTATTGCGGCAAAAAATATGAAAATGAAAGCCAAAGATAAAGCTCTGAACAGATGAAACAGCGCTGGCAAGACAAACCTCTGCATGGCCAATATCCAGAACGTGCCAATAAATCCAATGTTGACAAAGTTAATACTCATCGGTGGTTACGTGCATTTGGATTAAAGTCTGAAACTGAAGGCTTTATTCTTGCAGCACAAGACCAAAATCTTTTCACTAGAAACTTCCAGGCAAATATTATGCATAATAATATGGATCCAAAATGCAGGTTTTGTGATAAACACCAAGAAACAATAGACCACCTAATCTCAGGCTGTCCTGTGCTTGCCCCAAATGAATATAAAAATCGCCACGATAGAGTTGGGCAATATTTACATTGGGCAATGTGCAAACATTATGGAAAAGCTGTAAACAAACACTGGTATGAACATCACCCAGCACCGGTTACAGAAATATAAGATGTAACCATTCTATGGGATTACACCATCTACACAGACAGAAAAATTGAAGCAAACAGGCCAGACATTATTGTTAAAAACCAGAAGGAGAAAACTTGTCTATTAATTGATATGGCTTGTCCAGCGGATTGTAACATAGCAATCAAGGAATTTGAAAAACTGTCAAAATATAAAGACCTGGAAATTGAAATAGAAAAAATGTGGAAATTGAAAACAAGAGTTGTGCCAGTGATAGTAGGTGCACTTGGAATGATAAAAAATGGAACAAAACAACACATTGAAAGAATCCCTGGAAACCCCAGCTTAAGAGATATACAAAAAATTGTCTTATTAAGTACAGCCCACACACTAAGGAAAACTTTATCTATGTAATGCTGGGGATGATAGGGAAGATAGAAAAACGTGAAATGGTGCCATAACAACACGCCACTACCTGCCTTAGGTCTCCCCGCAGACTTGGTTGGTAGTGAGACCAAAGCAGAAATCGAAATATGATGAAAAATGACATAATAATAATAATAATAATAATAATAATAATAATAATAATATATATATATATATATTATATATATTTTATATATATATATATATATATATATATATATATATATACATATATATATATATATATATATATATATATATATATATATATATAGTGCCCCTGAACTTTCCCCTGTCCTCTCTAAACTGTTTAACTACTGCCTTTCTGCTTCCTGCTTTCCTGCATGCTGGAAATTCTCCTCAGTCGTTCCTGTCTTTAAGAACTGTGGTGAACCCTCGGACCCATCCAACTATCGCCCTATCAGTCTTCTACCAATATTCGGGAAAGTGTTCGAGGCCATAATAAATGCTGAAATAGTTCATCATCTCACCGCCCACAAACTGTTCTCCGATAGGCAATATGGATTCCGATTTGACAGGTCCACAGCCGACCTGCTAACTACTGTAACGGAGTACATGCTACAGGCCCTTGATGAGTCTGACGAGGCTCGCGCGGTTGCTCTGGACATCTCCAAGGCTTTCGACAGGGTTTGGCACCCTGGCCTCCTATGCAAACTACGCGGTTATGGTATTACCGGTCGCCTGCTTGACCTAATCCAATCTTTCTTAAATAACCGCAAAATGAAGGTCGTTCTGAACGGGCGTGCCTCTTCGTCCTACAGCACGAATGCTGGTGTCCCACAAGGCTCTATCCTGGGCCCAACGCTCTTCCTTATTTTCATCAACGACTTCCCAGATGAGATCAAGTCCCAAGTAGGCATCTACGCAGATGACACTACAATATACTCCCGCTCCAGTAAGAAACCTGTCGTGGCGGACAGACATAATCTCGCTGCTGACCTTGAGCGGGATCTACACTCTGTGGTGAACTGGGGCAAGAAGTGGCTTGTCAACTTCAATTTATCTAAGACCAAGCTGTTGTCTGTCAACCATTACAGGCAACCTCTTCTGCCTCCCATAAGCATGGACCAGATGATTCTCCCGGAGAGTAATACACTACGCCTCCTCGGACTTACCCTGTCCTCAGACCTCAAATGGAAGCACTATATTGAATCCATAGCAAAATCTACTGCTAAGAAGATTGGGTCACTATGTCGATCCAGGATGTTTTTTCCACCTGAATCCATCCTGCATATATACAAGTCAACCATCCGTCCGTGCATGGAGTACTGCTGCCATTTATGGTCAGGTGCCCCTGCCGTTCTCCTCAGTGTTCTTGACAAGCTCCAAAAGAGAGTCTGTAATGTGATAGGTACTGATCTGGCGACTCGTCTGCAGCCACTTTCCCATCGTCGAAATGTGGCCTCCCTCTGTCTCTTCTATAAATACTTTCATGGCTTCTGCTCGGATGAGCTTAAGTCACTGATGCCTCCTCAACAGGTGTTTACCCGTTCAACCAGACTGGCAACTGGGTCCAACCCATTCACAGTCAGGTTAGCCAAACGCAGACGACAATTCTACTCCTGCAGCTTCCTCTCTCGCACTTCCCGCCTGTGGAACTCACTCCCGTATTCTTGCTTTCCTGACGGCTACGACCTCCAGAAATTTAAAAGCAAAGTTAATACTCACCTACTAACCACTGGCCTCTAGCTCTCTCCCCTCCCCTGTATAACCTTCCCTTTCTCTCCGCCCATGTACCTGTCATTGCACCTGCTTTCTCAGCTTTCTATTGTTCCTTTCTAACTAGCTTGTACTCCTCACTCTTTTCTAATTAATCTTTTTACATTTATGTAACCCCCTGCACATCAGTGGCGTTTCTGCCTTGCTCGGGGTGAAATGATTAAAAAATATATATATATGTAAAATGTCTTACAATATAAAAATATTTTCTGGCTGTAAATAACCCGGAAAGCGTTTATAAGCGGTAGCAAAGAGACACTATCTATCTATCTATCTATCTATCTATCTATCTATCTATCTATCTATCTATCTATCATATATGTTATACATACATGTATACTATAGAAATGATTTCCTGTTTTGAAGATAAACAAGGCAGAAAGTCGTAATCGTTGTTTTTTACCATCTTTCAAACGTAGTATTCTGTAAGTTTTCGCTTCAGCAAACATGAGATTTCGTTCTCAGACATTGGATTGATTTCAGCCCAAGTTGGAATAAATAAACAAAACGGATATTTTAAAAAATAAACGAAACTCTTCAAAAACCTTTTGCTATTAATGATTATTACGGGTTTTTTTTTCCAAAATACCCATTTGACCAACCTAATCATGGATACTTTTGGGGAAACGCCCGAGTACGGAACCACACACACACACACACACACACACACACACACACACACACTTTGATAGATGAAGAGGAAAGCAAATAGAGACGAATGGGTTAATGTGGATATAAGCGGCGGTATATAAATAAGAACAAAAATAGATAGATATATCTAAACAGCTAGCTAGATAAAGAGATACTTAGATAGATGTGAACAGGCAGGAGACGATTATATATATATATATATATATATATATATATATATATATATAAAGAAAAACTCAATACATCTTCTAAAGTGGTTATAAATTATAATTTTATTCGACGAGCTAATGAATATGATCATCTCTTCAGACCACGATTTTCTTTGGTATAAATATCCTCAGAACAACCCAATTTTTTTTAATAAGAAACTAATATAACCCAGGATTGGTATCTTTAGTCTTATCTTGTAAGAGTCTTGAAGATTAGGGAAGAAAGAGTTCATTGGGCAGAATAAGTGACCATAAACCTATACACACCCACCCACATGCACACGAATACGTATACACATATATTCATTCATACAATATACACACATAAATACATGCACACATACATTGATATATACATAAAAATATCTTATGGATATATAGACTCTCGTATTCACACAACTACCTACCCACCTATGAAGACCAAATATCTACGCGTATAGTTAATACTAACACATATATACAAAAATATACAAACTTCACATATACACACAAAAAATTACTTTCAGTTGCATACATAATACAAAGTAGTTATGCACATATACAGGCATATATATATATATATATATATATAAAATACAGAGGAGTACTCAACCATAATTACCTCAACGCGCTAAATTATCAAGGATAATTTACCTAAAAAAGGGAAGGGAATTCACAAGTGTGATTTAATGGGATCATTTGAATTCCAGTTCCAATATATAAGTATACAGATCAACAAAATGGATATATTCAATTACATACATAAGACAAAGTAGTGTACACTTATACTGACATAAAATATTTATTACATAGAAAATTTCCACTTTGATTTCTTCAATACACAAAACCTTCTAACGAATGATCAATACGAAATGAGAATGAACTCGCAAACATAAAAGAATGGGGTAAATTTAAAATTCTATTTTACCGGTAATTTCAATTTATCTTTATAGTGGCACTTGAAGATGATTTTATTTCTTTGGTTTTTATAATTGCTAACTTTTTTTTTATTTTATCATTCTAATTTTTTCGTCTAAGCATAAATGGCATCTATTTCTGAAGCTATTGGGAGTTTGAGATTTGCCTATAATCTTTCATTGGATCTGTTGGAATAGATTTCTGCCTTTAAATTCGCAGAAATATTTAGAAATCATGGTTAGATATTTTAAGTGGGATTTAGAGAAATACTGATTCTGGTTATATAGTTACTGTTTCTAGCTTCCGGCAGAAATTCCTATGTACACTTTTTCTCATTTTTGTATTCGTTAGATAAAAAATATTTGCTTGGTATATATCTGTTTCGGATTTGCATATACTTCCAACTGGGCATTTGGTTTTGACTTTACTGCTACAGGAGGGTTTAGTATTTAGTGATTAGTTTATCTCATATGCTATTATTATGTTAGTTAATGATGTTATTGATGTTGCTAGTGCGATAATAGATAATTTTTAATGCTTTTTATATTAAAAATCATACTTATTAGGTTGCATAATGTTTTATATATATATATATATATATATATATATATATATATATATATATATGTGTGTGTGTGTGTGTGTGTGTGTGTGTGTGTGTGTGTGTGTGTGTATTGTGGCGGACCTACCCATTAACATGGTAATGGATTAACCCGACCTGCGCATATATACTATGTGACTAGTAGTCATTGGGGGAAAGCACCAGTCTGGTACGAGTCAGGCAATCGTAGAGTGACCTTGTGATATTCAACACCGCTTGCTCCTCAGCTAGACGAACAAGCTGGTATCTTGTACTTTTACCGTATTTTGTAATACAAATTGTTTACACTAATCCCGTGTTCTTGTTTTCATTTGTAACCCCTTAAAACAGGGTTACAACACTAGCGACGAAGATTCGAACAAGTCACGCAAACAGGAAAATACGTTTTCCAAGTCAGTCGCCGTACAACATTGTCGACGGAAGTTTTCGAAAAAAGAACTCTACGCGGTAACCAGAAAGAAAGAAAAAATTTTCGAAATGAAACGTAACGAAACTCCACGTGAAAAAATGCGAAAGATACGTAAGGAACTACACGTGAACCAGAAAAAATATTTCTTTTTCTTAGCCAGGGTTTACACCGACGACGAAGGACGGAGCCTTTGCGGACAAACCCCAAACAAACCCAGTGTCTTACAAACACTTTCATCAGTCCTCTCTGTACTCAACCTTTTCTCTTACTTTCACTCCCTGTTACCTTCTGCGTACCAGTTTGCATTTCTGCCTTGCTGGATGGAAATAATAAAAAAATAATTGAAAAAAAGAAAAAGAAACGATGTTGAAGGTATGAACAGTTCAATACAATCTTCAATCTCTGTTTCTGAAGTAATTACATGCCTTGTGTGTATCGAATCGAAGTAAAATGTGTATTGCTGCTCCAAATGTCAAAAAGAAAAGAGAAAGAGCTTTTCAAATATCTTGTTGCCTATGACTGTTGTCGGGGAGGTCGCAGTCCAACAATAAACAAATTCATCTGACCCGCTGACAAAAATCAGTGGCGTTCCGCAGCACTTTGAAAGAGAAGTTCATTGACCTATTATAAGAGAGAGAGAGAGAGAGACAGAGAGAGAGAGAGAGAGAGAGAGAGAGAGAGAGAGGGAGGATTAACCCTTTCTAGATAGATAGTGTTATGGGGAAACACACCTATTCCTCAGATAATGGACTCTCCCTTCTATATTAATAAGAGTTAACAGGAAGTTCATGGGAGTTCTTTAGACTTCTATTGGAGTTCAGTAGAACTGCTAAGCAGTTGATATTAGTCGGCAGTTAGCCGGATACTAAGGAGTCAGCTTTCAGTGGATGATTACCAAGTTCCTAACATTTTGGGTACGTTAAGTCGATCATAAACCGACATAGCACGATTATAACATTCTGTGCGAAAAACTACTCCACAACAGATAGATAGATAGATAGATAGATAGATAGATATGAACGCACTGGGAGAGATAAATAGCTCGACAGGAAGTGGGAGGTGTGTCTATGTTTACGCACAGTCGTGTGGTAAACATGTCTGTGCCGTTCGCTATTAAGATAATATTTTTTCTAAAACGTTGTTGCATGATATTACGTGGCAATGTGGAGTCGAAAGAACGGTTTTTAATGCAATTTCAAGAGACCAACGTTTCTTTTATCTTTTCAAAAATACTTAAACAAAATCAGGTTGAGATGTTTACAATCAATTATAAATGTGGAAACATGAAAAGTGCTCGAAAAACAATCCCTGTAACATGTGTACATAAATATGCCAAGCGTGTCTGATTGCTTTCTTATCCTGAAAATAATAAGCTTGTCTCATGGCTTGACTTGTTATTTGCCGAACATTTTTGTTCAAAATCGGTACAAGAATTTAAAAAGTTTACATAAATCGTACTTAATATCTATATATAAAATTTGGTGAATTCCGTTAGTCCGTCCGTCACACCGTCTAAAATAGTCATACATTGACCGATTGTTGTAACGTAGCTCGAACACGTGACATACAGTTCACAATATATAAAGGACTAATATCGAGTAGCGGCAGTGGTGTCGGTAGCTGACGGCTAGCACGGTCGTTGTCTACTCAGCTCACTAGTTGTTGCCACCCTACGCGTGTACTACTGTATCTATCGAAAATAAACGTATTATTTACTTATATCTGTGTATTGTCTTTCTTCCACAATACAACAGATCTGGCATGCTAGCCATCAGCTGTCGTTACTCGATATTAGTTTTTTATATATTGTGAACCGTATGTCACGTGTTCGAGCTACGTCACAACATCGATCGATACCAAATTTTGGGGAAGAAGCGTAAGTAGGTAAAGGCAGTTTCAAAGAAACTCTAATTTTACTAGGCGGTTTCAAAGAAAAGCTAATTTTTCGCTCATTTTTATGAAAATATTAAAAGATTTAATATTTAACATACAAAATACTGCCACTATTTTAAAAACAGATTAATGATTTATTGTTCACTGTTAAAAAGGGGAAAAATTCTTAAAAATATTGTTACCATTAAGTCCTATAAAATGAAATTAAATTATGGAAAACATTAAACTGTGAAGTAGGGTCTTTGTCAAAATATTTTTCTAAATATGTGTTGTGATACAGTAAATATCGCCTCTGAATGAGAAATCGGAGAGTTAGTTGAATTCTTTGCATTCACTTACGTACAAATGCCCTTGAGAAATATATTAATCCGTCACTTCTCTCTCCAGCTATGGGTTAAATAACAGGGCAAGTTTTTATAGCTTTGGATGACAGCCAGTCTATTTCGAAAACTAATGGTAAACTGCTGCCGGAAAATCTTCTGCCTAGTCAGTCATATCTCTCCCGAGACATGATCGCCCAAGCGTGTATCACGTATGGCACTTAACTGACTGACTGATTTTTCTAAACAAATCAGCTTATTCAAATTTCATTGGTTTGTGAAATTGAACGAAACGTAGAGTTTGTAAATCTCGCCAAAAATGTTAGTGATAACCTCAACAATACTAAATATTGTAAGGATGTCAACACGCGTCAGCGTTTTGCAAAAAACATTAGTTCTTTTATCTTCTCGCTAGGGATATGTGCGTGAATTATAATCATATCGCCCAAAGCAAGGCATTTTACTGCCACTGTTGTGCAGAGGGTTACATAGAACGAAAGTTATGAGAAAGAGTGACAGGTTATAGGGGTGTCAGGAAGTGGGTAAGAGAAGAATGAGAATACTTATGAAAGTGGACGGAAAAAGAAGCATGAGAGAAAGGATGCAGGTTAGTGAGATAGGAGATGACTAATGACTTTACATTTAAATTCTTGGAGATTATAGCTGTTGGAGAAGCAAGTAAATGGAAGGGAATTCCACAGGCGGGAAGTGCGAGAAAAGAAGCTGGTAGAGTAGAATTTGTGTTTACAATTTATTGGTTTCACAGTAAAAGGGTGGGACCTAATTGCTAATCTTGTGACTCGAGTAAATGAGTCAAACAACAGGATTGAGCTTTTTAGCTTTGGTTGGCAGCCAGTCTATTTCAAAAACTAATGGTAAACTGCTGCGGGAAAATCTTCTGCCTAGTCAGTCATGTCTCTCCCGAGACATGATCACCCAAGTGTGTATTACGTATGGCACTTAACTGACTGACTGATTTTTCTAAACAAATCAGCTTATTCAAATTTCATTGGTTTGTGAAATTGAACGAAACGTAGAGTTTATAAAACTCGACAAAAATGTTAGCGATAACCTCAGCAATACTAAATACTGTGAGGATTTCAAAATGCACAAGCGTTGTGTTAAAAAAATTCTCGTTGTCTAAAAAATACACACACTTTAATCGATGCTACTAATTGTGCGAGTATTCTGCATTTTATAGCCACTCAGAATAAATTAAAATGTTAAGGTAAGTGATTATACTGACGCTTACTACAAGGATAAGTAAATTTTAATAGCTGTTTTTCTTTAATTACAAGCGAATTAATAGTAAGACCAAAGAGAGCACGGAAAAATGAATACACAAGTCTCAGGATGTCAGATTTTTGTCCACAGCGTATTCTCATCAATATGTTTTCAATCGCGGCATTCTAACAAATCATGTACACCTGTTTATAAGATATGATGAAGGATTAACTTTTTAGAAAAATGACTCAAGTTTTTAAGTTATTTTTAAATTTATTTATTATTTTTTTGGTTTTGTAACCTTTTACGGTGTTTGGTGAGACTATCCTCAGCATAGTCTATTCTATGCTTAATTTTTATGTAAAAGGTAAAGAAAAGCAAGTAAAACAGACGAAGATCGAAAGAAAAGAATAAGAAAAGAAGAAAGAGAAGAGAAGGGAAAAACGTCAAACCTTGAATAAAATGAAAAATAGCAATGAGGAAATGTAAATGGTAGAAATGAAAAATAAAAAATAAAAATAGAAAATAAAAATAAAATAAAATCACCGAAAATCATTTACTCTCAAAAGACTTTCAGCAGCAAGACGTAAAGTTGAAACAATGGCTTCACTGTTGATGACAAGGAACAGTCCGTAGAATATGTGCATCACCTTTTTGGAGATCAATTTAATGCACACTGCTTATAAGCGAATAAAATCTTGAAATGCTCCACCCAAAGATGCATCGCGTAAAGAACTTCTGTAAGAATTGGTGATGACCAACTGAGGACTTGTACTAAACCTAATCTGCTTTATACGCGCCAGATGTAATTCAATGCGTGAGCACATCCGTCACCTTGGCAAAAGTTACAAATCTGCGAAGTGAGTACTTAACAAAATGAATAAATAAAACAAAAAAATCATACAAATTTTTCTTATAATCTAAAAGTAAAGTGAATGCTGGACAATATCAAAAATGAAGGAAAAACTGGAAGAAGCTCTACAGTAGGATACTGCGGATATCGTGGACCGAGCATGCGAGCAATGATGAAGTTTGGGAAAGAATGGAAACAAGAAGGAAATTAATATTGAACATCAGGAAGAGACAACTAAAGTTCCTGGGACATGCAATGAAGAAGGAGGGCTTGGAGAACCTGACATTAACAGGCCAGATAGATGGAAAAAGAGACAGAAGGAAGCAGCGGATAGCATATCTGAAGAGCTTTAGCAGGTGGATGACAGAACGGGGGTTGCGTGGTGTTACAGGAGAAGGCGTGCTAAGAGCCATCAGGAATAGGGAGACGTGGAAATCCATGATCGCCTACCTTCAAAAAGGACAAGGCACATAGAAGAAGAAAAAGAAGAAGGAGCAAACAAAAAAGAGGAAAGAAAAAGTCTACTTATGTAGAAAGTAAACGAAGAAAGAAAGCAAACGAAGAAAGAAAGCAAGACGGAACGAAAAACGAAAAGAAGATGGATGAAAGAAAGAAAAAGAACGACTGAGAAAGAGAAAGAAAAAATGAAATAATAAAGAAGATGACGAGATTAAAAACAGACAATGAAAAGATAATACGAAACAAGAAAAAGTGAAAAGAGGAGAGAAAGAAACTGACAGAAATAATGAAATCGAAAAAGGAAGAAAGGAAGCAGTAATAATCAAAGAAAAGAAATCAAATAAGGCAAAGAAATCAAATAATAGATGAAGAAGATAAAGATAAAGAAAGAAAGAGAGAAATAGAAAAATCAGAAAACGAGCCATGATGAAAGAAGAAAAGAAAGAAAGAAGAAAAATAAGAAAGAAATAAAATAAATAAGGCAATGAAGAAAGAACGAGAGAAGAAGAAAAGGGAGAAAAAAGAACAAGACAAAATAGGGTTAAAATTGATTAGAAAAATAACTCGTACAGCAATGGAAGGAAAAGAAACAGTAAACGTAAAAAAAAAAGCGATAAAATGTAACTGAGAAAACGAAAACACATGATACAAATAAATGAATAAAAACAAAACATTTTTAACGTCGTCTTCTCACGTAGTTATTATTGGCTGTAAACATTGAAGCTTTTTGGACGATTTGTTGTACTTGCTGGGCTGATTGGTTGGCAGTTGTCTTTGTTGTTTGTAGAACTTTCTTCTCGTCAGTGCCAAATGTAACATTCATAGTTCATTAATAACATTTCTTCTTCTTCTTTTTCTTCTTCTTCACGTTTATATATATATATATATATATATATATATATAAAGTAGTAGTAGTTGTAATTGTTATTTTAGGCATCAGTACTGTACTATTTAAAAATTGCTTTTGAGGATCAGGTAAAATTACTTACTTCGTTGTGCCGCTTGTGAAATTTATGCTGGCAAAACTGATAAAGAACTAACCGAGAGTATTACAGAGTCAGTTCGTGAGTTTGGCGACATCGTAATTGTTTGTTCCGTCTCTGGGAGATGCAATGCTGACTTACACTCAGTGAAACTACAGGACGAGTAATAATTTTACTATACTGTGAACTAGACAAGATATCTGTAGACATGTTTAGCTGAACAACAATAATATATTCCCATCGATTAAGAAACGGGTTCAGTTCGAAATTCCCTCAAGGAATTTGCCATACGTGATGCACGCATTGGGCGATCATGTCTCGAAAGAGACATGACTGACTGAGCAGAAGATTATCCCGCAGTAGGTTGTCATTACTTTCTGCGGTAGACTGGTTGCCAGCCAAGGCTATAGAACTCAGTCTGTCCTATTATTTAACCCATAATTGGAGGGAAGAGACGGATTAATATCTTTCCCAAGGGTATTTGTGCGCAAGTAAATGCAAGGAATTCAACTGGAATTCGAACTCGACTCCTCGATTTCTTGTTCTGAGCCGATATCCACTGTACCACAACACCCATCAAGGTTACTTGAGTAACTCTCAAGGTTACTCGCATCATAAAGATTCTGGTGAAGACCGGACGACACAACGACCGAAAACAAAGACCAGGATAACAGTATGCCTGTAATATATAAACAACACGATTGTGAATATATCCAAAAGTCGTGATAGGACGAAAACGACTGGCATTTTTCAGTTTGACTGTTGGTTTGATACTTATTTTTTTAGAAGTATAATTTATGATTATTGGTTAATACTGATTTAGTGGTTTGCTCCGACTAAAATGACTGAAAGCGCAATTTCAATTGTAATGCACAAGTGTGGCATTTATCTGTTCAATGTTCATTGTTCACTTTAGCCTCACTTTATAAGTGAAACGCTATCAAAAATCAAAAAATATGAACAGTACCTATCCTGTTGGCAGAATTTGAGCAGCGAGGGGAGCGATTCTGGTCAAGTGTGTGGGCTTCTCCGTCTTTGTCCACCCAAATCATGTTCACGCAAATGGCCTCGTAAGAACTCTTTGATTACTCTTCAGGAGTACGCCAGCCTCCATGGCCTTCTCCGCCACTGCCACCAGACAGGAGAAGGGGAATAAGGAGAGTGGATGCCGACATCAATGATCGGACACGATCGGGTGCTGATTGATACTGCTGGCAGAGGCGAGAAAATTCCGATTTCATCTCCTGCAGAGGAATAAACCACAGAAAAAGAACTACCCCCACCCCGAGTAGATGCTTATTTTTTCGGGTATAAATCATAGAAGTATCTGACTTTTGACTGAATTAGAAAACTTTTCTAAATTGTTTTAGCTTTAAATCGTTAACATAAATTGTTTATAATAAATTTGTATATTTACCTAACTTTAGTTTTGTGGAATTCCATTCACTCTTCAAGAGACTTGACTGTAAAATTTTATAATCAAGTCATGTGCAGAGCAATTATAATTTTGCTAAACTTAGAGTAGAGATATCTATATATAAGGTACAAGAGTTTTTATGAAGACATCTTTAGCAGGTTATAAATGATAGATGTCCAAAAAACGTAATACGACGCGACAAGCATCAAATTTAAACATTCTTATTTCTGATTTAGTTCCATCGAGAACATTAACGCGAGAGCTTTTAATCTTGAACAGGGAAAACATGACGTCGTTGTCAGGGCAAGAGCCGCAAATAACTGCAATTCATATTCATATCGAACTTCTTGAAACTTGTCAGGTGAACAGGAAGAGAATCCTGTCCTGTGTATGACAATGAACTACATCTTCATTAGGCAGAAAGACCTCTGATCGGGAGTTTTGAGGAGTGTGTCACCTCTTCTTAACTGCTGTTGTTCCCTGGTCCACAGTAATCCAGGTGATAGCACCTGTTAGGGTCCCAGCTATGAGCAAATAGTTAATCCTCAAACAAATTTTGAAAGTATAAAAGTACATTTTTATCGTAAAAATACCAGCAATATATTTTCATGGCACCAAAATAAACAGGAATGCATTTAAAATCAACATATTACCAGCAGTACATTTAACAAATAGAAAATAAAAATAAAAAAAACAATATTTCCAGCAATATATTCTTGTTAAAAAGAAAAATTAGTAGCATTACAATTTCGTAAAAATTATAAATTATCACCAATACATTCTTGTAAAAGAAATTATTATTGATTCTAAGAAAATTAAATTTTGGTATTAAGTAACCCGCTAAATAACAAACCCAGGAACAGAATGAGGTGTCTTTTCGCAGACTTCATGTAGATATCCATGATGTTGCACATCAATCCACGTCATCTTTGATGGACCTGAGGGTCTTGAGAAACGGGGATTATGTCATACTACACCATGTCATTCCAGGGTCACTGAGTCAATTCCATCAAACTGCCGAACACTGTGATCAAGACCTGGATCAGTCGTTCGACTGTCAGTGTTCTCGTAGGAATCTGCTGTTTCTAATATGCCTTCCGTGATCCAGGAGTGGCTGACTGAGAATTTACACGATTAAGTCACCCGCTACTAACAGGCGAGTCATTTAATAGACTAGTCCGTATGGGAGTAAAGTCAAGTTAGAGAACAACCAACATTCGTAAAAACGCAATGAAGGCCACCATTGTGGTCGTAATGTTTAATCTGATCCGAGAATATGGTCGCCTCCGTGACTGAATCCTGAATGTCTTTGTCGTTGATAAAAGATCTTTTTCTGCAGTTCAAGCTATCGCAAGTTCTTGCTAAATTAATATTAAAACCATGAAATACGCAACCAAGACATGGTTCAAGTTGGACGATATCGGCTGTGGATTGATCTGGAGAAGCATGGGCTCTACCAGCATGTGACACGATAACTAGGCATATATGTATTTTATTATAATAGATTAAAATAGAAAATGGTTAAGAATAGAAAATAGTTTAAAAACATATTTAACAAAAGTGAAAAAGAAGAGGAAATAAATAAATAAATTAACGCTTTTCTTTTATGAGGAAAATTGTGGAAGAGACAACGGTATCCGATTACTGTTTTAAATCCTACCACTCTTCCGGTAAATATTTGACTCAGTGATTTAATGTGATAAAGAGATAAAGTTCAGCAGGTGGGTTTTCGAATGACCCGGCCAAAGGCTGTCCTTTACTGTATCTTGACCACACATTAAGAATTTTCCGGCGTAAGCTTTATTAAGAAAAAAAAAAAAGATAACTGAAATTTCAGACTTACAGTCGCCAATGTTTATCACCGGTGGTCTAAAGCATTTCCGGATTTCCGGATTTCCGGATAAATTTTAAATAAATTCAGGTAATTTTTCAGAGCAGAGAGTTGAGTCCCGCCGGGCAGTTGAGTGAGTAGAATCTCCGTTCGTCTTGTTTCGATCGGTTTGGATTTGTTGATCTCCATTAATTAGAGTTAGAGCTGTGTGTCACATTCGCCTGCCCCAACCGAAAAGGCTAGCTCTAGTCTAAACGAAATAAAGCATCTTTTCAACTTCATCCAAGTTGTGGAAGTTCGTTCCTTATAGTTATACTTGTACCCCCAGCTGTTTGGCCGACATTTTCAACCAATTCCCGGCAAACATCACAGCGTGGAGAACGGCCGCCGGAGAAAATTGTTTGGACGGTCAGTTGGGGTGTTACAAGCACTAGTTGATCAAGACATTTTACGCATGAATGTATCTACAAAATTATTTTTTCTTATTTTTACTTTAACAGAAAACAGGGTGTTCAAAAGTACTAGATTCTATCTTTAGATTTACTTTGTTTTTAAAGTTAATCTGAACAATGAAAGAAAAATGAAATACATAAATACTAATTTCCCAACATCAAAGATAAAGTTCCTCTTTCCCAGAAGAGATGAATTTACTATCTCCAGCTGATCGCAAGATTTTTCACAACACTGTTAAGATAATGAAGACCATGACATTATTATAATGTCTTACAGCATATTAGAAACGTCCATATTAATATGAGATTCCAAGATATGAGATGCGATTTCACGTCTCATCGCAAGTTACTGTTTTATTCTTACAATTATTATTACAAGCATTAGATATAAAACCATTCTTAAAAATATTAGACATACAAATCATGTTTACTAAAATTACATATAAAAACAGTTGTTAACAATATTAGATATTAAAACCATTCGTGCTAACATTAGATACAACAAGCATTAAATATTAAAACCATTCTCAACAGTATTAGATATAAAACTATTCTTAATAATATTAGACATTGAAACTATTCTTTCTAACACTGGATAATAAAAAAACAAATGTATTGTAACGCTGAAAGAATAATGTGCACGTTGAGAATTTACCTGCACTGTTTCCACTCGGTACGCAATTATATATTTTATTGATCATTTCAGCAAGAAGAATATTATTTTACTCTGATAAAGTGCTTTTAGAGGACGAAGCACGTTACGTATGTTCTTCCATTTTGACATTCATTATATATATATATATATATATATATATATATATATATATATATATATGCGGTGTAGATATAGAAGAATCCAAAGGAGTATCCGTACATAAAGTGGTAAGATAATTCTCTAGGAGAGCTCTAAATATATATGGATATAAATACATATAGAGCAAATATATGTAAAAATTAAGACAGGCACGTTATTCCATGGTTAAGCGGAAGTTTAGGCCTATTTCAGGCGAACCATCGTCTGCTTCCGTCTTTATTGTACACAAAATTTTACACGAATATATTTATCTGTTTGCTATTCTGCTTAAAAGCTGATAGCTTGACAAGGAACTTGCAAAAGTGAATTTCTGAGGGTGACTTCAAAACAGGGATAGTTCAAGTGTCACATTTACGAATTATCTGGCAAGACATTCACTGGTCTGAAACCATTATATATAACTTAAAGGGAGCATCCAAGGTTTTACTGTTTTGAGTACCCCGGCATTTATTTTTATTATAAACAGTGCTCAATATAATAAATATTATAGAGCTTAATATTACCATATAATTATGAATTAATTATACATTGTGACACGGAAATTTCTATGTTTCGAGATAGATTCTCTTTCTCATATAATGATTGATGTTGGTTATGAAAATGATTTCTCGAAACAGAAATTTCCGTGTCGCAATATACAATAATTTCATAATTATATATACAATATCGTACAGTGATCATTGAATAGTTAACGTTATTATGATAAGAGGGTTTAATTATTGTCATAATATAAAGACACACACACACACACACACACACACACACACACACACACACACACACACACACACATATATATATAGTCATCCGCAGACAGATCTGTTTAGCTGTATCACAGACTGCGATTGCCTTTAACCCAGGATTGAAACCCGACCGAATTGGCATCAGTCGGCGATTCTACCTCTGGGCTATGGGCGTTCGGTAGAAGACGGCAGACTTTTTAGCGTGTATATTGTCATTATATGACAAAGTGGAAAAAGTTTTTGCGTGACCCGTTTTGTCCCTTAGAACTTCATCGGACTAAGTTTGTTTAAGTTGATGAAACCAAATATGCGTACGAACGAGAGACGCTGAAAATGTTACATCTAGAATTTTGTGGTTCGTGCTCATGTAAATCTATAATTTTGTCGTTCGCTTATGTAAATCTATAATTTTGTGGTTTGTGCTCATTTAAATGTAGAATTTTGTGGTTCGTGCTCATGTAAATCTAGAATTTTGTCGTTCGTGCTTATGTAAATCTATAATTTTGTGGTTTGTGCTCATTTAAATTTAGAATTTTGTGGTTCGTGCTCATATAAATCTATAATTTTGTGGTTCGTGCTCATGTATTGTTCTATTGAGGTAAACGAACCTATTCCGATGAAGTCCTAAGGGAAAAATGCGTCACACAAAAAAGTTTCACTTTATCATACATCTTTTCTTTAAAATTAGTTTTGAAATATAAAAAAATACATATATTGCTATGCCACACAAGCGCGCGCGCACACACCCACACACACACCCACACACACACACACACACACACACACACACACACACACACACACAATAATACCACCTCCCAACTTCAAAACCATATTCATAAACTTATTACTGCTAACAATGCTGAAAGAGGATTTTATAAACTTCAAAAGATTATAGGTGTCTTTCAAGCTGGTTACCTGTAAGGAAATGTAAAAAATCCTTAAAAAAAGATAATTCCCTCCGACTTATCATTTCACAAATACCTACTCCATTATACTACCTTTCAAAAACCCTGAACAAATTAATTACTCTCTACCTTCCAAGTAAATACTGAATTAACTCCACAAATGAATTTATACAAATTCTTCATGCTGTATACTAAATAATCGCATCTTTGAATGCATAATTTTTTTTACTAATGTAACCGTCCATTCAAACGTTAGACATCATTATCCGTAATGTATACAGTCATACTTCTCTCCCACAAAACAATATTAAACCCACAATTTAAAAAAAATAATTATTATTAGCATGCACGTCCTCCCGGTTTGGGGGTTGGGTGTAGGGCTAACAACCCTGCCCCGTAAAAAGCAGTTTGTTACAGAAACAGCAACAAAAAGTTGCTGCCCTATGCACCATCTGGGTGTGATGGATAAATGATGATGATGATGATGATGATTAGCATGCACTACTCAAGTAACTTTTCATGACTCCCTAGGTAATATTTATACTAAAATAGATGGTATTGCGATGGGATCTCCTTTAGGTTCTTTCTTTTGTAATTATTATAGGGCACGTTCAGAAAACAAATTACTTAATTAACCATACAAATAAATCCTCTACAAAAAATCAATATGGAGTATGAATTTAGATGCTCGCTCAGAGATTGCATCTTTGATACTAACAATAATCCCACTATATATATTAGTTTTATTACAACCACGCTCTCTTGTAGACCTACCTGTCACCTTTCTGATCTTAGTTCTATTAAATAACGTTTCCTAGAAAACATAAACATGTACATAATATGAGACAGATATTATTCGATAACACAACAATACTCACACACACACAGTAAAAAGAACCTTCAGATATTGAAGGTTATCTACGTTAAAACAAAACAACATACTATCAACAAAAACATTCCAAACTAGTCACAAAACATTACATTGCATCTAGACATATGCTTCTGTTGTTAATATTTCGGTTGCTCAGGTGGTATGACGTCATAGAACCGGATCACGAATTTTCCAACCTGCGTCTTCTATTCCGTGACCGCTATCGTCGCATAGCAATCTTTTATGTCAACATAACAAAATATCATCTTTGTTGGTGAATGTCTTTGTATTCATGTCAGAGCAAGGACCATCGTAATAAAATGTTGAACAATTTTTGTTTTTATTTTCACCAAAATTTAAATCTAAAATACGATGTTTAGAACGGCTCATGATTAAACATAATAGACATTCATTGCTATATTTAAACTTATATGTTTAAATAACGATCCTCTGCGTCAATACACTATATGTATGTGTGTGTTAATGCATATAAGATGTTTGAAGAATGCTCTATAAGTAAACATTTCTGTATTCGATTGGGTTGTTTTTCCTGTCTCCTCAAGAGAAATCCGTATTTCTATCATTACACTGTCAATAATTAATGTGAATAAAACCACATACCTCAGAATTTCCACTTCTCTGTATAGTCTTTCACTAGCAGTGTGTGCAATATTGCCTATAGATTTCTGATTCTTAATTGTACTGAGAAGTCGCATAAGATTTTTCTTTTTATTGATGCTGCCCAATTTCTTTATCGACGAAGAAGACACTCAAAGAGAAAGTGTTTCTATAAAAGGATTCCGAGAATACCACAGACAAAACACGTCAGTAATGAGGAAGCTCTAAAGAAAATAGGAACTAGAAGGGCATATCTAAAATCAGAAAGATACAATTGACATTTCTGCGATACGATATGAAGTAGGAGAGTTTAGAAAATATAAAGCTCAGCTCGTATCAAAGTAAAGATAGCTAGAGTGATACAGCGATTGACTTAACTAATGAGTCAGTGTGAATGGTTATAAGAGCGGTTATAAAGACGGATGATAAAGAGATAAACGTTCCTTTGAGTTTCAAAGACCACGTCCTCAGGAGATAATGATGACACTAGTCAAAAGTCACGAAAACTTTTTCTCCAGAGGAATAAGCTATAAAGTAAATTTGAATCAAATAAGCAGTGACATGGCGAAGTTTCCTTTGTTTCATGCTGCATTTTCAATTTCGTTTCTCCAGCAACAAAAGAAAATCAATAGATCAAGACGGGCAATTACTCTTCTTTTTCTCCGCTTACTCTTAGCGTTTTCTGTGTTACCGGCATCCACTCTGTCCATTCGCTTTTTATGCCTCTCTCTCTCTCTCTCTCTCTCTCTCTCTCTCTCGTTTTCCGTGTTTTCTTTTCCCCATTATCGTTTCTCGTTTCTCTTCTAATCACTTTCTCTGCTTCACCCTCTTCTTTTACCTTTCCACTTTATTCTCTCTGTGACTCCTCTTTAACTTTCTTCTTCCTCTCCTTCTTCTGTCTATTCTCACCGTGTTCCTGTTCCTCTTCCTGCTCTTTCTCAGGGTTATGCAAGAGAAAAGCCTGATTTTTATCCAATTTATAAGCCGCCCATCTGTAGCTAAACCGACGACTAACGTTTTGAATTTTCATATGTCTCAGTGGTGACAGTATATATGTGAGGGCTGAAATGCAAATACATTAGAAAAATAGCACCAGTGCATCTTGTTAGAAAAAAACCTTTTGATTTTAAACCACCAAAACACATTTTCAATGTTTTACTTTCTTCTATTTTATCAATAATAAGATATATGAAAAACTGAAATAGTTCATTGTTCCTGTATAGACACATATTTTTTGTTAATTACATTTGCTAATGTATATCCCAACGAGCTCCCTATGTACCATCGTAACTACCCTTTGTTACATTAAAATTATTATTGTTGTTTTAGTTCTTTTAGTTCATATTTTTACGGGAATGTTTTACTATATTTATATATTCTTTGGGGATAGCCATATATTGCTTTGTTAAATTTAGTGCCTTATTTAATTTATATTTCCTTTGATAGATAGGTAAAAGTATTTTATATCGAACTACCTGAAAGCACAATTTACTTGATTCTTTATTAAACCAATTAATTGTTGTTTTTGTGTCATTACATTGGTTCATGCTTACTATGTTTATTAGGTTTGAGCTTATTTTTCTAGTATTTGTTTTTCTTTTTTCTCAATGTTGTCCTTATGGTCTTTTAATTTAATAAATGGTTCTGCTTTTGCTAGCTGTTTTATTCCATGATCTAATTTTAGACTTTGTCGTCGCTTTGTCGTTCTGTTGCTAATTTCTTTTTCTGAGAGATATTTTCATTTTACTGTAATATTAAACACAATATTTTTCACATGAAAAGATACTGAGCAAAAAGCGTTTTATACGATATCAGGAGTAATCAATGAATCATAGATACTACTGAACATCTAAAAATATGAGGGGAATATTATTTAAACGGTTAATTGGCCTCTGTTTTAGTTGTGAATTCTTTTATTCCATTTTATTTCATCTCGCTATTAACTCTTTCTAACAATTGCCGTCATTTTTGGTGGCACGCTACTACGACTACTTCTAAGAATAATGATAATAATACACAAAATGAATGGCAGAACTCTTCTAATATTTTTAAACTCTTAATAGAAGATTGCGGTTTAAGTAACGGAAAATAAAATAAAAACAGTGTTTGAGAAAGTCTAACAATATTTCGATAGCATGTCTTTTCTTCCAGTTATATTCAAAAATTTTTTTTTCGAGAATAAAAATATATAAATTTACAAAAAATGATAAATCTTTGTACAAACGATGCCTGTCTTGAAGAACGCGTTAAAATGAATAAAAGCCCGCAAGCGTGAAGGCATGAAACTGAAGTCATATGATGGGGATCTTGCTCATCTTTGAAATATCCTGTTAGTTGAGTAGTTCAGTCAGTTAAATGCTGTACGCTTAAACGATCATGTATCGAAGGAGACATATCTAACCGGGCAGAAAATTTTCCCGCAGTAGGTTGCATTTACTTTCTGCGGTAAACAACTAAGTCTTTAGAAACAAATCTGTCTTATTATTTAACCCACAGCTGAATGGAAGAGACGGATTAATACCGTTTCCAAGGTTATGTTCACGTAAATGAATGCAACGTATTCAAGTTGTTTTTGAACTCGGTTCTCCATTCTCATATTCCGAGCCGATATTCACTGCACCACAACGTACATCCGTAATTGATTAGTTTCGAAGAGGAATTCATCAATTTGTTTACAAACAACAATAATTTCGACGAACATTTTAAGATGCACATTCTGGAATAATATTCAGATTCTACCGACATTTCACCCTTAAAATCCGAATGCAAGAAATTCAACTGGAATTCGAACTTGGCACCTCGATTTGTTGTTCAGAGTCGATATCCACGACACCCCAACACAAATCCAGTTCAACAAAATACAGGAATTTAGATTATTTATGAACATACTGTTGTCCTTATCTTTATTGTTTCTAACGTTTCGGTCGTTGTACCCTCCGGTTGTCGATACAAGTAACCTTTTGAAAATTTCAAACTGAGCCATTTATCTAATCTACGGCTTACGGATTGTTTGAGCTCCGCTAATCATGTCCCGTGTAGTTCTTATTCATTTTATGCTGAGTTCAAATACATACTGCATGGTCTGCACTCTCATACTGCTCACTCATTTTATGCTGAGTTCAAATACATACTGCATGGTCTGCACTCACAATTACTATGTCACCAAATTAGCTAAGCAACATTTTAATCTACTAGGCTCTAGTGAGTCAGTTCTGGGTGAAGACTGAGATCATTGTGACAGCAGTAAAACTCTGAACAATAGTTTAAATCCAAATAATGTAAATAATGATAACTCTTCACCTGATTAACTCAGAGAGAAAATACGTGTGGAGAGCTATGATTACATACATCTTTAAAGGACTTGGAAAATAAATGTATAACATAAAAAATCAGAAGTGAGCGAATATATAAATAAATAGGGTCAGTCATTCAGTTACGTGCCATACGTGATACACGCTTGGGTGAATGTGTCTCGAAAGCGACTGACTGACTGGGCTGAAGATTTTCTCTCAGTAGGTTACCATTATTTTCTGCGGTAGATTGGTTGCCAGTCAAGGCTACAGAACCCAATCTGTCCTGTTATTTAATCCATAGCTGGCGGGAGAATTGACGGATTCTTACCTTTTCTAAGGTAATTTGAGCGTATGTGAATGGAACGTATTCAACTAGAATTCAAGGTAGCAAAGCCATAATTTACAATATTCTGCGGTAGACTGGTTGCCAGCCAAGGCTATAGAACCCAATCTGTACTGTCATTTAACCCATAGCTGGAGGGAGAATTGACGAATTCTTACCTTTTCCAAGGTAATTTGCACGTATGTGAATGGAACGTATTCAATTAGAATTCAAGGTAGCAAAGTCATAATTTACAATATTGTTTGAGACATATAGTCAGTCAGCCTGTCAGCTAAAAGCCATACATGATACACGTTTGGGTGATCATGTCTCAAAAAAGTCATGACTGACTGGACAGAAGATCTTCCTGCAGTTGGTTGCCATTACAAAGCAACAGAACCTAATCTGTCCTGTTATTTAACTCACAGTTGAAGGGAGAAGAGATAGAATCATAACCTTTTCCACGGGTATTTGCGCGTAAGTGAATGCAATAAATTCGGCTCTCCGATTTCTCGGTCAGAGTTGATATCTACTGCCTCACAACGCACATTCTATTGACTAGGGTAAGCATGTTGATTTTTCTTTTCACCTTTATTGCTGTATCTAAATAAGGATTTAAAATTTGTAAAACATTCGCGATTTTGCTTTAAAAAAACATGCTTGTAAAATCTGAAGTCATCCTGCTTTACTCGTGTTAGTGATTGCCTCTTTTTCAGTGCACAATTGACTGAAGATGAGCGTCCTTCGAAGGAACAAGCAGCTTTAGAAAACGGTAAAAAAGAACCACTTGGAATTTGTTTTGAACGTTTTTGATTGGCTGAGTTTTTCTGGATTGAGGAAGATACATCCCGCATTCGAAAAATAAATAAACAAATAACGTGCTGCAGAGAAAAAATGTTTACTGAATAAACAATGATCAGTCAATTGACTGCTAAGAAATTTCTTTGCTAAAGAAATGAAGAGAAAGGAAACAAATAAAAAACAGAACAGAACATATCTATCTATCTATCTATCTATCTATCTATCTATCTATCTATCTATCTATCTATCTCAGTTCCTGTATATCTATCTATCTATCTATCTATCTATCTATCTATCTCAGTTTCTGTATATCTATCTATCTATCTATCTATCTATCTATCTATCTATCTATCTATCTACACACACTTACACACACACACACATACATACATACATATATATATATGTATATATATAATGAATGAGAGAGTGGAAAGATGAAAGATGAACGATGAAGACAGTATAGGGCAACTGTAGCGAATAGACATAAGAAGGCAAAAATATGAGAGAAAGAAGGCAATCGAGAAGACAAAACAAGAAAGTGAGAAGAAAACAAAAGCGGAAGGAAGAAAAAACTTAAACATAAGAATAAGGGAAAAATGTGCGCACGCAAATAAACGAAGGAAAGAAAAAAAAATAAATGGATACATAAATAAATTAGGAACGACAAAAATAAATAAATAAATAAAATGCGAGAGAAACAAAGCAATTTAAAAAAAAAAGCAGACGACCGGCAAAGAAAGATGTATTGGAGAGAGAGAAAAAAATGATGGAGAAAAACGTGAAAGAAAAGAATAAATAAATTTATAAATAATTATAAATAACAATAAAATAAATAATTACAGGGCGTGATAGGCAAATTGTCGGCATTTTATATTTTATGTGCGTTTTTTTTTTTTTTTGCCGACTGCACAGTGTAGTAGGGTCAATTGGGTACCTTATGTCAGAAAAAGAGCAATTCACTCCACCAGAAATTTAGAAACGGCATCTTATACTGCTTGATATTTGCGCCGGAAGCTTCAATATGAGTATTTCAGAGGACATTTCCCAAGATTACTGCAACCCGTTTATTATTATGTGTGGGGCGCCGTTGAGCGAGAGACCAACAAAACTCCTTGTAGCACAAAAGATGAACTGAAGACGGGGATTATGGCAGCATTCACCTTAAACAAATGGATACCGTTCAAAAGTAATGCAGGCGATTTCGAAATTGTCTAGAGGCTGTAGTTGAAACCAATGACTATTTTATACAATTGTACTCAAGTTATTTTTGTGTAATTTTTAAAGATATATCTACTAAAACGAGGTGTCAGTTTTATTTTCAAGTTTGCATAATTTAGACAACAATTTATAAATCGCATCCTGTATAAATAACTGAGAGAAAAATAGATGAGTAAATCATTTTTGTTATAAATAAGGGAAATTATTTATAATTCCCTTCCGTTTACTTGCATCCCTGACAGCTACAATCTCCAGGAGTTTAAGCGTGATGTCAATAGTCATCTCCTATCTTACTAACCTGCATCCTCTCTCTTCCATGCTTTTTTCTTCGTTCTCTTCACTCTAATCAGTATTCTCAACTTTCTCTTACCCACTTCCTAAAGCCTGTCACTCTTTCTCACAACTTTCCTCCGATGTAAACCCCCTGCAAAACAGTGGCAGTAAAATGCCTTGCTTGGGGTGATATGATTATTAAAAAAAAACTGAAATAAACAAATAAATATATACTGGGGGATGCTTAAAAATTATTAGCAAAATTAGTCCTGTTTCAAAAAAAAAAATAAAATAAAATAAAATAAAAATAAATAAATAAAGGGAAAAAGGAGTAAAAACGCTGTTTTCATCTTAGATTTTGGGAAATAGGAAGGGTCGACAATTTTTCAGGACGCCCTTGTAAATCGATAGAAACGAATAGGACAATTAAAAAGATAAGCGTGTGAGAAAATTAAAGATAAATAAAGAATACAAAAAGCATAATAATATGTAAACGTTAAAAAATAACGATGAAGCCTAAAAGTAAATGAGGGCAACTCACATAAATAAAATAAAGAAAGAAAAAAAAAGGCAAAAAACATAGAAAATAAATAAAAAATAAAAAATAGTCGGACTAAATGTAAATAATTAATGAACGCAAGGAGAATAAACGTAATTAATAACATAAAAATAAAATAAAATGAAAGCAAAAGTCATAATTGAAAAAATTAATAAGGAAATTAACTAAATAATGATTATTTATTTTAGTTTATTTGGGAAAGATATTAGAATAATCTAAGATCTATTTTGGCAGCAAACCATCTACATACGGATAGAATATGATACAAAAATAGATAGAGGCATAACACAAGGATGTGTTTTTTCAACGGACTTTTTCAAAAAATGTAGCGAGGAGCTTCTGAGAAAATCAGAAGCCCTACCAGGGTTCATTATTTGTGGTCACAATCTTAAGAATATAAAATATGCAGATGACACAATGTTCATAGCAGTCACAGAAAGGAAACAAGAATTACAGAAGTTAGTAAAAGAAATCGAAAAGAAAGGATTAAAAAGACAGAATGTATTGTTGTTGGCGAAAAGGGATTCCAATTACAAATTAGAGATAAATGAATTCGAATAAATGCAACAATTTAAATATCTGGGAAGGGTTTTAATAGCGGATAGAAAGCAACCCCATTGAAACGGAAGGCGCATTGGGATAGCGGAAGAGACCTTCTAAAGAATAAAAAAGAATGAAAGAAAGCAGTGAAGATGAAGAAAAGTAAGTGAAAACGCCAAAGTTAAACAAGGTAGGTTTTTGTTTTTATTGTTGATCAATATTACGTAGGCATATGAATCGATTGGTTCCAAACTGTGCCTGCCGCTTGATGTACCTGGGAGAATCGGCCTTATTGTCTTTGTAGTTTGCTGTTATGTAGAAACAGCACCCACTCGTCGGAAGAACTAAACAGAACAATTTTGTTAGGAACAGAGAAAAGAGTATTGAGCTGTTATGTAATCTCATTCCTTCTATATGGCAATGAATACTGAACAATTTCTTCATAGAAGAAGAAGAGACTTTAAGCAACAGAAAAGGGATTCTACAGAAGGATGCTTAGAATATCATGTGTGAACACGTGAGCGACGACGAAGTTTTAAATAAAATAGGAAGAAATTAAAGCTTTTACTTAACATCAGAAAATGACAGTTGAAAATTTTATGGTACCTAATGAGGAATGTGTGTGTGGGGGGGACTTAGAAAATTTGATAATCACAGGACAGGATTGAAGGTAGGAAGGATAGGGGAAAGCAACACACAATCTAGCGAGCTTGAGTAAATGGATGGTGGGACGGTTTAGGAGAGATAACAAAAAGACAAAATCTATTAAGGACTACAACGTTCTGGGAGAACACGTCACGCAGAAGAAGAAGAAAAAGAAGAAGAAAAAGAAAAAAGAAGAAGAAAAAAGCAGAAAAAACGAAGAAAAAGATGATGATGATGATGATGATGATGATGATGATGATGATGAAGAAGAAACAACTTAAAAGACGAAGGAATGACACACAGAGGAAATTAGTCAAAGAAATGCAAAACATCATTAAATGAAAAAATTGAGAAATTGAAAATAATAAATGAAAGAGGAAGGAAAGAAAGAAAAAAAAAGAAATAATGAATGAGTGATAATTAGAAAGATAAACGCTAAGGAAAAAATGAAGAATAAAATGAATTTAACTAATTTTTAATTTTTTTTTAATCATATCACCCCGAGCAAGGCGGTAACGCCACTGATGTGCAGGGGGCTACGTAAGAGTGAAAAGATTGGGAAAGAGAAAGCCGAAAACCACATCCTAAACAGGGAACAAGGGATGAGCCTCTACACCTGTTCAATAGACGAGGGTGGAGTGTGAACCGAGCGAAAGTTTAGTCTATCTGCTCCAATTTAAGAAAGAAAGAGAAGAAAACCAGAGAAAAAAATGCAAAAGAAAAATAATCAAATAAAAGAAAGAATTAATAAATTTAGGTATGGAAGAATACAAAAATGAAAAACAAACGAAAGAAAAAATCAATTAAGGAAGGAAAAGATAAACGTTAAGCTCGAAAAGTGAGTAAAAGAAAGAACAATAAAAAAGAAAAGAACAAAAGAAATAAAATGAAAAATGAAAAAGAAAAACATACAGGAAGATAAAAAGCAAAATAAATAAAAAAGAATAAAAGAAAGCAGCGAAGATAAAAAAAAATCAAAACACTAAAGTTAAACAAAATAGGTTTTTGTTTTTATTGTTGATCGATATTACGTAGGCATAAGAATCGATTGGCTCCAAACTGTGCCTGCTGCTTAATGTACCTGGGAGAATCGGCCGTATTGTCTTTGTAGTTTGCTGTTATGTAGAAACTGCACCCACTCGTCGGAAGGTAAAAGGAACAACTGCATGTTGAAAGGACAAAATCATTTTTCGAAAGAAATCCTACGCTATGTACACAAAAAGCTGATGTCTTACTAAATAAAACAATAATCATTCCTGGATTTCAATTGACCAAGAACTGTTTTAGCACAAACCCTAATTCACTAATACAGAAATCTCAGACAGTTGGAGGCGGAATTAAATACTTTTTTTTTCTTTTTTTAACATTAATGTTCACCCATTACAAGGTGCGGGGCCACTCGAAGTAGAAGATTATGTTAGGATGTAATCTGTAAGAGTGGAAGATAGCAGTTTACTTTAGCCCTGAACAGGCTAAGACTGCGGAAAATATCCTCTTGGGAGTCACTTCCACAGAACAGTGGTTCTCAGGAAGAGCCTGTTAGAGTGGAACTTACTCCTCACCAATGGAACATTAAGAGAATATGGGAAGTATGATACCACGTAAGTGGCATGGCATGTTCTGGTCATAAAGGTTTGAATTGGTGGGACTTGAGAATGTGGATAAATGAAAATATAGATTCAAAGGTGGAGGTAGAGGAAGTCTGTTAACACGGAAAATATTGTACTTACGCATGTTAATTTGAATGTTTTTTTTAATCATTTCACCCCAAGCAAGGCATTTCACTGCCACTATTGCGCAAGGGGTTATATAGGGGAAAGTAAAGAGAAAGAGTGGTTAGATATAGGAAATGTCAAAAGGAGGGCAATAGACGGGTAAGGATATCGAGGCTGAGGCTTAGGTAGATGGGAAGAGTGTTTGAAAGAATGGATGCGAGTTAGTGGGTTAGGAGGTGTCTACTGACCTTACATTTAAACTCCTGGAAATTGCAGCCGTCGAGGAAGCAATCATGTGGAAGGGAATTCCACAGTCGTGAAGTGCGAGAAAAGAAGCTGTTGGAGTAGAAATTGCGGTTACATTTTATCGGTTTCACTGTAAAAGGGTGGGACATAGTTGCTAATCTAGTATCTTGTGCAAGTTCGTACCTAGGGGCACCAGTGATCTAAGTTCATCGGAGCAGAAGCCGTGAAAGTATAGAAGAGACACAGGGAAGCCACGTCGCGCCGGTGAGAGAGTGACTGCAGCCGGTCTGCCAAGTCGGTATTGATCACATTACAGACTCTCTACATTTATTTATGTATGCATACATGTGTTGGCAAATTAAAAAATAAAAAATAAAAAATAAAACAATCCCAGAAAACTGTTTAGCGACATGTTCGTTTCATTGATTGAATCCATCTTACCAAGAAAATTATTAAAATTGAAAAAAAAAGAAAAAAAGAATTGGGGTATAAACAAAACAAATGCTGGTTACTGTTTATATTGAAACTGTTTAAATTTTGACGCCCAGTGTATCTAAACTTTAAGTCGAAATATCATTCAGATTTTATTTTATCATTTTCCTCACTATCTTACATTGTATTAGTGGTAATTTTGTGTTGAAAGGAGGTATATTGTATAATTGTTGTTGTGAACTTACTGTGCATGATTCCTAAATTAGTGCGATTTTTTTTCTATTTGTCTTCTGAGATAAGGTAGTATTTACATTATTTAAATTGTTCAGGCTGTTGTCCTCATCTTTATTGTCATATTCACGACATTTCGGCCATTGTACGCTCTGGCCTTCTTCAGGTGATTGGAATTTCAAACTGAACCCTTTATTTCAGAGAATTTTTTTTAAACACAACGCTTATGCACTTTGAAATCCTCACAGTATTTAGTATAGTTGAGGTTATCGCTAACATTTTTAGCGAGTTTTATAAACTCTACGTTTCGTTCAATTTCACAAACCAATGAAATTTGAATAAGCTGATTTGTTTAGAAAAATCAGTCAGTCAGTTAAGTGCCATACGTAATATACACTTGGGAGATCATGTCTCGGGAGAGATATGACTGACTAGGCAGAAGATTTTCCCGCAGCAGTTTACCATTAGTTTTTGAAATAGACTGGCTGCCAACCAAAGCTAAAAAGCTTAATCCTGCTGTTTAACTCATAGCTGGAGAGAGAAGAGACAGATTAATACTTTTCTCAAGCTTATTTGCGTGTAAGTGAATGCAGCAAATTCAACTGGAATTCGAACTCGGCTCTCTAATTTCTCGTTCCGAGTCGATATCCACTGCACTACAACGCATATACAGATGGTAAGAATAACACGGAGAGAACGTGAGTGACTAGGAGGTTTTAAGGAAAATCGCAAAAAAAAAAAAAACACTTGGGAATATAAGATATTGAAAGCAAGAAATTAAAACTCGAAACATTTAGTCTAAATTGATGACAAAACGGGAACTGAGTGATAATAAAGTGAGCATCATTGCTTTGTTTTTATAAAAATAGGAAGTTGTTGTTCACCCCGACCGTCCATGTTCTGAATGAATATTGTCAAAATTTAACTTTTAATCCACTAGGCTACTCTCTTTTAAGGCAATCATGTACCTTGTATACTTAAACCTAATATATAAACCTTTGCTAAGAAAGTCGGTTCTCTTTGTAGGGCTAGGAAGTTTTCCCGCCTGAAACAATCCTGCAAATATATAAATCTACCCTCCGCCCGTCCATTGAATATTGCTGCCATATCTGGTCGGGTGCTCCTGTTATCCACCTGGGTGTCCTTGACAAAATCCAACGGAGAATCTGTAATGTGATTGATCCCTACTTGGCACCTCAGTCACTTACTCACCGGCGCAATGTGGCTTCCCTGTGTCTCATCTACAAATACGTTCACAACTTTTGAACTTAGTTCACTGGAATCCCCTATATATGAATTTCATCGAGCAACAAGATTAGCAACTAGATTTCACCTTTTAACTGTGGAATCAATAAAATGTAAACGTAAATTCTACTTCATTAGCTTCTTTTCTCGCACTTCCCGCCACTGGAATTTCCTTCCATTTACTTGCTTTCCTAACAGCTACAATCACCAAGAATTTAAATCCATAGTCATCTTCTATCTCACTAACCTGCATCCTCTCTCCCATGCTTCTTTTGTCCGTCCACTCCACTCTCATCAGTATTCTCACCCTTCTCTTACCCACTTCCTGACGCATCTTATAACCTGTCACTCTTTCTCATAACTTTCCTCCTATGTAACCCCCTGCAAAACAGTGGCAGTAAAATGCCTTGCTTGGGGCGATATGCTAATATATATTCGGTCGAGTTTCAATCCTGGGTTAAAAGCAATCGGAGTTTAACCGTACTGATGAACTGTGATACAGCGAAACAGATCTGTCTGCGGATGACTATTTACGCTCTCACACCCTGATTGAGCACTCTGGAAGAATGGTAGACTTTGAAAAACAGTAGCTACCAAGGCATGTACGCATCGCTCATTCACTAATGAATTAGAGCACTCTGGCTATTGGGCGTGTATAATGATAATATACATGCTAAAAAGTCTGCCTTCTTCTACCGTGCGCTCATGGCCCAGAGGTAGAATCGCCGACTGACGCCAGTTCGGTCGGGTTTCAATCTTGGGTTAAAAGCTAATCGGAGTTTAACCGTACTGATGAGCTGTGATACAGCGAAACAGATCTGTCTGCGGATGAATATATATATATATATATATGTTAACTGCTTGGCTGCTTTTGCTACTTCTGTATGTTTGGCCTCATTTGCTGTCGTTTCTTTTTCTATTGCTGCCACTGAACCTTACTATCATTTCTCTTTCAATTTTTCGCGAATAGAAAACAAAATATTCTACCTTTTGTAATTTTTATGAATCATTGTTATTTTGCATCATGTTAATTGAAATATATTTTCCCAGTATTTTCGATGGCTGTACGGATAAATTAATAAACAATAGTTCCTTATGAGAAATCTGAGAATCGAGTTCAAATCCTAATCGAATTACTTACACTTAAGCGCAAATAATCTCTGGGAAACAATAAATCTATCTTTTCATCTCCCCTAGCCATTAACCAGTAGAACATGTATTCAAAATATCTTGTTATCCTTAAAAAATACAGGGTGTCCACAAAGTTCGTGGGAACTTTAAAAAAATTATAACTTTATTTGTATTTGCGATAGAAATAATTTGTAAAAAGGATTAGAAAGAAGTCAATCTATATTTTGTAAGGTTTTATTGAAATTTTATTTAAGTTTCCACATCTCTTCCATCATTAGCAATACAAAGGGTAATACGATTTTGCAGTTCAAATATTTTTACTTATCTAAAAATTGTTGCAAATTTTGTGGTAAAGAATTATTCAATAACTATACTTAAAACTAGGTACATTAAAATTTATAACGTTTTTTCAGATTATTTCTATCATAAATACAAATAAAGTTATAAATTTTTGAAAGTGCTCACGGACTTTATAGGCACCCTGTATTAATGCAGCATTCACTTGCAAAAAAAAGAAGAATTATTCTTACAATCCAAAAAATGTTTCTGTCTTAAATACTACAAAATAGGTTGATAAGCTGTAAAGAAATAAAAAAATCTGTCAATACTAGTATATTTGCTTATTTCGGAAATCTACTTCAACAATGATACTGTGCAAGCAAAAACTACTGGTGAAGTAGTTAAATAGTTTGGAATAATTTGGTTTAAAAATCGCCCCCTCCTAAAAATGTAAAAGAATATAAAATATTATTTGCAATTATTGCATAAAGTTATTATAATACTTGAACAATAATCTGTATTGTAATTTTTCGGAATCCGATTATCCAGACATAAAATGAAGAGAGAAATTCTAATCGGCTGAACATTTTCAATTGTCTGAACTAAACCAACTCCAATATTTCATCTTAGCCAACTGTTTTGCGATTTTAGAAAACCTAACTAACGGATGTGCATTGTGGTACAGTGGATATCGGCTCGGAACGAGAAATCGGGGAGCCGAGTGCGAATTCCAGTTGAATTCCTTGCTTTCACTTACGCGCAAATACCCTTGGGAAAGGTATTAATCCGTCTCTTTCCTCCAGTTATGGGTTAAATAATAGGACAGATTGGGTTCTATAGCCTTTGCTGGCAACCAGTCTACCGCAGAAAGCAATGGCAACCTACTGCGGGATAATCTTCTGCCCAGTCAGTCATGTCTCTTTCGAGACATGATCTCCCAAACGTGTATCATGTATGACACTTAACTGACTGAACTAACGGTTGGTAAAAAATGTTGATAAAATATTTTAATTAATTCTTGTGAATTTCATTTTATTTTTTCTCCGAAGTACATATATTTGAATTACCAGTGACCACGGTTAGTTCAGCATACTTATTTTCTTGCTTTTAATGAAATTATACCGACTCTTAATACTTTTAAGTTGTACAAAAATATGCGATTTGCTTAGAAAAATCTTCCGTTTAAAAACAAAAATAACTTTCCCACGTTAAGTTTATGGAACAAGATATTTCAATTATTTACACTGTTTATATGCGGACTATCCTGGAAATCCAGACAGAAAGGTATTTCCACTATCTTCTTCTAAGTAACGTTGTAATTGAATTTTTACAGTAATTTTTCATCAAAGAACTGCTACATTTATTTCTTAAAACTCCAATTATTCCAATTCTTTTATTAAAGAAATTCCTAAAGACCGAAATAAAGGATAATCAAAAGGCGATATATCAGATGAAAATTGTTAATGAGTGAAAACATCTCAGCAAGAGAGTATAATAATAATAATAATAATAATGAGAAGAAATACAGTGATATTGAAATGTGTGGGAACATTCAGGAGTGGAGCGGAGGGATGAGGGATGAAGATACGTGAGAAAAAGATAAGCACAGTTGTAAAGCACTAACGAGCGGCATCCGGCGATCGAACGATAGGAACCCGGAAGGAACCCATTAGCGTAAAACTGATTAGCACAAGCCTATCGAACTCGAGACGCCGACCGGATGAAACGGAATATTTGGACATAGTTCTCGTGAGAAGAAATGATGGGTTTATTTTCTTAAAAAACAATATCATATGTTCTGAATAATAATAATAATAATAATAATAATAATAATAATAATAATAATAATAATGTAAGTACAGCCTACATACTAAGGGTTAAATATAGCCCACATACTAAGGACAATTTTGTCTATGAAACGCTAGTGATGTTATAGGAGATAGAAAAAACAATGAAATGTAGCCACGACCTGCCTTAGGTTTTCCCGCAGACTTGGTAGGTGGTGCGACCATCAAATTATGATGAAAAAAAAAAGTGTTGTTGCTCATTTTCCGAGTATACACGTCTGAGAAACTGACTAGGTCATTTTTCTTGCAGACACCTGCTCGGCACATTTTTGTTTGTTTAATACCCACAGAGGAAACCTGTTGTTTTATATCGAAACAATGCTGAACAGACCTTCGTTACAGTTCCTGGCAGAGAGCACATAATTTAGCGAGATCAACAATTGAACTAGGTCAGTACATTGAAACCCTCAGTCACAATGATTTATGAACGGCTTCTGAATAGTTTAATTTAACTAACGTCCCTCACAAGATTTGGGTCTAAACATGGTATGTTTTACAGTAACTTTCCAAGAAGGTCACACGCTAGAAACGTCTCCCCAGGCCGATATAATCAGGAAATTACATCCTTGAAAAATTAACCCTAGCAAAATTTGAACCCCTGTCTTCGAACTCGGAACTTTAACGTTCTAATTCCTTGAGTACATGACCAAACGTAATAACCAACGAAAGATGAGGTGTGGTATTGCTCTGATAAAATATTTTGTCATTTTTGAAAAAATAATTCAAGTAGACATTTTTCTTCAAATTGTTGCTTTCAGTTGACCTAATCGGGAGCTATACTTGTTTGAAGCAATCATTTGGTTCACGGTACGAGGATCCTAACTGAATTACATAGTATCGCATTCTTTTGAGAGGCTTGATTATTGACAATACCTTTTTCAGAAATTGTACAAATATCATTTTCACTTTTAAATTGCATTATTTTCAATTTTTAGTATAAAAATGACAACATACTATCTTTTAATCGCGTTCACCCCAAGCAAGGTAACGCTACTAAGACCCAAGGGATTACTCTTTGTGAAAGACTTAGAAAACAGAAACATTACTAAGGAGCGAGAACAAAAAAAAGAGTAATCAGAAAGACATTAAATAGCGACTGACCTTGCATTTAAATTTTTGCAGATTAAAGTTGATTGGAAAGCATAGATCTGGAAGGAAGCAAGAAGTGTGAGAAAAGAAACTGTTATCATAGCCTACTCAATTGTAAATTAATGAGACCTCATCGCCAGTATTGTCTGCCAGTGCCATACTTGATAAAAGCTCAAAAGAGACATTACTGACTGGGCAGAGAATTTTCCCGCAGTAGATTGCCATTAGTTTCTGCTGTAGACTAGTTACCGACCAAGGATATAGAATCCGATATATCTTGCTATTTAACCAATAGCTGGAGGGATAAGCGACTGATGAATACCTTTCCCAAGGGTATTTCCGCGTAAGTAAATGCAATGAATTCGAACTCGGCTCCTTGATTTCTTGTTCCGCGACGACATCCACTGCACCATAACGCACATCTAGTCTAGTAATGCGCTTAAGTTCCTAAATTCTAGATACTATAGCAAAGAGCTTATACGAACAATTACCGTGAAAGTATAGAAAAGGCACATGGAGGAAACATTGCGTCGGTGGAAAAGAGACTGAAGCCGAGACACCAGATCAGCACCAATAATATTGCTGCTTCTTCTTCGGATTTTATCAAGAATATCTAAACATATAACAGGACTAAAAAAATCGCTGCTTATTATCTTCACTAGAATCAATAAAAAATATACAGACCTTGATATTTTACTACATTCACACTATGTCAGTTTTTCAGGAAACAAAAGCATTTTTTAAATTAGTTTAGTTAAAGCTAAACTCTCCTAATTTCACCGAGCAATTAAAATAACGAACTTTTCCGACAATTCAAAGCAAGTCGTTTTTGAGTAACAAAGAAGTAAAAGCTAATATTGTTTAGGCAGATTTAATCAATGCATATAACACTGACTTCAACACATTTCTGTCAGTGTTCAAGGCTGTTTCTGCATCTGCTTTAAATATTAGAATCTTTTCAGGTCAATCAGTTCCTTGAATTCTGCAGCTGCCAGAATATGACAGCGCTTATTATTTGAAAACTTGTTAAAGCACTTGAAAGCGATGTGAAAAGTTTTGCAAAATACAGTCGATGAAGCGCAAGTCTAAGGTCGTTCTTTATTTTGAAGAAGATATTAGATTATTCGACTCTAAAATGCTATCACTTAAAAAGAATCAGGTAACTTACTTTCGGTGGTCCGATTTAAAAATCGCTGTTAGAGATAATTAAATCAAACAGAGAATAGGATGTTAGATGTAATCTCGTCAGACCCCGCAAATTAAATGTAACCTCGTCGAACCCCACAAATTAGATGTAATCTCATCGAACCCCACAAATTAGATGTAATCTCGTCGAACCCCTTAAATTAGATGTAATCTCGTCGAACTTCGAAAATTACATGTAATCTCGTCGAACCCCGCAAATTAAATGTAATCTCGTCGAATCCCACAAATTATATGTAATTTCGTCGAATCCCACAAATCAGATGTAACCTCGTCGAAGCCCGCAAATTAGATGTAATCTCGTCGAATCCCACAAATTAGATGTAACCTCTTCGAACCCCGCAAATTAGATGTAATCTCGTCGATTCCCACAAATTGGACGTAATCTCCTCGAACCCCGCAAATTACATGTAATCTCGTCGAATCCCGCAAATTAGACGTCATCTTGTCGAACCCCGCAAATTATATGTTGTGTTACCTAAATCTCATTTTTGATTGAACAATATTGACGCACCTACAAGCATATTCTCTACATACCTCTTCTGCTACTACCCACTCAGTTTCTAAATAACCATGAATTCATTTTATATTTTCTAAATAAATCTTTTCATAATTTATTTTAAAATATCACCTGAAGAAGAACAGTATTGTTCTGAAACAGGAACATCTTTTGTGTAGTGATATAATGCTTTTATGAACCATTGTAATAACAAAATTACAATATATATATATATATATATATATATATATATATAGAGAGAGAGAGAGAGAGAGAGAGAGAGGGTGAAATAAATTCCATACAGTAAGTAGCAAGAAACAACACGATCATAAATCTGAGTTATGTAAAATGGGGCAATAAAGCAATTATGGGGGTTCATTATAGAAGGATTAGAATTGCCGCGAAAAACATTTGCTGTTGCAACACACACACAAAAAAAATCAAGCGAGATCATTTTTATGGTTCGACCGGGACGTTGAAATTGTTGCTTAGCAGAATAAAGAAAATAAAATATCTTCAGCTGAAATAAATAACTAAATAAAGGATGTAGGAATTTGAAAAACATTATGGCGATACCAGTTGAAAATAGAAGTAATTTTCGTGTAGCACGTGAGATTCACATGTAATGCTAAATAAACCTTGGAATTATAATGTCAGAGCTGTAAAGAATAATTTACTCTAGGATATTTTCAAGGACTCAAACCAATTTCACATAATAATTTCCACACAAGGCCATGCAAAACAATGTTCCAGATATAAAAATCAAGAGAAGTAATTTATGAAACTTATCAAATGCTGTTAAAATTAATGGAATAGTAAAATTATGAAATCATTCTCTTTCTCTTTTAGATCAATGTATTAAATATAATATGTGTTTATCATTATGAAAAAGAGCAAAATCAATGATGGACATATTTAAAATTTCATAAGCAAAAATTGTTGATTGTTTCAATTTGAGCTACAAGTTTATATACGAAGATATAACATATATTCTGATTTAAATTTTAAAATTATTATAATTCTATATTTTATGTAGTCACCATAAAGTATCCATAAATCCGGGAAATGATTATAGAGTTAGGTGATCTTTGTTAACCAATAATAAACTTTCAAAATGGCTGTTCATCTCGACAAACGTGGAAAGTAAATAATTATCATAAAATTTTTGATTTCGAAAGGGGAATGTGCTGCAAACATTTACAGGAGGCTCGTGAATGCTCGTGTAAAGACTGCACTTGAGATAAGCAATGTAAGAGTTAGTAGAGATAACGGCAGACTCAGGGAGAAATAGAAAATGACCTTAGTAAGGGCCTTGCAATAATAGGCCAGCTACATCTGTGAAGAGGATTAAGGCCCGAAAGACTGATTTTTCCATCATAGTTGCCAGAAAAACAACCTCTATTGCAAAAATGTGAATGCTTTCAAGATATCCATTGTGGGATCTGACATACTCAATGACATACTCATTCAATTAACAAAATGTCATTGTTTTCCAATAATCTCTGGTGCTAAAAACACGTACATTGCTCAAGCGATACCACACATAGAAGATTGGATACAAAACTTACTATTTATTTTCTTTCCGGCCTGAAAATACAGTAGCCATCACTTTCCCTGCAACACGAACTGCCTTAATTTCTCCACGGGTTAGTTTAGGTAGTCTGACTCTATTAAACTTATTGCTTTCTGACTCATATTGTAAGACTATGTCTCATACCTTGTGATTATCCGGCTTAGAAATGTACTATCCGTGTTTTTAGCACCAGAGATTATTGGAAAACAATGACATTTTGTTAATTGAATGAGTATGTCATTGAGTATGTCAGATCCCACAATGGATATCTTGAAAGCATTCATATTTTTGCAATAGAGGTTGTTTTTCTGACAACTATGATGGAAAAATCAGTTTTTCGGGCCTTAATTCTTTTCACAGATGTAGCTGGCCTACTATTGCAAGGCCCTTACTAAGGTCATTTTCTATTTCTCCCTGAGTTTGCCGTTATCTCTACTAACTCTTACATTGCTTATCTCAAGTGCAGCCTTTACACAAGCATTCACGAGTCTCCTGTGAATGTTTGCAGCACATTCCCCTTTTAAAATCAAAAATTTTATGGTAATTATTTACTTTCCACGTTTGTCGAGAGGAACAGCCATTTTGAAAGATTATTATGGGTTGAAAAAAACTTGTGTAAACTATTCTTCACGAAAAAATGGTTTGATAAAGATAATTTATAATTTAAAATATAGAAGGTAGCACTGGACTCTCGGTTAATGACTCGACTTTCCATAAAGGCAGAATACGACACATACTCTAAGGTTGCTAATAAATGGGAGTAATATTGTAATAAACGCAATAAACGAACCGTATTAATAAGAAGGTGGGTGGGAAAATTTAAACAAATACAATGTTCCATTTATAACTTTGTCGAGAGGAACAGCCATTTTGAAAGATTATTATGGGTTGAAAAAGATCAGTTAACTCAATCTGTCCTATTATTTAATCCATAACTGGAATGGAAGAGATGGATTAATACATTTCCCAAGGGTGTTTGTGCGTAAGTGAAAGCAAGGAATTCAACAAACTTTCTAAATTTCTCTTTCAACTTAATGATTTCACCTTCCCAGAATTCCAGTGGTTTCTCAGCAAAGAACTCATAAAAGTGTTTTTTATGTCATTCAAAGAATTGAAAAGTTTTACAATTGAGATTATAATGCAAGGACTTTAATAAATGAAAATCCGAAAGGACAGTATCTGGTGAATATAACTGGTAGGGTAACACATCTAAGCTAAGCCGCAATAATTTTTGCCGGGTCACCAAAGAAACATGAGGTCTTGAATTATTTTGATGAAAACAACACTACTCCTGTTTGCCAATTATTAAAGTTTTTCTTGAATTGCTTCTTATAATCCAGTTACAAACAATACTTTTCAGAATGAATTGACTGGTTACTTGACAGAAACTCATAATGCAGGATTCCTTTCCAATCTCTTCAGATGCATAGCATGACTTTCTTAGGTTGAAAACCTGCTTTTGGTGTGGTTAAAGTTAGCTCAAGCCACTGACCTCAGGATTTTTTTCACTGAACATTGTTGTAAATGATAAATTTCTCATCACTCATCACAATTTGCTTAAAAAAAAGAGAGCATTTGAATTACGTTTATACAGCAACTCATACATAGAAATGCGATCCAAAAGATTCTTTTCACTCAGATCATGTGGTATACAAACATAGTAATTCGTGGATGGGGTATTTTGATAAATTTAGTGTTTCTATTAATTCTCGCATTGTGTAATGCGGGTTATTCTAAATCAATGTATTGATTTGGTTGTCATCTGTAGTGGGGATGAGGGTCTGCCTGAGCGTTCTTCGTCAATAAAGCAACAATCACCAACTCTAAACTTAGCGAAACACTTCCGTACAGTTCTGGCAGCTAAATCACATTCAACATACGCAGTACATATCTGATTTTTTGCCTATGAGGCATTTTTTTCTTTATGGTAAAGATATCAAATGTTTTATAATCTTCGATTTTCATACGGATTTTTTGCCTTTGAGGCATTTTTGTCTTTATGGTAAGTAAAGACATCAAATGTCTTATAATCTTTCATTTTCATACGGATACAAAACTGACACGAATAACCTCAATAGCCTCTATATTAATTTGAAACATAAACGTCCTACCCACCTAATAAGCGTTAGAATAATAAATATAACTATTAATAATGCACCGTTGACCAGCACATATAAACAGTCGAGCCAATAGTCAAAATATATGGTGTGGCGATTACATTTAAACATGAAACAAGAATGTCGCCGCTGGCTATTAATTTCAATGCCCATTTGTCTCGAGTTGAATTAGTTATTAGCGTTCCTTGATTAAAGTTTGTTATGGGCATTAAATTGTATGTGCAAATATTTTTATTTATTAAATGTATAATTAAATTAAGTTAAAAATCGAGTAGGATACTAAAATCACGGTGGAAAAAACATCAGTAAAGATTTATAATTTAGGGTCCTTTAAAGGGTGCAAGAGACGTAACTAGTTTTCACAGAGTCGTACAAACTTAAGAACTGACAGATTTTCAGTTTGAAATATATTTCGATATTGCTACAGTATTACTGCAGTAGTAAATAATTATTAAATCGATCGTGGTAAAGTACAATTTAACTAAACCTAACTAAATTTTACTTTACCTTGACCGATTTAATAATAATAATAATAATAATAATATATATTATATGTAAATAATATATTTAATAATGATATATTTAATAATATATATATATGCAAGTATATATATATATATATATATATATATATATATATATTATATATATATATATATATATTATATTTATAAAAATATATGACATATATTAAAATATATTAAATATATATAATACATAAATAAAATATACATAAAAAGATATAATAGTAAAAAATATAAATAATATAATATACACATATAATATATGTACCAGTCAGTTAAGTGCAATCCGGGATACACGTTTAGGCGATCATGTCTCAAAAGAGACATGACTGACTGGACAGAATATTTTACTGCAGTAGGTTGCCAATCATTCTTATAGCAGAATGGCTGCCAACCAAGGCTACAGAACATAATCTGTCCTGCTATTAAACCCATAGATGGAGGAAAGAGACAGATTAATATCTTTCTCAAGTGTATTTGCACGGAAGTGAATGCAAGGAATGAAACTGGAATTCGAACTCGGATAACCGATTTCGCGTTCCGAGCCGATGTTTATTACGAATGTAAGTATATGCAAGCGAAACACACACACATACATATATATATATGTATGTGTTTGTGTGTGTGTGTGTGTTTGTGTATGTGTGTTTGTGTGTGGCGTCTGAGTATAAAATATTAATTATCAAATAAAAAGTGCAATATATCCAATTTATGTTTTTAAATTACTTCACAAATTCAGTGTAGTTTTAGTATTGTTTTCATCTGTAGTATAAATCACCAATACCAGAGTCTATATAATATGCATTAAATAGATATATTAAGCTATATTGGCATATTTTACGACATATTTGAGTTATTTAATGCCGAAATCAGTTGTTTTTTGTTATATTTCAGTCTATACAAATTCACTTGATTCAAAGAGAGCTGAATATTGATCGTTCGTATGTAACAGTATAAGAATTTATTCGTTTCAAAGAGGGTTAAATATTGATTGTTCGTATACAAATGTACAGGCGTTTACTTGGCTCAATTATGGCTAAATATTGATCGTTCGTATTTGAGTTTATAAGCATTTACTTGGCTCAAATAGGGCTAATTATTGATCGTTCGTATTTGAATATATAAGCATTTACTTGGTTCAAAGATGGCTAAATATTGGTTGTTCGTATTTGAGTACATAAGGATTTACTTGGTTTGGGGATAGATAAAACTGATAGTTTCGATTTCACGTTTAAAGAAATTTTTTTCCCAAAAATGTTAGAAAAATTGTTTTCAGCTATCAATTATAAAACATTCAAGCGATTGAAATGAAAAATCTGTTGGTGTTAAATCTGGTGAGTATAGAAGATGAGGAAAATGCTTCCGTCTTAACAATTTTATTTTTCCTGGTATTGTTTTGCCGAGTGTGCCTTTGCATTGCCATTAAAGAGAATAAAAAAACTTTTCTGATTATCAAATCAGAACACTTTCGACGGAATAACAAAATTTAACCGATTTTTCATATTCATTAGACATACATTAAGGATGTCTATGGATTGGGCCTTGGTTTTGGTAGATCCCAGTATTTTTTGGTGATAACCACTGATTTTTTATTATCTGTTGACATGCAAAACCCATCATAAATATGACTGCAGATCATTATTTAAATAAGTAGGAGGGTACAAATGAAAATATTTAATAGTGATAAACAGACTTAAACGCATTAAAGCTCATCTATTTTCCTTTCTTTTTTCTGTCTTTCTTTCTTTTGCTCACTAAAACCAAACGTTGCCTTTGAAATTGCGTTCTCTTCCTTCGTCGTGATCAAAACGGAATTGTCCATTATTTATCTGAAGTAATAATAGGGCGTAATTTACGGACTATCTAAGTAAGAAAAACGCACAATTATAATATTGCAATAAATCTGGAAGGACGCAATTCAGTAGTTCAAGAAGAACACCTTAAGAGAGAAACATAATCGTGTTTAATAGCAACGCAACGCAAAACAAAGTCATAACATAAAGGCTAATAAGATGCAACGCATGAAAACAGTAAATATGAACGATACTAGAACAAAGGTGAATAAATGAACCACATGATCAGTAAATTTATCAAATTATTCTCGAATGAATACAAAAACAGTATGATTGGATAGAAAAGGTGATCCACTGGGAACTGTGTACTTTGGGACAAGACATCGGATTATCCGATCCAGACACGAATCTGGTAGTTGTAAACAATAGGAAAACGTGTCAAATCATTGATTTTGGAGTCTCGGCAAGCCAAAGATAATATCTGAAAGAATGTGGAAAAACATATGTATATAGATCTTATAATGAATCTGAGAAAGTTATGGCACATGTAGGTAACAGTTTGTCACTCTTTAGCTGAGAGGAGTAGCCGATTTGGCTAACGTGATCATGGAGGCTTTATTCTAGAAAATGACAAAATAAATACCATGAAAAAACAAACAAACAACTGAATCTTGAATTGATGCTAACAAAAGCGAAAAACATTTTTTCTTCAAAATCTTTTCATGCCATATCCCTTTAGAACAAAGGTGATAATCTTTTTCTTTATTATGATTGAATTGCCATGGCGTCATGAAAAACACAATTGAGCTTTTTTGTTACATTCTCCACAGTTTGAAATTCAAACATATTCTCTTTGTAGACTCAAGGCTAGAGAGACCAGTCTACCCTGCTATATTTCTCATAGTTGGGGGTAGAAAAAGATAGAGTATGAAAGTGACAGTAGTGCCACCATTCATCTAAGATAAATCAGATAAATACCGAGTTGATAACTGATGACAACGGGAAGGGAGTTGAAAAAACGTATGTCCAAGGATAGAGTCCTGGGAGGTGTGAAAGGGTCTAGAACAGTGGTTCCCAACGCTTTTTGTTTCGTTCCTCCTTTTCCAGTCACTTAGTCACTTGTGGACCCCCTGTGGATCCCCTGTGGACCCCTACAACGGAATAAGTTAAACTAGCAAAAATAAAAGATTTTTCTGTAAAAAATATATGCATGTAAAATGCCCTGCGTTATTATGCTGAGTAAGCTTTAAACTTACTCATACTTCATTCAGCCCTCCTTTATTTAAGTAAAACACCTAGTAAAAATATTATGTTAACTTTGTTATAGTTGTAGGTATTGTACACAAAAACTATTTTTATAAAACAGGCTTTATTTTTGAGCTTACGAGCGAATGTCTGTATAAAGAAATCATAAAACCTGTATAAATGAAACACATGTATGAAAAACGAGAAACACTAAAAAATCCCAAAGTAGAAGTTTCACACATAGGTAGGTCGAAGCGAAAGGCAAAAGAGCTCGTGTTATTCGAAAGAGGTACATCACTTAGTTTCTGTGCTGTTTCTGCTCTAACAACCAACCTAATACTTTTTTTTTGCACATTATATCTTTTGGACCCCTTGAAATTCTTTCATAGACCATTAGGGGTCCATGGACCTCTGGTTAAGAACCAAAGGTCTAGAAGCATGATCGCTTAACACGGCTTTCATTACACGATCTGTTGAGAACGATTCGATTAAATCAAATATTTGTCCCGAGACAACATAACCTTTGAGCTTATAAAGAAGGCCAACATACAAAGGCATGCCAAACGCTTTCTGAAGCCAGAACCGAGTCTCACCGCTCTTATTTAAAGTTTGATAGACAAATTTTTTAATAACCGTTAATATATTGGTGGTTAACTGAAAGAAGCGAAAGTCATATTGTGTATCTGAAAGAAGACTGTGCAAAGTAAGATACTTAATCAATTCAAAGTTCATTAGAATCTTTACTACTTTGCAAAAAAAAAAAAAAGTAAAAAATTAATAGGACGTTAATTCGGAAGGTCAGAAGAGTCACTAGATTTCTTAAATACAGGAACTATGGAAAGCATTTCCAACAAACTAGAAAGCAAGAAGCAAAGCATTTATTTAGTTTGGAGAAAACAGGAACAAGTTCAAGAGCACATTTTTTAGAACAATTGCAGCAGTATACTCTAACAGCTTCTTTTCTCGCACTTACCGCCTGTGGAATTCACTTCCATATAATTGCTTTCCTGATAGCTACAATCTCCAGGAATTTAAATGTAAGGTCTAGACACCTCTTATCACACTAACTCGCATCCATTCTCTCATCTTCCCATCTACCCAACCCTCAGCCGCGGTATACTCATCCGTCTATCACCCCCACTTCCGACATTTCCTATATCTAACCACTCTTTCTCAACACTTTTTCCTATGTAACCCCCTGTGCAATAGTGGCAGTGCAATGCCTTGCTTGGGGTGAAATAATTAAAAACAAAAACAAAACAAAACTAGCGGATACAAAGATGCATATTTTATTATCCGAAGTGTTACGTTGGTATAGGCGGAAGGAGTGATTCCTGTGGGCTATAGTGGTTGGACAATCAGAATGAACCAAAGAGAAGATTGTGATTTCACTTGTTATTTTTGTGCAGGCACGACAACTTCGATGCCGGCTTTCATCCACAGTAGCACAATTTCATGAAGATTAAAGATTTCACCCCAAGGAGTGTTTTGAAGAAAATTGAGAAATGAGTACCAATCAGTGCGTTGGTAACAAAAATATGCCCTGTGAATATTGGGTTTTTGTGTAATAGAAAAGCAGAAAGAAATATCTACAGACGCTACCGAGTAGCCGGAGTTGCTTAGAGGACAGAATTTGCAAAATGTGACAAGTGTTCGAAGAGGAACAGATCATGTAAAGAGGCGCGTCCGTCATAATTACTAGAGAAACTAGTAGGGAAATATACTATTTGAATGAGAGATTGAGCAATCGAGAAATTGAAAGTCAGGATTCTTACGGGAGCAATGGTACAAGTATCTCCACGAAAATCACGATATCTAAGTTTAAAATTCATTCTTAAAAATTTAAAAGAATTCTTGAAGCATTCATTTTAGATTTAATTGAAAGCTGAATGATTAAATTTGCTATGTACAGTGAGCAAAATACTCTGGTGTATTTCAAAAAGAATTTATATTGATTGGAATCGATTTTCATTTTTTTTCTCAATATCATCGTCAAAGTTATACAATTTTGAGACATTTGTAAACTCAAGTTAGTTTTAGGATTTCAAAACTTTCAAAAATAAAATATACTGTTCTGAAATTTTCTTTGAAGAATATTACTATTAATTTGATTTGAAACATATATTATTTACTCTAAGCTTAAAATATCGCCGAAACTTCTTCAGACAAAAGCTATGTTTTTAACCGACAGTAGCCTTGTTAACATGCTTAACAAGTTGATAACAAATCTAATGTAGTTATACGGAGATTTCATCTGTAAAGCATAATTGAAGAAAATGAAGTGAGCGACTTTTTATATAATTTTTAAGTATTCAGTAATCTTAAACATTTAGGAAAATATTCTCCATAATTTAATGATTTATAGAATTTTAGAAATTTTGACTTTAAATTTAATTTAATATCATTCGTATTTTCTGGTAATCGACCTTGTGTCACACCTTCCTGAGTGGGATAGCGGCAAATACCCTTGCTTCGGCAACGAGTCTTGCTTATGGTCTGAGCGATCAGTCCTGAATAAGCACTCTTGTTCACCTCACTGTGTCCGAGCAGAGAGACCTAAGGTGAGGCTCCGCCGAAGGGTGGAGCCTCGCTTGGGTTGAGAAAAGAGCCTGACCAAACCTTAAGTTGAGTTTGCGAGATATTTTTGGCTGAGCTTAAGGTCTAAGAATTCTTACATAAATAGACCTATTGTCACACCTACCCTTGCTGACACCAGATTCACTGTTTTACCGTAGTGTATTCTCTTTATAATAAACCCCCTCTTCTTTCATCTACGAATCTGTTCTTTCACTTGACTACCACCTTATCTGTAACCTCTTTAAAGGAAACAACAGTGGCGACGAGAAATTCGATTCCAACACACAGCGTGAAAAACCTCCAAGACACTGTTTGGTAAAACATACAGCAGTAGTAATCAAAGATTTGATCAACTTCAGTCAGTTAAGTGCCATACGTGATACACTCTTGGGCGATCATGTCTCGAAAGAGACATGACTGACTGGGCAGAAAATTATCCCGCAGTAGGTTGCCATTGGTTTCTGCAGTAGACTGGTTGCCAACCAAGGCTAAAGAACCCAATCTGTCCTGTTATTTGACCCATAACTGGAAGGAATAGACGGATTAATACCTTTCCCAAGGGTATTTGCGCGTATATGATTGCAACGAATTCAACTGGAATTTGAACTCGGCTCTCTGATTTCTCGTTCCGAGTCGATATCCACTGAACCACAATTATACTCAGTGAAATTACTCAACAAAAATGGAACAACTGGCTGAATTTAACTAAAGCTATTTTGCATTTACAACAGCAGTAGCAACAACAATTAAAACAACAGTTGTGACAGCAACAAGAAAAATGTGAAAAATTACAAACCATTTTCAACATGAGCTGATACAATTACGAAAACAACAAGTGGAAGACACTGGGCTGTTGTGCGAAACCGTAATAACTAAAACAGAAAAACGCGGCTACAGACTTTTTTTCCCTGGAAGGAATATCGAACTCGTTGTCAGAATTACAAGTATGATCCAGACGATGGAGTAACTTTTCCCTGCCTATATTCGTAGGCATGAGACATTTTTCTGAAAGGTACGAATGATAGTTTGAGAGGAAGAAAGTTACGTTGTTAGTCCAAAAATTAGGTACAGAGGAAAACACTAAATACAGGAACCTAAATTTACCTAAAAATTCGGAGGAAATCTCGTTCGAGGTGACAAATACTTTTTGAACAATGTTAAACGAAAGAGATAGTTTCATACTCAATATAAGTGTTTAAATATTATAAAACAAGAGAATGAAAACTTTGTGACTTATGCAATGTGAATTGTTTAAATTAGGCCACCTTTCAGTCGACATGTTTAAATGTTTAATCTTCGTACAGCGACGAAAGAAAAAAGACATCCGATCAAGGATTCTAACAATTATGAAGCCAAATCCTCAAATTTTGAAGGTGACTGAGGAATGACAAATGCTGATAAATGTAAAAATAGGCAATACGCGGATCGAAGAAAATAACATTTCTCGAGTCCAAGCGATAAAACAACCAAAATTTGCAAAATATAAACCGAAAACATCCCAGTGTGATGCCTGGGGGTGGAGGTCACATTTAAAAAATTTATTGTTTTTTTTTAGAATAAGGTCTACTTCGAGTGTGGCTATGTCGGTCACAAAAGCTGTCACAGGAAAGAAAGAAGAAAAAATTGAAATAAAATGTAAATATGGTTTTATTCAAGAAAAAAATTGAAATGGGTGAAAAAAGGAAAAACGTAAATACGAAAATAAATGATGATACAATGTGGTTATTTTGGGTACTGGAAGCAACATTTCTATTGTGAATGAACAAACGTAGAAGAAAATTGGTTGTCCATCATTGACGAGTACAAAAAAAAAGCTAGAGGACTGTCTGGGGAAAAAGCTAAGCTTCAGAGGCGAATTCAGCTGCAATGTATTATTTAGAGGGAGGACTTTCAAATCAAAAGTTTGTTCTTCTAGGTACAACGAATTTATTTGGTACGGACTGGGTCGTACTTTTTGATTTTTGATAATTTCCTGTAAATTCATTTGGCGACAAAATAGACGTGTCAGTAAAGAAAAAAATCTGAAGAAACTAAAAAGATTATTTCTGAAGTAAAAACGAATTTTCACGTGTTGTTTTTTGGAAGGTCTCGGACAATGCACGAAAACCGAGATTAGGTTCGAACTTAAAGACTACATAAGACGTACATAAGTATGTACCATTTTCAGCTTAGATTCCGTAAATCAAAAATTGTGACGGTCAGAAAAAATGGGTGCAATTTCTAAAGTTGACTACTCAGATTGGGCTGCGTCTACAGTGTATGTAAGAAAATACATAGATCCGAGTTTGTGCAGAATTTTCAATCGGATTAAATGATTGAAAGATCATACATACACGTTACCTTCATCGGGGGATGGTGACAAAGTGTTTTCGTAAATAGTTCTGTCTGACAGGTGAAAGTGGATGAACAGTGCTCAGAATTATTAGTAATTAATACAAACAAGAGACTGTACAAGCTAAATCGTCTCCCGTTTGGCTTAAAGGTAGTTCTTAGTTTGTTTCAACAAATATTGGACACTATGTTAGTGGGACTAGAATTTACCATAATGCATCTAAACTGCTAAAGTGCTAAAACAACGAACAGCACAAAATGAAACAAAAAATCTTATCAAGGTAGCGTTCCAGAAGATCAATGAATATGGTTTCAAGCAAAGTTCAAATAAATGCGAGTTCTTCGTGAAGTAGATCAAATATTTGGGGCAAATAATCGATGGGAACGGAAGAAAACCAGACCCGGAAAGGACCGAGGCTATTAAATATATGCCACCACCAAACAACGTCACTAATCTTCAGGCGTTTTTAGGCTTACCCAACTATTACGATATTTATCTTCCCAAAATGTATGATCTTAGAGCCGTACTGAATTACTTTTTGAAAAAGGGTCCAAAATGGATTTGGTTTAAAGAAGATGCTTTCCAGAAAATAAAAAGCTGTCTGGTAGCAGATTTATCGTTAGCGAAATTTGAAACAAAAAAAAAGAATTGTAGTATCTGATGCTAGCAACTATGAGAAAGGAGCGGTAATTCTACATAAGTTTGGAAATGGGACTACAAAGCCCACAGCCCATGCTTCCAGAACCCTGTTTCCTGCAGAAAGAAATTGTAGCCAGATCGAGAAAAAAAAAAGAAGACTGGTCATAATTTACACGGTCTAAAATTTCACAGGTTCAACCATGGAAAGAAATTTGCACTACAGCAAATTATAGACTGTTGTTAATTGTTTGGAAAAAATGGTGTTTTACATTCTCCACAGAGTCTTGCTAATAAAAAATAACAAGTGGATCAAAATTTGATTTTTCGAAATTTCATAAAATTAAGTATGTGGCAGTAACAGATGTAAAAAAATATTTTCAGCAATATTTTCTAAAGCAAATATGTCAAAATTAATTTAATTCATTTACTAGTACGTTTTAAAGAACTTATTACAATCCTTCAATAATATGATTTTTTCCCATAATTTTCAAAACAATGTTAACGACGTTAAAATTCACATAGTACTCTTTAGCCCACTGCTGAACAAGAAAAACACGATTTTAACAAAAAATTTGAACGTGTTAGAAAGGATAAAAAATATAAATAAAATATTAAAACATACTTTCGTGTTTCATCTTAATAATGACGTAAATATTTTGACGATAAAATTTTATTTTTATTAAGTTTGAGGCCTGTTTCATATTCCTATACTCTTGTTTATCGAAAACGTAGAGCTATGTGTTTTCGTTTGTTTGATTTTTTCTTACATACAACGTGTGAAACCTGCTCTTTTTAGTCGCCAACCAGGGGAGATAACAGGGACAGGGTATTGTTATTTTTGTGTGTAGACGTGTCTATATTAGAGTGATGAAACCAATTGACAAGCTGAGCATTGAAGTTGTCAAATATAAAGTAATTTACAGACGAATACGGAGAGAACAACATATCTATACTATCAGATATTCTGTTGTAAATCTAAAAGGTTACTGCGTGAGTAATCACCAAAAACAGAAGTTGGGAATAATGGTATATCAACAAGTACAAGACTTGCGCGCTGCATGAAGTATATACACTGGTAGTGAACAGCTAGTCACTCTTCTCTCTAGTACAACCCAATAGTGACCACGTATTTAAGAGGATTAGAACATCCGATTTCTGTGTATAGGTAGGTATACAACACTAACAAACAGTCCTGACAAGAAGAGGAACTAAAAAGAAAGAAGAGTTAAAACTCTCTTGACGACCACTATATTTAGCTGTCCCTCCCACTCAGGGCAACATGTAACACATGGTCAGTTATGAGTGGGATTTCCGGGCTATATGGCCCGGACAAAAAATACCTGACTATTTTTCCCCAGTCGTGCTTCTACCCTTCGGCGGAACCACGACTGGGTTATTGCTCTCTGCTCGGAAGCAGAGAGTGCCCTCTACCCGAAGGCAGACAGCTGACAGTGAGATATGTAGTCGCAGCGAGAAAACTCTCTTGACAACCACTATATTTAGCTGTCCCTCCCACTAAGGTCAACATGTGACACATGGTCAGTTTATGAGTGGGAATTCGGGGCTATATGGCCCGGCCAAAATTTACCTGTCTATTTTTGCCCAGTCGTCCTTCTACCCTTCGGCGGAACCACGACTGGGTTATTGCTCTCTGCTCGGAAGCAGAGAGCGCCCTCTGCCCGAAGGCAGAGAGGTGACAGTGAGAAATGCCGTCGCAGCGAGAAAACGCTGCGACAATCACTGTATTTACTAGCCTTCCCACGCAAGGCCGGATGTGACACATGGTCATTTTAAAGTGGGTATTCCCGGCCATATAGCCGGGCCAAAAAAAATGTCTGTCTATTTTTACCGAGTCGTGGTTCTACCCTTCGGCGGAACCACGACTGGGTTTGTGCTCTCTGCTCGGAAGCAGAGAGCGCCCTCTGCCCGAAGGCAGAGAGCTGACATTGAGAAATGCCGTCGCAGCGAGAAAACGCTTTGATGATCACTGCCGTTCTCTGTATAGGCAGGATTATATGTACACATTAGACGAGTTCATTCTTATGTGCAAAGAGAGGTGATCCCCAACAATAATAAATATTTAAATATTTCGTGATACAAGTTTTACTAATTAACCCATTGCTGGGAATGAAGAAGAGGTTAATTTATAGTGGGTTGCTTATCTATTCTTTTTCTGTTGTAGTGGGATTCCGTTCTAGTGAAGGGTAGTACACATTTCAATTAATGTTTTTACATTTAAAGTAATACTTGAATATAGGTCCAACGGAGGTTAAAATGTTCATGGCAAATAATAAGCTGAAAGAGATTTAAGACTTAGGAATGTGGGGAGCGTGTAAGTGAGGAATGTCTTTAATGTAGTCGCTCCTTAGGTCAGTAAGTAGTTTTGAGACAGGGGAGAAGAAAGGAGAAGTGAAGGGACGAGCATAGTAGCCACTTGACTTGGTCAAGGGAGATATTAATTACTCTTGCCTGTCACCGTCTCTTCGTCGCTCTGTCTGCTGGGTGCTTTCTGTATCGGATTTTTATTTCGACTTTTTGGTAATAATTTGGTGATTCACACTTGTATTTGATTCTGGGCTTCCCATTGGCTGATAAATAAAATTCGGGTAGGCTTGCGAACTGGAAATTTAATATTTAATTAATTTTTATTTTTCAACCGGAACATCTGCGCGAAACCGGATGCGCAACGATGACTTTTGGTCATTTGCTTTCTAGTCCTTATAGAGCTAACATCCGGTCCCTCGCTTTTGCTCGGTATCACCACAGATTCATACCTTTCCCAAGGTTTTTGTGCGTAAGTGAATATAATGTATCCAGCGTAAGTTGAAATGTATCTCTCCGATTAATAATTCGAATACATTACCCGCACATACAAGCTTACAGCACCTGGTATTCCCAAGTGTTCATCCATCTAGGTACTAATCAGGTTCGGCGTTGTTTAATTTCGTTGATCCTACGTTTTAACATGATGTTGCTCTGAGCCTAAGAATTACGATTCATCACAAAATTCAACTTGGAAAATGGTGTAATTTTCACGGGTGCTGCTAGTAAACACTTTATCAACTTTTGAAAATAGAGACGATTAAATCTTAATTACTTAATCTCTACTTTAAACACGGTAACGCGAATGACTGACATCTGGGCATGACAGAGATATCAGCATTCCAAACAAGTGTTCTCAATTGTTTACCAAATGGCGATTGTCAAAAGAAGTTACTTCGCTCCAATATGTAATAAAGAGTGATACTTTCTTCTTTCGAATATTTGTTGTCTTTCTTCTTCTCTATAAATAATCGCGCGTTTGACTCTTTGTTTTTTTTTTAAATTCTCCTTTCGCTGCTGACAACCTCCCGCCTTTGCCCTGCTTCCGCCCACAAATATTTTTAACTCTATGAGAATTCTTCATATTTCTAGGTTCTCTTCGTCTCTGTTAATGTGCCACATCTAAGCAGCGCTTAGAAAATCAGCTTTTTATATAATTGGTAGATTAGACTAAACTATCGCCCGGTTCACACGCCACCCACATCTATTGAACGGGTGAAGAGGCTCATCCCTTGTTTCCTGTTTAGGATGTGGTTTCCGGCTTTCTCTTTTCCATTCTTTTTACCCTTACGTAGCCCCCTGCGCATCAGTGGCGTTACCGCCTTGCTTGGGGTGATATGATTAAAAAAAAAAAAATTATCTCAAAAATATAAAGATGGAAAGAGAAAAAGAAAGAAAAAGCTAGAAAAAGGTGAATGACGGAAATTTCACGGAAAAGGAAAGATGTATGGGAGGTTTAATAGGCAAATCTTTATCATTATTCCATCCCAAGCAAGGTAACAAAGTCACTCTGATACAAAAATGACTGTGAAGGAATCTGAGAAAACACTATTAAGGAAAGAGGAAAATAGTAGATTGTACTTTGTACATGTTCAAAAGTATATATATATATATATATATATATATATATATATATATATATATTGTTATCATTATTATGATAATAGTATACTGCAACTCAAAAGCTAGTGAGTATCGGTATTCAATACACCAGACTGATGATAATGTATTGAATGTTAAATATTTGTTTGGCAATATTTTTGAGAATCATGAAATTTTTGGGAATAAAGTGTATTTGCGCTTGGTGGCAGATACTTTAAAATTTGAGTGAAATGTATTTTGTTGAAAAATGTCAGCCAGGTGCACAAAAGGGAAAACACTTTCGGATTTAGATTTTTTATTTTTTCTGAATTTCAGATATTTCTGGCCTTCAGTTGCATCATGGGGAGATCTGCTTGTAGTATACTAGATGTCAATGATAGAAACATGTTAGTTAGGCGGAGAAGTAGATGGAAAATAAATGTCAACGTTAATTCTTAGTGATGGATGTTTCATTTTTATTTTTATGGATTTTCACCCTATACAAGGCGCAAGGGCTACTTAAGATAGAAAGTTAAGATTGTAGTGATCGAGAAAGTATGCTCTCGAAATTCTGTTCTAAAAAGCAATAGTTCTTGGGAAGAATTCATCCGAGTGGAACTTACTCCTTACTATGTAGAGCTACTTTGGATGAACTAGGTTTGAGATTGTGTAATTCCTGATAATAGTCAGCTGACACGACTTAACAAATAACGGGTGTAGAGTGGAATAATGCTTTTGGCTAATATTGTTGGCCACAAAGGTCTCTTCAGAATTGATGTTGATGTCAAATAAACGTAGGGAATTTTTTAAAGCTTTCGGATAAGAGGTTTGTTTTGAATGGTCAGTCAATCAGTTAAGTGCCATACGTGAAACACGCTTGGGCGATCATGTCTTTTTCGAGACATGACTGACTGAGCAGAAGATTATCCCGCAGTAGATTGCCATTGCTTTCTGCGTTAGACTGGTTGCCGACCAAGGCTATAGAACCCAATCTGTCCTGCTATTTAACCCATAACTAGAGGGAAGAGATGGATTAATACCTTTCCCAAGGGTATTTGTGCGTAAGTGAATGCAATGGATTCAACTGGAATTCGAACCCGGCTCCCCGGTACATATCACAAATCAAGAACAATTTATGGTATTTGATATACATTACAATTATTGCCCATTTTGCTAAAAAGTAAAAAAAATAAATTAAAAAAACGATTTCAAAGCCACCATACTTATGGAATGGCTTTCACTTTCTCTTGATATTAATTCAAGAGAAAACTTGATTCATTTGAAGTCTGTAGGGATGACGAGGAAACGCAGGTGTTATTTTAACGAAACAAGATAAGGAATTTATTTACAAATTTACACATTTGAAGTTTTAGTAACATGTTTCAGAACAAGTAGTTCAACATTAAAGGTTAGTACTAGTTAGTAGTTTTGATGAATTGTCAAGAAGAGAAAATGTTCATATTAAATCATTGGACAAGAATTAATCCAAAATGCTTAAAACAAATTGAGGGAGTTCGTTTCTCACTTAAAAGTTATAAGTTGTATTCAACATGAATAAAAAATATATTTTAAGGTACTTAGCTTAGGAGTTGAATAGAGTTCTTTGAAATTCCCCTGTATCAGCGTGTAATTTGACACTGGTGCTATTCAGACATGTGGGACTCTTTCCCTTGATTTAACTTTCTTTGCCTATTTATATCAAAAAGCGTTTTCACATCGGCTCGTTATTTTTTCTCAGTTTGTAAGCCGCCCTTTTCATTAGTCAAAGTAAATTTTCATGTAGGCTTGTTAAACTTTGCCTTGGTCTTTTCTTCACCCCGGAGCCAATCTCTTTTTCTATTGGTCAAAAAAATTTTCACACAGACTCGCGAATTTGAAAACAGTGGAAAAAGAGTTATTTTTATTTCGTATTCCCCATACATCATTAAAAGGTATGTATATGAGAACGGAAAACAATATTCAAACAAAGATCTTTGGGCAATTAATGTTAAAGTGAAGACGGTAGAAGCGTTAAGAAAATAAATAAAGACAGACGAACATCACAAAATCTTAACGAGGCCATATTAACATGTAAACAATAATTTATTCACGTATGTGGTTTGCAGTTTAATCAAATATGTAATTCTGCAGTCTATGCTGTTTTTTTGAATTCATATCTATCTATCTATCTATCTATCTATCTATCTATCTATCTATCTATCTATCTATCTATCTATCTATTAATGATTGTTTCTTCTTACCTGTCTTTGCTCTAATTTTGTATATCTTTTGTACATTGTATCGAGCACTTTTTCTTGTGGTTGGTTCCGTTTGGGTTTTTTTTCCTTTACTGCGGAGTATTGAATGTTTTGTTCTTGTTCCGCGGCTTTCTTTTTTTTCTCCCCATTTATCCGACGCCTCAGTGCACCGGATTATAACGGAATTAGGTTCTGTTTGTTAGTGGTTTTTTTGAAGGTTTATCTTAGTATAAATTTACAGCCTACATACTTACAGAGTCTATTTAGTTATTATTTTGATTTATATATATATATATATATATATATATATATATATATATATATATATATATGTACGTATATTTAACTTATGTTTTTACGCATAATAAAATGTAATACCCACCTAAAATTGCCATTTTCATTATTGTAGATAGTGATAGCCATTTAAGTTGAACCTATATGTATATCTTGAAAAGCAAGATCGTTGGTTGGTTCATGCTAATGTCATTGTGAAAACATTGACTTGCATAATAAAATCTGACATGATTTACATAAAATATAATTGAACTGTTTTACTATGTATGTATGTATGTATGTATGTATGTATAAAAATATGTATGATTGTGTGTATGCTTGTTTATTAAAATTACTTCCAAACAGTGAAATGTTTCGTCGATCATGATCAGGTCTGAAATGTACTCTTTACATGCTATATTCAACCATGAAAGGAGGCGATATTTTTTTAAAAATTTGACTTTGGTAATTTTTGTATTTACGCATTTCAGTATCTATCCATATATCTATTGTCGTCTGTTCCTATCAGCTTAGTATGTGAGTATATGTTCATTATCTATCTATCTATCTATCTATCTATCTATCTATCTATCTATCTATCTATCTATCTCAGTCTCTTCACATCTGTTTCACTCTTTTCTTTTATCTATCTATCTATCTATCTATCTATCTATCTATCTATCTATCTATCTATCTATCTATCTATCTATCTATTAATGCTTGTTTCTTCTTACCTTCATATGTAAATATTTGTTTGTATATTTAGTTAAGAAGAACTTCCACACTTGAGAGAAACTCGAAAGATAAAGAATCTGAAACTGACATCACTGTCTTTTTAAATATTTCTACCACGACCACGATGACTGTCCAAACTAGAGTCACTGCTGTAACAAGAACAATAAAAGCGTTACTACTGCCATAACAAGTACTATGGCCTGCATCTGAGTGATCGGCTCAGTCACAGACAAAATATGTCTCACTTGATGTCTGACTGGTGAGGCTCAGACCACATAGCTAGCCAGAAGGTAGAGTTCTGCATATTAAGTTTCTTCGCTAAATTTTAAGACATCATCATAACCACACACACACACACACACACACACACACACACACACACACACACACACACACACACACACACACACACACTACAACAAAAAATAGATGATTTTTATTTCTATTCTTAATTTTCTACTGGGCTGGTCTATTGCCATTATTCTTTCTTTTTCTGTATTTTCTTTTATTTAAGAAAAAAATTATCTACCTCTACCAAATTCTGCATCACTTTCAAAGAGCAACATCAGTAACACGAGGTATAATATCAATAGTAATAGTAGTGGTTGTGACACTACACAAAAGCAGTAGTAATGAATGATTGTTCTGTTGAAGCAGCAGTAACAGTAGTAATTTCAAGAGCGCAAGTGGCAGTGTCTTTAACATTAGTAAAAGCAGTGCCGAACCTTCGAATGCAGTAGCAATAGCAGTTTAGCTAGTGACAGCGTCTGTGCCGCATTATATCATCACTATCGTCTTGAGTAAAATGGAGTCGCTGACTGAAGTGAAGCAGCAGCAGCTAGAACAGCAAGCCTGTAGAAGATCGATAGACTGCTGCTGCTGCTTATATACTGCCAACTTGCTAGTAGGCTAGTGGACAATATGAAACACCGTTACCAGAAAACGACTTTGTGTTTTAATTGTGAGTTGGGCGCCCTAGTTAGTAATCAGCTAATAGTTTCCACCCTTGTTTACGACCAGTGTCGGCGTGTTACTCGTGCCGTCCTTGCGTTGATAGCCACACACGCCATGGCCGTGGTATCTGTGTCCAATACGTCAAATTATGCGTCTAGGACGCAAGGAAAACGCGATGGGACGGGACGCCTGTGGGAGAAACACAATTCAAACAGTACACCGTCCTGCAATGTTTCATCGTCGAACGTTTCCACTCCGTTGGATGTGCGCCTTGTCGACTCCAACTATCTCCTGCAACTTATAAATGAAGAGGATGCAGGTACTCTCGACCTGGACAGTTATTTGGAAATGTACCGGTTCCTTCGAGAACGGATCACCATCAATGTCAGTGGACAGGTATATGAGATCTGGAAGGACACGCTGGAGCAGCACCCCGACACTCTGCTCGGCAACCCGCAAAAAAGAGCCAAGTATTTCGACCGGGGCCGACAGGAGTATTTCTTTGACCGTCACCGACCGAGTTTTGATGCCATATTCTTCTATTACCAAAGTGGCGGTAAGCTTCGACGCCCGGATTCCATTCCGGACGATATTTTCCTCTCAGAGATTGAATTCTTCGAGCTGGAAAAGGACCAAATCGCCAATTACAAAAAATGTGAAGGCTATGTTGAGGAGAAAATTGTTTTACCTGAGCGACCTTGCCAAAGGAAATTATGGATATTACTTGAATACCCCGAATCATCAGTGGTGGCGTATGTAATCGGTATTGTATCTGTTTTTTTAACATTGACGTCTATTGTTTTGTTCTGTATAGAGACACTTCCTCATTTTTCAAAAAATGATTGTGGTGAAAATGAAGATGAGACATACCCGGATATGTTCTTCTTTACCGAAACTGTGTGTACAATCTGGTTTTCGTTAGAGGTGAGTTTACGTTTTTGTGTTTGCCCAAACAAATGGAAATTTTTTCAGAATTTTAAAAATCTTGTCGACTTAGCGGCTGTTCTGCCGTACTATGTCACATTTGTAAATGTAATAAGCAGTAACAGTTGTGAAGCTTCCAAGTCAAGTACGGGCTTGGCATTCCTCAGGGTCATACGGCTAGTTAGAGTTTTCAAACTTACAAAACACTCGGCTGGTCTGCAACTGTTGGTGTTGACATTCAAGGCCAGCCTCAAAGGACTTTTTCTTTTCCTTGTCGCCTTGTTTTTCTGTATCGTTCTCTTTTCCAGTGCTATCTATTTCGCAGAAACAGAGCTTCCTGACTCACAGATTCAGAGCATTCCTGATGGTTTTTGGTGGGCTCTCATCACCATGACTACAGTGGGGTACGGCGATCGTGTACCCGTTGGTTTTTTGGGAAAGGTCATTGGGTCAATGTGTGCCGTAGCAGGCGTATTAACCCTGGCCATCCCTGTTCCAATTATTACAGAGAATTTCAATAAGTTTTACGCTCACCGGGCAAGGAATGCAGGGATACCAGATACTGAATAGTTCAATTTTGGTACTCATGCATCGTTATTAATGTCCTCGTGAGCTATTCATCTGTTAGTTATAAGGATACTTTTTTTTTCGTAACTGGAGTTAGCTCTGGTTCAAATATGCTGTAAAACTAACTTAGTATGTATGAGCTCAAACGTAATAAAAATAATATTTAGTAGTCCAAACAATATTGCTTTTTAGAGATAAAACTTACCAAAAATTCATTAGTTAATTTCTGACCGGTAAAAAAAGTACTGAAAATAAAAATAATTAAAATTTCAACAAATTTATTTTTAAAAAAAATATTGAAATGGTTTCGTCCAATAGTTGGACATTTTATTGCGGACTACTTGAAATATCTGCACTACGAAAAAAAGTGTTTGTTTTTTTATTTTTTATTTCTCCTTGTCTTCAAATCTCTTTCGTCATTTTTGTTTTTAAAGTGCCATCTTTAAAATAAAACGCAAGTCAGCCTTGGAACTGAACATGAGACCATTAATCTTTTCTTTCTTTTTTTTGATGTCTATAGTTTACCTCAGTTATTTATAAACGTCAATTATTGCATGTGAATCTTGATCTCAGCATCTTAAATCCATCCATCCATGTTTGAAAAATGTTCATTTTCAATTGACATCTAATGAAGTTTCAATTAAAACACAGGGCTTCGTTATGATTTTTTCTTTTTTTTTTATCTTACTTTTTGTTTTTACGTAGTGCTCTTGCAGTCCTTCTTTTCAATTTAAATACCAGATTCTTTTTTTCTTTACTTCCATCACTTTCCAATAAATATCGTCACTCTTTTCCGAACAATAATTCTTTTTAGTAATGGTTCCAAAAAAAAAAAAAAAAAAGAAAAGAAAAGAAAAAGCTAATGGAATATTTTAAGTTAAGTAAAGATTAACAGACATTGTAAAGTGGTTTATTTGTCATGCATTTTAGTGGTAATATTTATATGGAATGTTAAAAAATTCAATGTATATCAAGGTTTACAATTGCAGAAATACGGAAATTGTATAGATGAACGCTAAGAAAGAGAGAGAGAGAGAGAGAGAGAGAGAGAGAGAGAGACAGAGACAGAGACAGAGACAGAGACATAGAGAGAGAGAGTGGTAAACAAGAAAAACATAAGACTAGCTACTCTAAACAGGTTAGATACAGAATGTATATTTATCAATCTATTAATCATACATATTTATACATACATTATACATATTGCAATTCTAATATATGCACACGTCTATACAAATGAATTTTACAAGTACTCATTAATAAATCTATATGTATGCTATAATAATAATAATAATAATAATAATAATAATAATAATAATAATTCAAATATTGAAATAGCCCCAACTCGGTCGCAGAGGATTTATTTTACATTTTATTCACTAATATATTGAAATATTAACCCGTCAATTAAAAGATGAAAATATTTTTTACTGAGACAATAAACTCGTGAGCTCTTTGATAGCAATTACAAGGAGACTAGATAATAACCTGTAAACTTTTGCGAAGACCCTCTTTCATCTCCACTGTATTCGGCTAATACATCTGTATATTTCGGAACCTAAAAGAATTAGATAGTTAACGTAGTGAATGTATTTTTCAAGTAGGTGGAGAATTCAACAATTATATATATATATATATATATATATATATTATGATGCATTATGTAAAACAGGTGCGAATAAATCACGAATATAGCTTTCAAAACACCTACTATTAACAAGAAGATGAATTAATAACTACTATTAACAAGAAGATGAATTACTATTTTCTTATGTATATTGGAACTCAAAATCGTCTAATAGTGAATGTGAGCTTTTGGAAAAAAAAAAAAAAAAATCAAAAACGAAATCATGCATAATTTAAGAGATATTGCATATAAACCTGATTTTACAAATACAAAAAGACCACTCTATTAGCAAGAAAAAAAAAAAGAAAAAAGTAAAACAAAACAGAAACTAATAGACTTAAACAGGGACATTAGAATAGCTAAGATCGACGACGTGTAAGTTACTATTTTTGAGAGTTTCTTTAATTTAATTTTTTTTTTACAACCATCCATTTTGAACGAGGGTTCTCACAGCTTAGAGCAGAAGCAAAGCTCTGTCACCTCTATGACGTAAGCTGTTAGAATGCACATTGAATAGATAATAATTATTATTGAACTTTGCCAAACTTTCAGCTAGTTATAAACGTTAGATGCAACAATGGAAAAAGATCGTTTTACGAATGTATTCAGCTGCCACTGGCTGCTTGAGTAATTGATCAAGAGAGGGTTGCATATCAATTATTAATATATTCACCGTTTCGACGCTCACGAGTTCGAGTACTACTGTATGAGTAGTAGGGGTAACAACTGTTTTTACACATTGTGGCAGTTTGTTTATACTTATTAAATTAAAAGCGCTTTTTTTATTTGCTTTCAGGCATCTATCTATCTATCTATCTATCTATCTATCTATCTATCTATCTATCTATCTATCTATCTACCTATCTATCTATCCCAGTCTCTCCATATCTATCTATCTATCTATCTATCTATCTATCTATCTATCTATCTATCTATCTATCTATCTATCTATGTCTTCCATCGTTTCATTTATTCTAGATTCATATCTCCTACTTTCGTTTTTACTTTCGTTTTTACATTCTCTATCCTTCCTCCCTATAGGCATTTGTATCTGGCATGTGGGTGAAATAGTTGCGTTTGTCACACTCCTACCAGTATTCGTTATTCGAGTCCAGATTAAAAAGCTTGCAATTTTGAACAGGCACACTGAACTTGAAGGAATGGGCGCAACACGATCTTAAATTCCATTGCACTCCTCTTGTACAGTAGCAATAGCTAACATATATATATATATATATATATATATATATATATATATATATATATATATATAAGTACAAAAGTTTGTCTCTTTAGCAGAGCAGATTCATACTGACGTCGAAGTTTCGTGAGGACACCGTTATGATGTTCTCACTCGTCAGGATTGTTTGCCCGTTGTGCTTATCAACGCTCTTTCTACACCCCGATATCGAGCACTTTATGATAAAAAACGTGCTTGCCAAAATACATTTTATCATTAAAACCACTGAAAAATCTTAGCGCTAAACATGATCTCAATTTAACATTATATATATATATATATATATATGTGTGTGTGTGTGTGTGTGTGTGTATTCCTTGTTTATATTAGGCTACTTCTTTCACTCACTCTTCTTTCATCTGTTCCTTTTTTCCTCATCTCTATCACACACACACACACACACACACACACACACACACACACACACACAGACACTCACACACACACATGCGCACACACACAAATCCACATACATATAGTGATTTCCATCATCTATCTCGTTTATTTGTAATTTTCCATTTTAATTTCTGTTAGATCTTTCTGTAGTCTTCATCACTTCGTTAATTTTTTCCCAATATATTTGCGTTTTTTATTTCACCCCCCCCCACCAACGGTGTCTCTCCCGACTCTCTATTTCACTCTCTTCTGTCTTCTTTCATTCAATCTATCGATCTATTTATCATTGCAGAAAACAAGTCCTTCTTTAAACAGTCAGTAATGCTCTCTCCATGACTACCTGCCTCATAGCCCTTTTGGACTCTTCTCGCTCCATTTCTCAACTTCAACAATATATATATATATATATATATATATATATATATATATATATATATTTCCAAGTGTTTGTATGCATATCAGGTTTTCATTTTTGTCATGAAACAGAAAGTGGAATAAAAAACTCTCCAAATTGTATAATTTAATATTTTTAATAAAGATGACTTCACCCGAGTCTTTCTTCAAAATATTAGTCTAAAATGCACCCGCCCTCCTTGGTATTTTTGCACTGTCTATGGTCTTAAAAGAAAGAAGCAAAAGCAAAAAAATTATAGTTGGATCACGCAACTCATACGGTAAAGGCATCAGTTAATCAGTTTGCTTGATTTTTATAGGGGCATCCAAGCAGTGGTCAATTCTTTTCATACTTCTGCTTATAAAAGCGGCCCTGAACTTGTAACGTTTGTTATAGCGAAAATTCTCGCGCATACATACATTTAACAAGCAGTAAAAAGAGAATGGTTAATACCCGTAGATGTAAGGTTGTACAGTACCTTATTACTGATATAAAACCTTTCCGAATTCTTGACTATGAAATCGAGGGAAATCAGGTGGTGAATGAAGGAAGACAAAATGAGGCAGGGAATGAAAGAACTTTCATTTAGTGCTTCGTTCTACCGTTCAGTATACCAACAAAGAAGAAATGTATTTGAAATGAGAGGTTTATCTAAACAAGTACTGTATTGTAATTTGTGGGTGGGGGGATAATGTCATGGTTGCAAGTCTGTTCACAAAATAACGCACGTTGTGATACGAAGAGGAAAAACATATCGCACAGTATTTCTTCATATAAGTGAATATATAGTTAGTTATGCAGTCTAAGTCTGTAGACCCGAACAAAAATGTTTGCTTTTATTAAAAAATGTTTGCTCTCGATCTGGTAACACATCGGTATAAATTATGATACAGAAGTAGACAACAAAGACAATTACGAGGACAAAAAATGAACACACACACACACACACACATAAATAAATATATATTTATAACAGTCTTATTTAGTAAGCTTAAGAATGAAACCACGACAATGTATAGACGTTAACCGTTAACCCATAGATAGGCGCTTTAGCACACACAATTCTCTGATTCTACCCGTCACACTTTCCACTTTCTCTCCCTGCCATACAATGCTTACGGCCATATAACGCCGAAAAAAATGGTTCTCGTCCAATCAGCAAAGCAACATCAACCTCGAGCCTTCTCAGTACCTAGGTGGGTGACTGCTTGGGAATACCAGATGCCCTAAACCTGGATTTGCGCGTGGTATAATAAACAACGACTCGAAATGGGAAAGCCAAGATCAAATTCCAGTCGGGTTTGTTACATACAATTACGCGCAAATGCTTTTAGGAAATGTAGGTATTCACTTATTCTATTGCCGCTATGGGTTAAATAGCAGGAATTGTACCTGAAATCATTATTATCTGAAAAAAAAATTAATACAAAAATATGTTTGAGCTTTAATTAACTTACACAAGCTTCATAAGTCATAAACGTAAATTAATCAATCAATTCCTGCCACACACACACACACACACACACACACACACACACACACATATATATATATATATATATATATATATATGTATGAGGTTACTTTAGTATGACACAAAAAAGGAGTATTAAGAAAAGAAAGAATTTAATACACGGTAGTGATAGTTGATAGTTTACACTGATATACAGACTAGTAACTCATGTCAAGGCAACCTCACTCTCTCCCTCTCACACTCACACTCTCTCTCACACACACACACTCTCTCTCTCACACACACACGCGCACACACACACATATATATATAGCAACAAATAAAATTAAATGTTCAATTTATCTGTTTCAACTCAGTGGATTCATTTTATTTTATTTTAAAACATGGCCGTTCATGGCTCTCCACAACTTCCTATCTTTTGTTGCTTTAAGTTGCTTTTGACCTTCCACAACCCGTATACAACATTATATATTATCGTTAAGTCATTTATTTGATTAATGCATCAGTATATACATACATTTTCTTTCTTTCTTTCTTTCTTTCTTTCTTTCTTTCTTTCTTTCTTTAACTTTCTTTCTTTCTTTTTCTTTCTTTCTTTCTTTCTTTCTTTCTTTCCATCTAACTATATATATATACGTATGTAGAATATATAATATCTGTTGAAGTATACAGAACATATATGTAAAGAAAGAGAGAATATATATTTATGCAAAGACATAATTGATTTATACGCATAGGTATATATATATATATATATATATATAGTGAGGCGTATAGAATATATATGTAGAAACATTTTTATATTAAAGTTCACACAATATAAGGCCAAAGAGTCACTCAAGATAGTGTGGTGTTGTATGAGCGTAAGAAAATGCAAGACGTGATGTTCATGGAGCTATACAGGAAAGATTCTGGTTAAGCCTAGACTTGACATATTGAATATATACGGAGAGACATAATGGATATGTGATATTTATGCAGAGACATTTATTGAATTTTCTGAATTTTTATCGATTGATCAGCCTCATTGCGAACCGAGTGTTGAGGTACTTACGTAACGCCTGTTTAAAACTGGCATAGATTATACAAAATAACTATTTGTTTCAGTCCTAGGTACAGTCGACTGTTTGTATGTGTAAATGAAAAACTGACAGGTAAGTATCTATGGCTCGTGATAAACACACAGACAAACACACACATCAAAGGAAAGAGGACAAGAATTGAAAATTGAGAGAAAGAAATAGAAAGAGAGAGAGAGAGTGCGGGAGAGAAAAGAGATGGGAAGAGGATAAGGACTAAAGTGAGAGAGAGAGAGAGTGGGGGAGAGAAAAAGAAGATGGAAAGAGGATACGGACTAAAGTGAGAGAGAGGGGTGGGAGAGAAACGAGATGGAAAGAGGATATGGACTAAAGTGAGAAAGTGGGAGAGAGAAAAGTGATGGAAAGAGAATATGGACTAAAGTGAGAGAGAGAGTGGGGGAGAAAAAAGTGATGGAAAAAGGATATTGACTAAAGTGAGAGAGTGAGAGAGAGAGAGAGTGGGGAGAAAAATAAGATGGAAAGAGGATATGGATTAAAGTGAGAGAGAGAGGGGGAGAGAAAAGAGATGGAAAGAGGATATTGACTAAAGTGAGAGAGTGAGAGAGAGAGAGAGAGAAGAGAAAAGGAATGGAATGAGGATATGAACTAAAGAGAAAGAAAGATAGGTAGGGAGGAAAGAGCATATAGACTTAAAAGAACGAGAAAATTATTTTTTTTCACTAAGCTAAATACGGACAGACATTATTTTTTTTTTATTAAATGTCTCTTTACTTTTTAAAGTCAACAAATATATTTGCATAGGTAATATATGTGCATAATGTAAACGTAGGGAATACGTTTTTAGAGATACGGATATTGCGGTATATTCAACGAAGTGTTTACAGACTGAAATCGTGAAGGTGAGCGAATCATAGATGGACATAAGAACATAGAACGTAGGCAACGTGGCAGTTCATTAATTTATCGGATTTCATGCTGATAAAAATGGAACAAACAAAAATAAAATGTCGATATTTTGCTCCTATTCATTGTCTTTAATATTTATCTACTGTCAGTGAGTATGTCTTACGGAATTACTTTTATCTTCTGCACATGTATTTCTCTACCTTTTTAAGCAACAGCACACCTAAGAGCCAATGAAAACTTCAAAGCACATTTGGCAAATTTTTTTAAAGGGAAAATAGCATTTAAATGCCATGAAATAAAATAATGAATGTTCAATATAATTATATGAAAAAAAATAATATTCATCTATTCAAATGTAAGAAAATTTTAAAATGCTAAATTAAAAAATAAAACATAATGGAATAGTGAACAGAATTATTTTAAAAAGTTTACTATTTATTAATTTATTCAAATGCTAACGCCGTACCATTACTAGTTCCCCATACACATATATGTATGCTGTGACAATATTACGTGGCACACATAAGAGTATAGCGCGTCACACTAGTGTGCCTCGACACGGTGGTTGAAAAGCACTGATCTACACCATCAAATTTTCGGATGTTAAAGACATTTAAAGAAGGACCCATGGTAATCATAACCTGAAAATTCGGTCATGTTTTTGGTTTCAAAAAGATGTCACGCAAGACAATTGACTCGCTTAAATATGTATATATACAAGCGTTTCCTCAGATCAAAGATGAAAAACGTCTTCAGGCGAACAAATCATTTAGGTCTTAAGATAATCCTTTAAAATTTATAGAGTGGCGCTACAAAACCCAAATCGACAGTATCGCTGTTTGTTTGGTCAATGATTGCCGAATATTGTCTGTATGGAAACGATTAATCTTACTATTTCTGTTACCATTCTGTCCAAGAACAATGTACTTAATGTGCGACCAACTTACTCGATATTGCATCTAAAGATAATGTTGTACAGATAAGAATGAATATATTTAAGAATATGAGTTCCGTATAGATTAAAAAATGTGCATATTACATGAGATATCTAAATGTAATGAATGTCAGTTGTTCTATTTGTCAGTAAATGCTCGATAATTTCCTCGCCGAAAAAGAGGAAACTTAAAACAACAGGAGGATACTGAGAATATTAAGGCTGGAACATGGGAATAAACAAGAAAGTTTGAAAGAAAATGGCAAAACAAAAAAAAAAACAAACCCAAACAAACAAAACAAAAAAAAAATCGACACTTAGACATTGTATCAGAAAGAGACACTTTAAATTTCTCGGAAGCATAACGAGAAAAGTGCATTCGGAAAATTCGACACTCACAGGAGATGCTGAATGCAAGATGGATAGAGACAAATCTCGAGTTTGTGCAAATGCATGGAAGAATAAAGACTAGGAGGGATATTAAGTAAACGAAATTTACATTGAGCTACAAAGAACAAGAAGTTGTGGAGAGCCACGTTATGAAAGAGCAAGGTAAATAAACAAAATAATATGTATATGAAAGTTAAAAACCTCATATCAGATCGTTTATACATTTGGCTAAATTTATAGCAAGGAAATTAATATTTTAATAGATATTCCTTCTTAAGTACGTTTAGCGACAAAATTATATATATATATATATATATATATTAGTAAGCAATTAATCGAGTTTTATATATGAGTGCGTGTGTGCATGTCTTCGTAAAGAATATATGTATTAGATGGATAAATTGTTGCACAAAATATAAACGTAGATATTATACTATATAGATAAAAATATTTGATACATAGGTATGATACTAGATATATTTAAAACATTCAACAATACATACAAATGGTGTAAGGCGGTAATTTATGAGAAAATTTTCGGTATATATATATATATATATATATATATATATATATATACAGTAATTTTTACCTATACAGAATTAATGTAAATCCACATGCATGTCATAGATCAACAGACTGATTAAATATTATGTGCATGTTCGACAAATATATGCTTAAATTTCGATGTATAGTCATACAGAAACCTGCATCCGTGATTCCTATATTATATCTGCATATTTAAGGGTATTAAATCGACTTGGAAAATACATTTTTGCAGAAATAAATATTAGCTGCTTAGCCGAGATTAGGTTGGCGCTTCTCGTAGGAAGCGTTATTTGAAACGTTACCTTCAAATTCAGATATAAACGCTAGAATTAAAGACAATATATTTTCTGCAGATTTTGTGCGTTCAATATGATATTGGTGAACGAAGTTGTTTTATAGTCTAAAATGAAATGTAATTGTGAGTGTTGAAGGTCCGCGGACCTACAAACTTCCCTAAATCGTTATTTCAGTGATCAAACATGAAAATACATATTTTGGAAGTTGGTCCGCTCGAGAATTTTTGAATAACTCGAATATATAACTCTTATATATATATATACGAAGATAGATAGATAGATAGATAGATAGATAGATAGATAGATAGATAGAATGTTCAAAGATTTATCTTCAGACAGAATTTTGCCGACATATCTACACGTCAACTGTAAGATAAATGTATTGGATGATATATGTATTTTAAGTTATATATATATATATATATATATATATATATATATAATGTTTAATGCAAAAATTTGCCTCTTTAAAAGAGTAAGTTCACGCCAGTTAAAGTGACAACTTCTTTGCATTAAACCTAGCAACGCTCTATCTCCACCTCGGTATCGAGAACTTTTCGATAAAAATCCTTCTTGCCAAAATACCTTTTAGCATAAAACCACTGAAAAAATTAACACTCTTCGCTGTAAGCATTATCACAACTTAGCACTATATATATATATATATATATAGCTTTATGAAATTCTCTTGAACAAACACCAGCAACAGATAGATATGTATTTTTATCTATGCCTATGAGATTAGAATTGTTTGTCTGTGTTATTATTAATAATGATTGGTCGATACAAATCAATTTGAATCGTAAGTCTTCATTTTTATTAGCATATAGTCATTGCCTGCTATATACTGAAGTATACATCTTCATGACTGGCATGGTGCATTATAACAATAAGAATTTAAAAAATCACAGAAAATATTACCACCGACAAAAAATAATTACAAAGGCCAAAAAATAAGGACATTTTATCAAACAATAATTGAATGTAATGAACTATTGTACTTTTCTTTTTTATTCGTATTAGTAACACTGGCAGTAGAAGTTATAGTTGTAGTGACACTAGTAGCCTCTTACTGGTGGGGAGCACTAAATATGTAGTCGTTGTACTCAAAATTTTATCTGGTTCTATGTTAAGATCTCAGATAATACTAGGGACAGGTGCAGTGGGAGTAGCAACATGGAATCTTCAGCTGGTGAACACTTTATTAAATAAAGCAGTCTGTCTTGCAGCTACACCTTTAGCATGACAACAGCTCTTCTCTACTACCACTTTATGGTCAGCCAATATTTCAATCTTAGAACCCCCATATTTAGGCTTCACAATCGAGGAGGACGATCCACTCTTAAACATCAAATGATTCGGGTATCTTCTGAGTGGTGTTAACCTCCTTGCGCAGTATTACATTTGTAGGTTTGTACGTATGAACATAGATAAGTAAGTTGTATTTTATTTTGTTATATATAAAGAGGTTCAGGAATACATTCACTTACACTCGGCTAAATCTTTCTACCACTAACAAGTTTTTGTTGGCTTAAACACCTCTACATTTCATTAGTGTTGAAACACAAGAAATTTCAAATTATCGATTTCAAGGCTGGTTGACTCTCTCAGTTAGAAAGATATATGCAACACAGTCTTTCTCTCATTCAGCTTGTCAGTACATTTGTGTCTTTATAAAATCTGCAATACTTCATATTTTATTTGGATCGATAAAATGATGCTCAATGGTGAAGTTAAAAGAAATATTCATTAGACTTAGATTAATTAGAATATAAATATCACGTTGAGATCACCAAGTTATGTATGTAGATGAATGACTGTCTGTTAATATCATGTATTATATGCTTGAATGTCTGATATGTGGATAGAGTAATGGGTTATGGCTCAGAATGAGAAATAGGAGAGCCGAGTTCAATTACAGCCAGGTTCGTTACACTCCCTTACATGCAAATACCCTTCGACAATCATGAATCGAAAAGAGACATGACCGCTCAAGTGTGTCACATCAGTCTCTATTAATACACATTAATAGCGTGGTAAAGTAATGGCACATTTCTTACCATGATTTAGTGTCTCTGCCTAAGTCTAACAAAGTACCATCACAGGCTGTGATCAGTCAGTTAAGTGCCATACGTGAAACACGCTTGGGCGATCATGTCTCGAAAGAGCAGAAGATTATCCCGCAGTAGATTGCCATTGCTTTCTGCGGTAGACTGGTTGCCGACCAAGGCTATAGAATCCAATCTGTCCTGTTATTTAACTCATAACTGGAAGGAAGAGACGGATTAATACGGGATAATCTTCTGCCCAGTCAGTCATGTCTCGAAAGAGACATGATCGCCCAAGCGTGTATCACGTAAGGCACTTAACTGACTGACTAGATTCTTTGGTGATCAAATAAAGACGTATATAAAATACAGAATCGCATGAGTTGTTGTGGGATTTGGCGCACTCGGTTGTTCTGGTCAGTATATTTGCCACTAATTTTTTTTAACGTACCTATACGTACTATATTGATAGCTGAAAAAGATTACAAAATAAACCAGTCGAAACGTTATGATAACAAAATAAATAAATAATTAAGTGAATAAAAATAAATAAATAAATAAATAAATAAATAAAAAAGTGAAATAAACAAAAAAAAAACAGTAAAAAGAATAGGATCAGCACAATACTTCTTCGGTTATCCGGAAATATTTGGAAAATGTTGAAAAACATGTTTGAAATGAAAAATTGTGTATGATTGAATACCTAAGTATTCGAAAACGAATGAAGAATATAAGTAATTTCATATTTTACATAAGCAAACAACATTTTCAAAATGTTCTTTCAAAGTTTTGTCCAATTTATTTTTTATGAAAAAATGCGTCAGTTTTTGTCTCTCTCAGCCTAGCCTCGTGTTGTTTTCTGTATTTAACTCTTTAAAATGGATTAAATCAAATGTATTTGCATGAGTAGCTTCTGGTTGAAAGAGTAATCAACTTAAATATCTGTGAAGTATAATCAACTGAAATTGAAATTTTGAACGATGAGACTTGTTTGCTAAATTCTCAAAACGCTTGTCTGATATGAAAATTGAATAATGAAAATAATCGAAAAAGGTTCGGAATGATTTTAATTTTTCTATTCATTTCATGTCCGGATAATCGAAGTTTGGAAAACTGGTACGGATAATCGAAGAATTACTGTAGTTTGAAAAACAAAAACAAAACAAAAAAACAAAACAAAAACAAAACCAAAAACAAAAAAAGAACTTGAATTGAAAATGACTCATTTAAAAATAATCGAATGTATCTACACATAGATGCATTCGTAAATACATTATATGCCCACACCTGGTATGAAGGTCAGTGTGTATTCATACATTAGCATAGGAACATATCAACAGATAGAGGAATGAGTGAGTGAAAGAAAGAGAGAACCGTTTATAGGACATCGGCAATGCATTCTGGGAATAAGCAGTTCCAATTAAAAATACCACTCATGATATAAAGATTCATTGAAAATATTAATATGTAGAAGATAGAAATTATTTTCACTTTAAGAAAAGGCCGTTTTTACAGAATCTGGTTGAATTAACTGTTTAAACTGATTATTAGATGTCATAGGTCGCGGGGGTCACAGAGATTACGTAGTAACAGGTGAACTCCCCACTCCTGATCCTTTATACACCTACCATATCTTTTAAGTATACTGTATTGAAACAGATTTTTCTTATTTGATTTTACAAAATAAAATGTCAGAAAAAGCAGTAAAAAATTTTTTTCCAACAAATTTTTAAAATTTCCCGTTAATTCTGATAGCAGCCAATAAATGACAATCATTTTGATATTATTCTTAAAATATCTGAAATACCTATATTTATCTCCCGTTATGCACACACACACACACACACACACACACACACACACACACACACACACACATATATATATATATATATAGTCAACGTGATTGAAGGCTTGAGCGTACTGGTTTTGTTCAAACTGCTGATCATGCCAAATTAGTTGCTTACGTTCTCTTTCAAAAACATGAACTAACATTCACTCAGTATAATGCCATATGAATCAAACATTTGTTCCGTTGGTATTAAACAAATCTAAATGTGCCTGAGCAGGAGTCTGTTACAGGGATTAACTAGCCACCCTAGTAAATTCTAAAGTCTCCCAAGAGTGACGGATGCCTATTTATTGTCGTTCTCACACACTGTGTGATAATAATAATAATAATAATGTATATAATATATATATATATATATATATATATATATATATATAAGAAGTTTACGCACATACAAATGCCTATCATATATACTTATACAAACTGAAAGACACACACACACACACACACACACACACACACACACACACACACACACACACACACACATATATATATATATATATTTTTTAATCATATCACTCCGAGCAAGGCGGTAGTATGAATGTAACAATGAAACTCATACAATGAAACTCATGTTAATAATATACTTAATGTATTTGAGGGATCTCTTACTTTTGTTGAATATATATATATATCATCTGATGATTCGTTAGAGCGTGTAACTGCCAGTCATCATGCATTATATATATATATATATATATATATATATATATATATATATATATATATATATCTTCGTTAACTACCTGATAAGACATTGATTATCAATGTTGAAACGAAATGTACAATTTTGTTGTAGTTATTTACATGTTCTAATGTGAATGTTGAATAATAAATATTTATTGCTCTATTTTTATATTGAGCCCTGTTTTAAATTATTGTTTCGAGCGTTGAAATTCTGTTTTTTGTTCCTTTATATATATATATATATATATATATATATATATATATATGATAAAAGTCTAGTTTAAAGATATGCTTTATTTATAGATAAATGTGCTGAATATTAGGTATAAAGCTTATGTAAATGTAAAAGTGGACATTGAGGTTAACACCGAATGGCAATAGTCAGTTTCATATTTGGACATAAACTTCATGATCTGAAGATTGCTCTTCAAGCTTGAAAGTGACTGTCAGCACTTGGCGTTGATCTTATTGTGCAATTGCACACACACGCGCGCACGCACACACACACACACACACACACACACACACATATATATATATATATATATATATATATATATATATATACACCTTTCAAAGAGTTTAAAATATATATTGAGGAATTAATAAAATAAGATTATCTACTATCTTGCGCCTAAATTAATACTTATCTGAATGATTTCAAGTCAACATTGTCAAGCTCTTGTGACCAGACGACCAGAGGTGACCTCGGACACTAAGTGTCCTATCAAAAGAGTCAGTTCCATAACAACAGCTGACCTCACTTCACTCTCTGTTCTCGACAAATGCTGCTGCACCGGCTCAACCCGTTTTGCTAATTTTATTTCCACGAATGTCTCTAGAAAATTAGAACAAAACAAAATTATTTGAAAATAAAATAATCAAACTAATCGATGAACAAATGAATAAACACAGACACACACACGCAAAAGATAAGGATATATGAATAGCTATTGTTAGTCTTTTAGCAGCCACAAAAAACCTTTTCCGGTTCATACTGTTTTGACGTAAGGCGGTTATAAAGAAATAACTACATGACGGCAACAGTAGTTTTACTAATTAAAAAAAAACATTAATGTCAAGTACAAACACAGATGACAAATAACAATTGTGACCATCATTTTCAAACTTGGAACGGTCCCAAAACCTAGTAAAGATAATGAAAAAATTACATAAGGAAAATCGGATGTTGAATTGAAACGATCTGTTCAATACTAGACACAAAAACCTTAAACCACCAATGATTTATAGAGAGAAATAATAATAATAATAATAATAATAATAATAATAATAATAGTATTAGTAGTAGCAGTAGTATTGGAAGAAGTAGTAGCAGTAGTAAAAGTAAGGTTGGTTGGTTGATTTTACGATTTGTCAACTCTTAGGTCATTTAATGTCGAAATCAGTATTAAAAAATAAATTACATTTAAGCATGACTCGTTTTAAAGGAGAGTCATAATCCTAAGCAGGGGGTGCAGTCAGTGTATTCTAGACTTCCCTAACAATCAGAAACAATTATATATATATATATATATATATATAGAGAGAGAGAGAGAGAGATAGATAGATAGATAGATAGATAGATAGATAGATAGATAGATAGATATGAAGAAGCTGAGATAGCTAGCAAGCTAGCTAGCCAGCTAGATAGATAGATCTGAAAAGAGTGACATAGATAGATAGATAGATAGATAGATAGATAGATAGATAGATAGAAACAGCGATAGATAGAAAGAGATGTGAACTAGATGTGAAGAGACGGGGATAGATAGATAGATAGATAGATAGATAGATAGATAGATAGATAGATAGATAGAAACAGCGATAGATAGAAACAGCGATAGATAGAAAGAGATGTGAACTAGATGTGAAGAGACGGGGATAGATAGATAGATAGATAGATAGATAGAGATGTGAACTAGATGCGAACAGACTGGGATAGATAGATAGATAGATAGATAGATAGATAGATAGATAGATAGATAGATAGATAGATGTCATCGTGGTAGCAGCTGTCGAGTTGAAAGCAATATCATCATTCTCATAATCTGACATTATTAATGATCATGACAACCAGAAAAATGACCGTGCAGTAATTAATACTGTAATTGCAGAAAAGTTATTGGCTTAAGAGGAATTATTATCAACGCCATTATTTTTCAAGCAGACGATATCAGAAAAGAAACAAATCGGATCCTCTCTAGGGAAGATGGAGCGGAAAACCATAAAAAGTAAAAGAACGAAAAAGTCAATAAGCAATATCGCCAAATCGAACAGTTTAATCTATGTATGCGAAACATTAATGAAACATTTGATAACCAGAAAATAATTCGAAAGCCAGTAAGAACACGAAGACTAATTGTGAGATGAATCTGAAGAAACAAGTTGTGCATGTCCACATCAGTTTTCGGTTTTATTGTTGGAAATTGAGTGAGTGTAATATTTCACAAATATCTGGTGATTTTTTTCTCATTATCGTGGTTGTGTCCGACCATTAAAGACAGATAGCGTAACGATTATTGACACAGAATGTGAAATCTGCTATCCAAGTTCATTTCAGACTAATGTATCTCCAGCTATGGGTTAAGTAGCAGGATAAACTGGATTAGAAACTTGGGTAACAACTAGTGTAAGAGGAAGACAACTTCAAAAAGGTCGGAAAGGCAAGGAAAAACGATCTTTCAGCAAAAAATCGTGGCAATTTACGCATAGAAAACTATGGAGAGCCGCAATTGCCTGAAAAGATATTGTTTAAAACAAAACTAGTCTTTAGCGCTTTTAACATAGTTCCAAGTACACATGACCTTCAATATTGCAATTTTCTGAAGTCATGATATTTTCCAAACTTGCCGTTTTCTTTCATTCTGTTGTCCGTTGGCACAGCCACATGTGCTATTTGGCAAGTTCTCCTTCAATTCATTTTTAATGACTATTAAATTCCGTTTTCTCTGCTCGGCTTGAAACTGATAATCTCAAAGATACCCTCCGGTTTTTATTGAATCCAAGGAGATATGGTTTATATGATCAACTCAAAGAAGAGAAGAACATTAAGCCAACACTGTAACGCTAGTGTGATCAGGATATACCAGGCATATGAATCACAACCAAATGTGTGCGATATGGTGACAGCTATTTTTTATAAAGTAAGATGGTTTTAAGCTTTCCCGCAATTATTACTATTATTATTGAAATAAAGAAATATTTCTCTCTTTATTTTAAATACTGTAGAGATAATAAGATAATAATGATAGCGTTAACATCAGATCATTAATAATTATTATTATTAATATAAAGATTAACAAAATAGAGTATTTGAAGCATTAGAATCACCGGGATTGACGTTGGTATAATAAATATAATAACACTAACATCATTGATTATAATAATGAGAATTCATTCGAGAGTCATATTTGTAATAATATTTGCTTATTGTGTCGAGGGAAGAAAGCTTTACAAAAAAGGTTAGTCTTTTGGAAAATGTTTCTTGGCGTTTATATCTGACATAATGATTCGCGAAGTTTTCCGGTATCATATTCCAGATTTTTGAAATATTTTTATATTTCTTTTTTTATTTCCCCATTAATTTTTTTTTAAAGTTATAGCTTGTAAGGGAAAAAATCGCATTTCTTTGAGTTCATTCCTCATGAGGATTCGCGTTTATTGGCAATGGAAAGAATTACACCCAGGAGATAAGTATTTCATTGCCCCTTGTCAGTCTTAGCAAAGAAGTATTCTATTTGGCTGAACTTAGAACATTATATCTTTCTTTTTTTAATATTCGTTTTTTTTTCTGCATTGTTGGTTTTGCAATGAGAGATAGAAGAAGAAGAAGAAGAAGAAGAAGAAGAAGAGATCTAGGTTCTGGATTGGGTTTGTGAATAGCTAATCGCTGATATTCAATGTCTATCTCATAAGTGATGTCATTTAAAACGTTTAGAACTGTTGATATGAAGTAGTTTAATTCATTTATAGCTTAACTACTGTTTTCAGACGCAATATATATATATATATATATATATATATATATATATATATATATATATATCTTTATCCGCAGGTGATGATATATTGAAGTGTGTATAACAAAAATAAAAATGAAAACACAAAATAATTTCGTTTGACCGTTTAAGTGACGTCACCTTGAATGATTTGAAATTGATTCTAGTTTATATATATATATATATATATATATATATATAGAGAGAGAGAGATAGATAGATAGATAGATAGATCTATGACAAAAATATCGTCTTAATGTATGCTATATTTCTGGGGAAGTACTCAACACTAGAGATAGATCCTGTGTCTATATAAATGTTGACACTGAGCTCAACAACGAGTGGTGACAGTCTGTTTCATGGTTGAATGAGATCTTTAGGCCGTGTGTTTTGTGTGGTGGTTCAACCTATTTATATATGCTGGTCAATGTAGCATTATGGGGTGCAATGTGAAGTATTTCCGGCTTATTATATTATCCTAACGGTTATTGAGTAAGCGACAACGATAATATTTGAAATTATTCTAAAGGCTATTGATTAGAAATAATTATGGGTCAGAATGACTTATTTGTATCTATTGTAGAGTGTTATTTGTTTACTTGTAACTCATTATTCATTATTGATTAATTAGGATATTTTGTCTTTATTCATTATTGGATATTATTGTATTTACTTAGTTGTGGTTATGGGGGCATTAGCATTTTGTAATCTATTATACATTTACTTAATAATATAGATATAGATATGTATATTAATATTTTGGTTGTTCACGAAATCCTGAAATCAAGAACATTTAAAAGCCAGACGATTGATTTGATCGAGAGTGATAGGCAAATTTGGATGTAAAAACAGCCATAAATGTTCCGAGGAAGGAGGGGAGAAAAAACCCTTCAACGGGAAAGTGATTTAATTTTAATGTAAAAATCGCCCAATGAAAACCGGAATATTTAAAGAATTCGAAGGACAAAAAGTCTAAAAAAAAGAAACTTTAATAAAAGTGAAATATGTTAGATTGAAATACGTTTCTATTTTTATCTTTTTTCGTTATTCTATCTATCTATCTATCTATCTATCTATCTATCTATCTATCTATCTATCTATCTAAAGCTGTTCGAATCTATCTCTCTATATTTGTTTATTCTAATACACACACACACACACACACACACACACACACACACACACACACACACACATATATATATATATTTATTATAAATTATATTTTAGAACATGTACATAATTTTTCTATATATATCCACGACAAAGGTACATTTGTTTCGACATTGAAACTTCAATGTCTCATCAGGCGGTATGTAAAGGAATGGAAAGCCTCTTTTCTTATATTTGGTCAGTTGTGTTTCGGTGTTGGTGAGGGTTAGTGATAGGGGAACAAGTCTCTGACCGTTGGAAGTTTGGAGAGATTGAAGTTAAAGTGGTTGATTAATGCGAATTCTTTGATTTCTAGACAGATTTAACTTTATCAGTTATAATGTAAGTTTTATGTTGTGACTAGACTATCCTTTGGATTTCTTAGAAGAGCTGGTAGGGGTTGGAGAACATTTTGGTCACTCCCGAAAACCTGAAACCGGCCGCGACTCGAGCTACATGCCCTATGTGCAATCACCAGGCCACCGGAATGCCAGGTTAAACAACTCAGGAACATTTAAATCCCAGATAATTGTAAGAAGGTAAAAACACAGATGTGTTGGCATCGTGCAATCTGATAGAGAGCACTATCCAAATTAAGCTAAGATTAAACACGGCCATAAATGTTCCGATGGAGGAGGGGGTGAGAAAAATCTCTTGAATAAGAAAGTGATTTACTTTTAGTGCAGAAAGTGCTCCATTGGTAGTTTTTTTACTACTAGTTCCCTAAATGATATAGATATGCATAGATATAGATATGCATAGATATAGATATATATTCAAGAAAACATATTTTCCTGAAAAACAGTTTTAAGAGAAAAAAATTATAACTTTCATGCGACAGTAGTATAAGCTGTTCGGTCTTGAAATGCCAGATATTTCCTCATAAAGAAACGACAAATATTACCATTACTATTATGGTAATTGTGACTTGTTCACCGTTAGAATTTGAGCTGTCTAAGTCCATGTTGGGCTATACGGCGGTTTTCCCTACATAAAGAGACGCAGGTATGAACACTGCCGACAAATAGATTCTCTATATGAAAGACTCTCGACAGCCTAAGACAGTAAACGAGAAGATGTCTACTCAAATACACGTATCCACTAAATATAACACTTATTGTAGTGATATATGTGTGTGGAAAACGGGTAAAATTATATTATGTACAATAATGAGTAAACTCATATTTTTAAACAAATGCAGTTAAAAGTGGAATGTTAAACTAGTTACAATAGATAATGTAAAAACTAAAAGAAGATAATTTGGTTTCCCCTCTTTAACTCACAAGTAAAAACGAGAATTGGCATAAAGGATTTCTCCATATTGAATAAGCACTTCGCTGCCAACAATGAATTTCACATAAGTTTTAATAGAAATACAGTACAAATAATTTATTGTTGCATGCCTGGATTATTAAAGCGCGCAAAGACAAAAAAGCCAATTGCCTATGCTCCGAATTGTAACTATAAAAAAAAAGAAGAAAAATACTCCTCCCTCATTGGACAATGCTTAATAAATAATATCATATATAAAGCAGCGGTACTACAGTCGCAAATATCATTGAACCTGAGAAAGTATCGTAACAGCAATACCCTGTCTGAATAGGATTAGGTATAGAAAGAAAGGGAAAATTTGAGCCTGAATATAGTAGAGTATAGGGATGAATGGTGAAGCTATAGTGAAGGAACGTACATTTGTAGATTACGAGAAGCTGACAATATTAATGTTCTCACACCTGACAGGAAGATTTCTCCTCACTCATATGTAGCCATATTTAGCAAATATTCAAATAATGTTTCTCCTGGCCATTCGAAGTTCTGATCAGCCTTACATTCACGTAAGACAATGCATAACATTGCTATAAATATACTCAGAGCCCGGAGATTGCAACACCGAGGTAGTACCTTCCATTGTGGAACACCTGTGATATGTTTGTAACGGAGACCAAGGGGGAGGGGGTGCAATTTACTCGTAAGCGAGTGGTACCATACATTAAACATGAGTCCTGTATCGCATCTTTCCTGGTTGAAATCTGATAAAAAATTCAACAGAGGAATGTGTTCCTTGGTTTCTGCAGTTACCTTTTTTCTGATTGGTATTTTCCGAAACTTTATACCTCACAATACGCATTTCCTAATATCAAGTATCAAACATTGCAAATAGGTACGTGGGACTTACAGCAATTATCTATGTAACTCAAAACCCGATATTAAAACTTCTTGGGTAATGTCATTTGTTCTTCAATCAGCCAACTGTAAGTTTAAAAGAACGTATTGGTGTTTTCAGATAGTAAGTCTAAGTTTGTCCAACTTTTGAAGTTTAGGAGTTGAATTGGCTTCCAGACAATCATAAGTCGGTTACAATTTTGAACTAATGCTTTATAACTCTTGACTACATGTACATTTGCATATCAGTAAAAACCCACCTATTAAACTAAAAATAGCATGTAAGCATTTAAATAATCTTTTAAGGTGTTAAGCTTTCTGGCAAGTTGTCTGATGGTCACAATAACATAGTTGTTTTCTTCAGTATTTTAACTAATATTCAACCAATACAAGGCTCAAAAGTCATTCAAGGTAGAGGGTTACTGTGTGGAATTTCGTAAGATTAGCGTAAGACAGGACCAGCGTTAGGAGTGCAGGGCTAAAGCCGACTTTAGAAGAAACCAGAAACCTGAAAACAAAGGATAAGCATCCATTCCTTTCCACAAAACGGGGGTGCGTGAACCGGACGTCTCTCTCTCTCTATATGCGTGGCTGTGCGTGTGTCTACAGTAAGCTAAAGTAATTCTCTGAGACAGAAGCAATGATAATGAATGATTTATTGCGACTAAGCATAATAAATGGTAAATAAGTAAAAAATCGGGTTGTTGTTTCATTGCCACTGATTCGTTTGCTTGTCAGATATCTGTATGGCTCGATGATGGAATCGCAATACAAAGTAAAAGACAAGAGCAAGGAGTTCTCCTCAACAACCCCACCTGCCAACATTTTAATGCTGAGTGTATACAGCTTTGCCTGTTGGTGGTCGCCACTCATTGTCTCGAGTAGGAAGACAATTAATTAACGTAAAAAGGTTTAACGATTTCGAGTAAGTAATAGCAAGTGATATTATTCAATCCTCTTCCACTTTGTCATCTCAACTCAAGAATGAGATGAGAACTTAATTGTTCGTTTCGCTAGAAAGAAAAGAAAGACGTAGGTAAATAAATCATGGTTTTATTTTGTTTACTTATTCATTTTCTTTGATTTTCTTTATTCGTTCTTTCATTAATTTTTCATTCATTCGTCATTACATTTTCTTACTTCTTTCTTTCATCTTTTGTATTTTCTTTATTTCTTCTTTATTTTTTTCTTTCTTTCATTTTCTGCACTCTTGAGTTTTCTTTCCTCCTTTCCTTCTTGTTTCTTTCTTCTTGCCTTCATTTTCATATTTTTTCTTTCTTTTCTTGCCTCTCCTTTCTTTCATTTATTTTCTGTAGTTTTGAGTTTTCTTTCTTTTTTTCTCGTTTTTCTTTTCTTTCTTTCATTTTCCGTATTCTTGATTTGTTTCTTTTTTTTATTCTAGATTTATCTTCGTTCTTTCTGTATTTTTCACTTCTTTGCTTTTTACTTTTTATTCGTTTTTAACTTTCTTCTAGTTTTTCTTTCTTTCTTCTCTCGTTTCTCTATTTTCTTTCATTTTTGTATCCTTGATGTTTCTTCTTTCTTTCATTTTATGAAGTAACTTTCTTTCCTTTCTTTTCATTATTGTTTGAGGGATTTTATCTTAAACATGAAAGTGGTTTTGTTAACCAAATAAAACTTTCTTTTCTGAATAGTAGTCGTATGGGCATAACTGAAACCCAATTGAAAGTTTTCATTAAGGAAGGAAGTGTAACCATAGATGACAAGCTGATTTTATTCTTTCCAAATTATTTACATAAATTGACATGTAAGAAAGTACACTGACAGTAATTGGTAAATTTTATTATTTTACAATAGACTGAGAATGTAATTTCAAGCATTGAACAAGTCTTCAATCATTCAGTACGCAACAATAATTGGGTTTATTGTCGTTAGCCACCAACTAACAAAATATACAGAATTCATAAAGAGAATTGAAACTGGCGTTCGTCTCCTAAAGTACATTTTTGAACTTAGAAAAACCATCTTAGCTTGTAGATTAAAATTGCTGTAATACCCAACGGTGACTTTAATTGTATTATTGATAACATTTTTTATATAAAAGAACAAAGTATATATATTACAATATTTGTTGGAAATAGCGTATTATTTTTTCTACATTCTCTAGCATTTTTGCTCATTTTTGAATGCGTGCAAAATTTTCTAGCAGTTTTCTTTTCTTTTTTTATAATCATTTCACCCAAACAAGGCGATACTGAGAGGAGAGCGAAAAGGAGGAACCAGTTACAATTGATGCAAGAAAAGAAGATGGCAGTGTAGAAGTGACGGATTTTTAAAAAAAATTGTTATAAAAAAGAATAATTAAAAAAAAATGTACCCTTTATATCAAGTTTCTTTTCAAAGTATTTTTCTTTTGTTGATATATTTTATTGGGCTTTCCTGCTTTTGTTTCAAATTCTGGTCTCAAAGTTCATTCCAGGCACTTGCGTGTCCATCCAAATAAAGAAAAGAAAATCCAAAGACTGTCCTGTTACATCGTGTAGAGGCTTCATTGTGTCTTTTCTATTTCATGTCAAATGTCATTTGTCATGTTAACAATGTTAACTTCAATACCATCTCCTTATTTTTTTTTTATAAAAAAGAAAACACTCGTTATATTATTAACAATTACTTTATTTTGAAGTTATTCTGTAACCTTACAGTTTGATTATGCCTCTGAGCTAGTGTTTTTTGCTTTTATTTGTAATTACTACGATACAAAAAAATAGAGATGTGCTCTATCGACAGAACATTTTAACTACCGAGAGAAAAAGGAGAAAAGGTTATTTGTGAAGATTTAAGATAAGCAATACCTGAAAATCAAAAAATAAACGTGGCAACCAAGTTTTTCGAAAAGCTGAATTATGAAAACAACACACGTTAAATCTACCAAAAACACGTAATTCTGTGAATAAATAAATAAAAAAGAAACATGGAGAATATACGATATTGGTGTTAGCGTTGCAACCTTGTAATCCAACAAAGTTTTAATTAATATATAAAGAAAAATCGGTTAAAAATTCTAAAACAGAATGTTCGGATATCGCCCCTCTTTATTTTTTACAGTAATATATAATATATATACATATATACATATATATATATATATATATATATATATATATATAAGATGTATATATATGTATGTGAAGTGACATGCTGAAAAATTCAATTTCCCCTAAAATAAATATTCTGATGTTCGGTCAGTGAAATACCGATTTTAGGAACGTGGTAGAAAAAAGAATGATTCAACACCTTCTCATATAGATATGTGTATATATATATAAGATGATATGTGTTTATATCTATGCATATAATGCCATTGATGTATTATTGCTTATATGGGAACACGCTGGCTATTTTAATCAGCCAGCTTAATATACCTGACTCCATTTTTAATTTAGGAGTAAACAAGATCTTGGATTTTAAATATTTTTAATAATCCTAATATCTCAATGGCAAAAATAGCTAATAAAGTTAGCTACATGCATAGATTCGCCCGAATGTAGAGATAAATGCGCAATGTACCTATATAGATATATTGGTCTAATACTTTCTTGTATTTACTCAAACAATATGTAACAGAATACTTTCGGAAGTTTTTTTTATAAAATGTAATTAACTTCGGGCGTTCATTTTTCGAACACAAAAACTAAATAAATAGAGATATAGCTTGTTAAATAACTCTATTATGAAGCCACATTATCAAGCAACAGACACTACAGAGAGACAAACATTATCAGATGGTAAGGTGATCAGAAACTTCAAGTTATTAGCTATGATATTTCAAGATGTTATGTCTTTGAATGCTCATAATTCATCTTTTAATAATCTTGGCTTCTTTTTTTTATCAATACGAAAATATGTAGTGCTGAAAAGTTGATAATGTTAAAAATTTGGATTTCGTAATGAAGAAATCTTTTTTTTTAAATAGCTGAAAATTTTCGAAATTAAACTTTCTTCCTTTTGAGCTCATGTAAACTATCTCGCCGAGAGACGGGGGTGGCTGTCTTTAATTCCTGTATCTATTTCCTTTAATTTTAGTGTATCTAACTGCTATCGACGAGGGCGGCAAGTTTTTAGTGCCTCAGCACACAAGAAATTATTACCTGCAATTATGTACCTGTGCGGACGCATCTCTATCTATACGGAAACTAAAAAGTTATTTACGAGAAATGTTTAAGTACATATACGTAAAATATACGTATATGTACATGGTATTCAGCTTCAGAAATTAATACTATTTTCTTCTTCGACTTTCCTTTTAGAAAGAGAAGATTAAAATGTTAAGTCGAATAAACAGAGTTAAAAAAAAAAATTAACGTGCCCTCGCCGGAAAGATGCCGAAAAGTACGGAAATATTATTTATAAGATATATACACCTTTATAGATATGTTACAGAATTAAAAAAAAAAAGATGAAAAATTATATCAGAGCAGATGACAGGATTTTAAGCTCAAAGTTAAAACACAAAATATATAACCACTTTATAAATGCATTTATTTTGTTATAAGAACAAGGAGAGAAGGAAACAGAAGAAAAAAATTCATCTAAGTACATATCTAAGTTTGTTCCTACAGTATATATTTATGCACAACGCAGGATTTTTGATGCTGCGTATTTATACAAGGATTATGTCGCCTCCGTCTTCTCTAAGAGCCCCTCTTTAAGTTTCTCGCTAACCTATCTAATCTATCTTTAGCTGCAAGTCTATTAAGCTGACTATGAAACTAAGAGATAGTTTTCGGTTACTAAATAAGTACTAACCAATGGAAAGTGTATGAATGTAGCCCACTATTTTGGCTAGTCCATTTTTGTGTGGCTTCAGCCTCTGTCTAATGAGTGCAAGAAGTTTGCTACTGCGTCAAGAATCCAGACCTGAGACACTGGGAGAATTTGTATTGTCTATAATATATATATATTTAAAAAAAAAATGTTTACGTCTTTGTATGTCTTCTTTAATTTAATTTTTTTAAGACGTCAATGCCAGTTTTTACTTTATTATGATTATTACTATTTTGTGATTGAAATTCACTGAATAACGATTTTACTGTTTGCTAGTTGTAGCATGCTCAAAATTGGTAGTTCTAGCATGCTGTCCACAAATCCCCACCCCCTCCCACCACAACAACCACCACCACCTGATAAACCACGTGACCCAATGCCAATAAAAACACTCGTTACAGCACCAGTACCGAAATCGGTCAAAATGAACGTGTTTTTTTTTTCCTTCTTTCCCTACGGGCATTGACCGGTCCTTCAAACCATTTCTGTATAATCTATGCACATAAGAATATTTTTCACCTTTATATATTGAATAAAAATACTAAAATTTATCCTCTTTCTATGTTACGATTGTGTTTGGAATTCAGATATGCATTACCAAATAAACCTTTTTTTTTTTTTCAGAAAATAAAATAAAATAAAAATACAAATTAAAAAGGAAGACTGTTCCGTGCATAGTTATACTGAAATTATAGACTGATTCAGAAGAGGATGAAGGCGATGGTAGAGAGTCGAAACAACAGAACGAAGAACCATTTCAGAATAACGAAACATTCATTCCTATATTCTTTATATATTTTATTTTCACTTACTTAAGAGCACCAAAGAATATATAATGTGTATGTGTGTGTGCGCGCGTTTGTGTGCATGTGTGTATGTGTGTGTTTGTGTGTGTAGGATTGGGCCCTGTCAGTGTTGACTATGGGTGTAACAGTCTTTTGCTGCTACTGCCCGGGCAGATAAGGTAGTCATAGTGGAAGTTGTTTGCCAAATTTCTCACACGTCTACCTTTTTCTCTGTCAACGTATGGCATGCTATTGACGAGAATTTTTTGTCAAGATATCTGGCGATTGGATTGGAAGCAGAGAGAAGTGGATTCATGCCTTTTTTCAAAGGCATTAATACGAGAAACGGTCTCAGCCGGTATTCGAATTCGCTTCGCTTTGCTGATAACGTTTTCGTAACGATATGCCACTCCGCACATTTAAGTACTAAAATGTATTTTCACTAGCAGAATAATGCCGTTCTGTATTGCAAACGCCTTTTGTTTCTATGCATATTAACATTCATTCCATTTGTTTGCCTTAATCCGCTTTATGAATAAATAATAATAATAATAATAATAATAAAAATCTTAGAATATATATTGATATTGTTACTTAAATGTTCATAAACGGATAAATTTCTGAGTAAGACTGCTGCTCAGGATTTACGCCGGTTTATGTCATTGAAGTACATAATGACTTTACTTGTTTCTTTCTCAACAAATCAGGCACAAGGCTACTTAATTTAACTGAATTTAAGTGGATGAAAATGAGATGCTTTCACTCCAATGGGCTCTTCATTGTTCAAGGCGTGGACATGTTTGTCAGAACTTCGTTTGTTGGCCAACCAACCATTCCAAAATTCCAATTTTCACCCAACTGACTCATCTGCAAGATTTTCCTGTTCTTTCATTTAGACCACCTATTCCATTAATGAAAATAGTAATTTTTTTTATTAAAGTTCTTGTTCCCTTTATAAAAATGATCTTCCCTTATTACAATATTTTTTTAAATATTTGTGTCTTTTTAGTGTAATAAACAAGTTGATGTAACAAGAATTCGTTTTGAAGCAGTAAGAAGTCTCGGTTATGTTAGAATACATCCATAAAGCAGGACTACCAAGTTCTATCACTGGACTCATAAAATAAGACTATAAAGTTTTATCACAGTACTATTACAGAGTAAGATTTCTAAGTTCTAAGGCAATAAAATACTAAACTAAGACTCTCTGTTCTATTACAATATAGTAATAAAAACCTACAAATTCTATTGCAATATTATCATAAATTAAGATTATCAGGTTTTATTACAATAATATCAAAACGTAAGCCTCCTAAGTTTTATCACAATAGTATCCTACGGTAAGACTTCCCAGTTGTATCATATACTATAATATTTCAGTCTCGTTTTATCTATTTTGAATTTCTTTTACAGTTTTAGATATTTATAGCCGTTCTAGTGTTTATATTTTGTACTTTTATGCTTTTAAAAGGTTAATAAAAAGTTTTCAGTTCTATAAAACACCCTTACATTGATTATACTATTACCTAGTTTCTTAAGGCTTTAGTAGAATTATAACTCAAACTGAATGTTTAATACTTCAACGATTCTGTTTCAGTTTAAACATTTGTTATTTTTTTTATCTTGTTGCTATTTTATTTTTCTATATAATAAAGAAATCGGCTGCTGAACTTTCTTATGATTTGAATTGGAGAGTAATAAGAAAAGAAAGTAAAGAAAAAACAATCAGAAGAGGAAATTAGTTCCGTTTTCATAGTATTTTAAAATGTTCAGCAATCGGTAATTTTTACATAAGGGAATGCTAAAAACTCACAATAATACATTAAAACTTCCTATGAAAATAAGGCTTTCCATTTCTCATCTAAGTTTTTTTATTATCTGTTATCATAAATCATCCATCATAAATCGAAATCACTTGAAGCTCTACTGGCCAAATTAAAAACCAACATCTAAGTTTATCATCACAGACTGAAAAACAGATACAAGGTTCTCCTTTCTTGAGGAGAGTTGTTTTAATTCCGATAGTCGCCCGATCACTCACATAGCTCCTTTCTCAGAAATTCGAAACATTCTGAGATTTAAAAGAAAATGTCCTAAAAACGGACGCCCGTAACTTCTTTTATGACACAAAGTACCAAACCCGCCCCTAATATTCAAAGTCAAAGAAATATACAAATTAGACTGTAAAAAGTGTGATTTGGATTGTGACATTCACAATCTTAAATACTCTAGTGAAAAGAGTTAAACATGAAACAATTAAAAGCAAAATAGCTAATGATGTCAATGAGAGTAGCCACAATGACGTCATCGATAATCATATATTTTAAAAGGGTGCTTGATCGACCTCAGAAGATTCAAGATTGATTTTAATTTTAATTTTTATTTCGTCAAATCATTTAAGGCAATAAGATAAAAATTACTTGATCATTTTTATTTAATTCACAAAATTTATGTTGCTTTCCCGGACGCTTAGATAGTGTCAATGACAATATTGTTTTTGTTGTTTCTCTTATAATTAAAATGTTAGGATATAAATCCAATCCCCAAAGAGAATAAACATTATTCTTTGTCTGCTAGGTATTCCTACACCTACACACAAAAAAAAATGAATAACGTATTAATTTTAATTTTCGAAATTTCGAAATAACTTTTATTTATCTATTTTTATCTATCAGAAAAAAATAAAATACATGCATAGATATGTCAGATGACAACTAATTTATTTGATGACTGTAACACAAAAGAATAATCTAAAAAACGAAAAAACAAGCAAATCCAAATCAGCTCCTAATCCTTTAAATTAATGAAAAGAGAATATATTTTAAATGATTTTAAAGAAATCTTTTTGTTAATCTCACGTATTATTCTGGGGGTGTGTGTGACAAATGTTCGATTAGAGAGTGAATTTCGCCTTAGTTGGCATATCCTTGATTTAACTGACGACCAATTAGTTTCAAGTTGAGGCGATTCTCACTACAGTCGAATCTGTCGTTGGGAGTCATAGCAACAGTAACAACAGCAGCAACAGCAAAATCTGGCTCTCCCAATTTCTGTTTCCCCATGTTCAAAATAAAATTACAAATAAATTAAATTTAATGCAAAACTCTTTTGAAGGCTTTCAATCGAGTAACAAACTAATTCGATTTTTGCTTTTTTTATTGCAGTTGCAACAATAAGAGCAGGACATCATTAAATAAGCTGGCAGAGAATCAGTTTGTTTAATGACGTTAAAAAATCGTAATGACATGGCGCCCATGTTTGATGATGTGGACGGCATGGCTAATTGATAAACTGTGCTGAAAGGCATAGTCGCTATACTTTCGTCAATAATATGTCCAAGTAAAGATAGGACAGTCTCAAAAGAAAGAAAAAAACAAACGAGGAATCAAACTAATTTTGGCAACAGATTGACTTTCTTGTTCAACCCAAATCCTGGTCGGTGTTCCATATTGTTCCCGCCATTTGCTGTCGCTGCTACTGTCACTATTGTTGTGAAGGTCGCTATTGAATCATGTCGGCCTTTTTGTTTCAAACTTCTTTATTTGTCCCCTTTACATCCGAAGTGCGGGTGGCTTCTTTTTTTCAATAACTGAATGACAGTCAACATCTCGGATGAATTGTTCACGCCAGAACATTTGTATTCTTGTGTACTTGCAAAATTCAGTACGATTGAAAGTATCAATACCTACTGTACACCTCCACTTACACATTGTGAATGCAAATGTTTGACCTTAGCGTAACATTCTTTAATATTTTTAAACGAGCGACTAGTCTGAGATAAGGATAATAATAATAATAATAATGATCCTTGTCAGTTTTCGTAAAAGATGAAATTATTTCAGACATGATCTTCTTTTGGTTCTTAGATTATATTATTGATTTTACAGAAAAAATAATTACTATATCTCTTGTCTAAATGGGAAATTGAAATTGAGTCGAGGGAGAACCTATTTAGCTTAAACGAGTTAGTAAAATCTTTCACTTGAAATGATCAATTGCAATATTTTTTTACTTATGAACCAGTGGTTTGTATTGCATTTCTCCCCGACGTAAAAACCTGAAACTAGCATGGTAATCCTTAAAAAGAAATTATCTCGAATAAATTCACATAAAAAAGCAAAAATACTTTGTTTCGAACTCTTCCGTTCAGCCTTCGTCATCTGCATTCAGTTTTCAATCACTTCTACGGAGTTGATCCATAAGATTATTTGATTATTTTTTCAAAAAAAAACTAATCAAATAATAATCATTAATGTTGTTCACCTTTCTTTCAGGCTTTTACAAAAAATCTTAAAAATGTTTCCCCTCATTTTAACGGAACATTTGGCAAATGAATTGTTAACCTTTATAATGTACATATTCAATTTGAAGAAGAAATATTGTTCCATGCAAATGTTGGTGATTTATATGATATGCACTGATGTGTATTTGTGGAAATACCTTTTATAAGCACCAATATGGCGGCCAAGCAGAATGGCACGTTTGTTGACGTCTGCTTCCGCAAAACATTTCAATAGACTTCATGTTTGGTTTATCAAAATGTCTAAAAAAAAAAAGCAAATTATGAAAGGCCAAACTTTATTGGTAGATATTTGTTTTCTTCTTCTGCTTCTTATTCTTTAAAAAGAATAATTGGGATGAATTTTTTATATTGCCGCTGCCTATTTTTTAAGACATCGGCACAGAAGTCTTTCGTTTTTTTTTTTGTTTGCATTTTTCAGTGCCATGTTTTATTTTTATGGCAGCAGTTGCTGTGTTGTTGTTGTTTTGTTAATCACTTTCTGGTCTTTTTTATATTTCAAAAATCCCACCAACGCCCTCCTTAAAACACGTTTTTGCTTCCCTAAACCCCCTTCACTCAAACAATTGAAAGGAGAAAAGAATTATGCATTTTTTATTCACCCCCACCACAATCTAAACAAAAATAAATTGTTTGTCTTTCAAATTTAATTTGGACACTTGCGCGGAAAGAAGTGTGCTTACAGAAGTGATGTGAAAAGGAGAAGTGAGGATCGTGAGAGATCGTGTATATGGGTGATACAGACACATACACATACATACATACATACATACATACAAACAGACACATTGAAACACACACACTTATATGCAGACACACAAACAAGCAAAAAAATCGTTGTAAGTATAGAGAAGAGTACAAACAGCACTGTTTATCTATTCTCTTCACCATGGTTGTTTTGGCTCAAGAAGAATGCTGCTTTCATTGCCAACAGTCTTTCTCAAAAGCCAAAGTACGAGGATTTACTGTTATCTCTCACACCCCATTCCTACAGCGTTCAGTACATTTGGGTAAAATGTTATATCTTATATATATATACTTTTATAGTCATATATGTCTTGACAAATTCCCAGTCGATACTAACCAGAAATATATTTATAAACGTAAGTAGTTGTATTGACGTTATTTACATAAGGACCATTGTCCTCGTTTTGTTATTATTACAACGTTTTGGATGTTGTTTTCGCCGGCCTACTTCACTTGTTTGTTGATCCTTTTAATTGATCTACAGAGTTAAATTTTGATCGTTCCGCTAACCATGTCTAAGGACATCGAATCTAGTTCTTATTTATGCGGAGAAAGAACAATCTATCAATCAATAAATTAAATATAGGCTTCGGATTGAAACTGATCGAATGTTACCCGGATCAACAAGCACCTGACGAAGGTCCGAGGGTATAACGGCCGAAACGTTTTCATGATAACAACGAAGATGATGACATTAGTCTTACTGTAAATGATGTAAATAATGATAATACCCAGAAATTCAAAGGTAAGTAGTAGTATTTAGAAATAGACATATGTACATATGTATGATAAAATCTGAATCATGGTAAGTGCATTGGTGTGTACGTGCGTGCATGCGTATGAAATACAAGATGATTGATATGGATAAAAGATCGATTAAGTTATTTACCTTAAGATACGTTGCTACTACGATTGTGTACATTTAACATTCACCTTAAGTGCTGCATAATACAACGCTCTGTACAGTCAGCCTTAATCATTATTCTCCCTAAAATCGTCCACACCCAGGCCAGAGCCATTATCTTGGGGAGTAAAGTGAATCATTAAAATCCCTTAGCTTTTTACGTAAGAGATATATCCACAGAGAGTTTTGCTTACAGTTATTGTTTAATGAATGAAACATAATATAGAAAGAAATATAAACCAGTTATTTGTATTTTTTGTTATCGATAATAAAATAAATCATCTTTCTTACTATTAAAAATTTAATTGCCAAATTAACAGTACTTCATGAAAACTTAATCTACTTAATTTACTTATCACATGACCCACCATAATTACCCAGCCATAATGATAAATATCACTTAAATAAACATTTTGGGATAATGACTGTCATAAAGCTGCTCTTTGTTGTGGCTATGACTAAAATAAAGTTAGTAATACTAACTTCTGTCATGTCAAAAAAAAGAGGTATGACAACCATTGCGTGCTACCTGTCTTATAGGGTACTTTAGAAATACTTTGATTTTCAAGTGGGTACATACACACACTCATACACACGCCCATATATATATATATATATATATATATATATATATATATATATATATATATATAATTATATATGCATACTAATAATCAATATACATATTGTCCTTCTAGGATAAAAATGTATATATATAATTAGTATCAGTGTTAGCTCTGTTGTTATACATCGAGAACTCTTTATTACCATCTGCACTCAATGTGCAATACTTCATATATATATATATATATATATATATATGTGTGTGTGTGTGTGTGTATGTATGTATGTATGTATGTATGTATGTATACCCACGCATTCGCAACAAAGATAAACTTTATGAAAGGGAAACATTGTTTGCATTCCACCCGATATTCTCACATCCCCCATCCTCTCTGTGTCCAGCCACGCCAAAGACAGTCTGATTTCCCGCCTTTTTTTCATTCTGATTGAATTAGCACCGTAGAGACTTGTGCTTAAAGTAACAGAAAAAATATAATAAAGAAAAATCTGACCATTGTTCTACTGAAGCTTCCTAGAAAGCTACTGCATGCTGCTAGCTACCATCTCTAACCACTTTAATATTTGTCATCCGATAAAAAGAACAAAGACTATAATTCAATATTCAAATAAAATAAAATAAAAAATTAACATTTTCTGAAATGAAGTCCAGTCCTCTCTGGATGTGTTTTTGAACATATTTTCTGTAAGCTCGCAAGTATTAAGTTGCATTTTGTGGAGAAGGTGAACGCAAGGTGTGCCCTTAGATATGGGCCCGTTTATAGTAAATAATAATTTTTTATGATTAAAAAATGAAGTTTTTGTCTAATTTTAATGCCAATTTTTCTTTGGAACTTTCAGCTGCTTTGGGGCTTTTCACGGTTCTAAACATTGGCCGGCATTTCAAACAGTCGAAAACGTTTTCTGACTTTTAAATGAAGTCGCCAATCTTATTAAACGCTTATGACATAGATACGTCTCCGGATATCCGTAGGTGTGTTTATGGACTACCAACATATCTACTTGTACATAATTGTAATATATCTCTCTATATATATACTTATATATAGGTGAACAAAGGGATGAAAAAAGAACACGAGAATGTGAGTGATTTTGGACGCCATTTAACGTTATTACTCGAGGGCAATACTATCTCCACAAATGCATTTAAACAATCTTCACGCATCTAAGGAATCTAGAATTCACCAGTTCCCTGAAACACATATTTTTAGGGCGGCCTGCATCGATATGTCATTTTATAGCAAGGTTCGCCTGGCGCTACGCTATGTATAAATGTTACTGTTTTATTCCATGTTATTTAATATGAATTTGGAAGACATGTCTACCTTACAAGTTCTTTTTTAATATTTTTCTTTAATTTTTTCTCTTTTTATCATATCTTTTCTGTGTTTTTTTATCAGAGCAGAAAAGCCAAGCCACTTCTTTGTAGTACCTTATCCATCCGCATCTATTGATATAATCTCCTTTGCAAAAAAAAATTCAAAAAAGAAAAAAGCAAAAAGCCGTCTTAAAATAAAAACCAAAACGACAAAAAACAAAAATCAACAAGAAAAGATACGGCCAACACTTCCATGTATCATAGTTTTATTAGAAACATTTTTTGAGAGCTTTTTTTACATTCTTTTAAAGTAATACTTCCGGCATGAATGGTATGTAAAAGAATATTAAAAAAGAATGAACGAAAGAATTAAAAAAATGAAATTTCAAACAGAGACCTCTCCTTCCCACTTCAGAAAGAAATCACACCGGACGAAAGCTAAGAACTGTTCCATATCATTTTAAAATCTAACTTAAAAAAGTCTTCTTTTTCTCCGGGTAAAAAAAAAAGAAAAGTGATGTTTTTTTTTTAATTACCCACAATGCAATCGCACGCGAAAAATTCAAGTTCTTAAAAAAGTCAACATATATACCATTTTTTGTTTTTCATTTTAAAATCGACAAATAAACGTCTTTTTTTAAAAACCACTAAGACTTATTTTTTAACACATCTAAATTTTTAGCTTGAGGGAAATAATTTTTACATATGTAGTTTTTTTTAAAGAAATTATTATCAACCTAACTTTCTCTCTCTCTTTATATATGTGTGTATATAAGTGTGTGTGTGTGTGTGTGTGATGCAATTATTGAGATAGCTTCAATGTCAACATATTCTTTTAATCTAAGACTTCACCGAACCATTTGATTTCTTGTTTTAATATTTCACTTTCAAAGAACACTTTCAAAGAATACTTGAGCAGTTATTTAAACGGTGAACAATACTAATCTCTCGTCATTTTTACTTTTTATTGCTCACAATTTTGATTTGTAAAAAACTCACACATTCGAACGCTAATAATTGCTATTGATTAATACTAACCGTAACTTTTGATGATTCAATAATAAATGTAATTTGGACACTGTTTTCGGTCGAAGAAATTGGGCTTCATTTTCTCACAATCTCTCAAGTGTAAAGCGTTACCGTAAAAAAAGATAATCCAACAATCTAAATTGCTATAACTAAGAAACAAAAGGTCAACGATTATTAATGTTTTAATACATTTTCCATACAGTAGACGTAAACACGTCATAACAAATCCTAGCAGTAAAAATAAAACAAAAAATCAAACTCAGATAATCGAATAAAAACATAAACAAAACATCGATTATCATCTGATTGTATCGCTGTCATCAATAACAGACAAATAATTACACCAGTCGGATAAAGTTTGTGGGCGAGGCTCGTTTGGCAAAAAGTTTAAGCGCTTCAAACAACACTTAAAGCAAAATCCACACCAAAATATTAGAGCTTGGTCAAAGAATTTTAAGCCTTGGTCACCCGTGTTTGGTGTTATCAGTGTATTTGTCACACTCACACAAACAATGGTATGTTAAAATTAAACCTCAGACTGAATCCGAAACAATTACTTTTTAATAACTTATTAGGTTTAATTTTTTTTTTATAAAACATACTTCATGCTGAAAAATTATCGTTTTTATTATGCCTTTTCGCCAATTTACTTTTATACGTCTAGAACTCTTGATCTTATCAAATTAAGTTGAGTGTGTAAATTTTGCACACATCAACCCCTAAGATTAAATTATGGCTTGAATAATGGAGTTCATATAGACAAATTTTGACCCTGACCATCAAGTTTAATCGGAAATTTTATAAACATGGTCTATTTTCTTTTTAAAGTAAGTATATCTTTAGAAAGTATTTCTGATAGCCACTTAATTAGTGCACATAAAAAAGAGATCAATTGATTGAATTATTTAATCAATTAAAGAAATTGTTCGAATGAATGAAAGAAAACATTGAACGACTTCCAAATAACTGATATTTCGACGTTAGGTTTTTGTGAATAACTGGCTATGCTATTTTTTTTTATTGATAATCAACGATTGGCATTTATGCGTGTGCCATTGGTCATCGGATTGGCAATAAGAGAATAACTTACTCTGTTCAAGTTTAGAACTCAATGAGAAAGAAAAGATTTACAGAAAATGATCAAATAAGAAAAATATAAAACTTTAAAAATTTTAGTAAGTATCGTTTTGACGTGCATCATATTGCACCAAACAATCCTAGATTTTTGTGACAACGAGACAGTAATTATTTAAAAAAGAACACAGAATTGGAGACGGTAAAATATATAATAAATAGCATATATATATATATATATATATATATATATATATATATATATATATATATATATATTCAAATTATCAAAAGTTAATCTCGTTAGGAGAAAAAAAGTAATTTTGGTTTCGGTTTTTCATTATTAAAATTCCCCGAAATATTCCATTCTTTATAAATTTAGCGCTGACATTTACAAGAAGCCTCTCTCTTGCCGTTATTCTTTACATACCAAAGAAAGGAACATTTACATCACCATTCATACCAGTATGACTCAGTAACTAGAGCAGCAAATTGCCGATAAAAAAATACAAGAATTCAATCAAATTGTCTACAAAGGGTTCTTATTGAAGACGAAGCTAAAATAAGCAAACTATCTCCAAATCGGATCAAATAAGTGCCACCTCACTTCTACGGTCAGACCAGATTTGTCAAAATTAGTAGTAAATATTTATTGCTACAATCAATTTTTTTGTCTTTAAAGCGAATGTTTTTATATCATCTATGCAAACTGTTACCGTTTTTGCGTTTTACATATGGGGAAAATCCTTATCATTTGGTACACGACACCTTTAAATTTGAAAACAATTCTTTCTTTTCGACCATTTCACACTTTCAAACAATTCGCATGCATGCGCAATCAAAAACTCTCACTCAGAAGAAAAGCACACACACACACACACACACACACACACACACACACACACACATATATATATATATATATATATATATATATATGAACTTTGAATTTTGAAAATTTTCTCTAATTTATATTGGCTCTGTATTCTTAATACATTGAGCTCTCTGCCTGCATCACTTTTTAATGTTAATTTTTTTAAAATATTAATTAGGGTCAGGTTCTTGGAATTTACCTTCCTACTCTTCCACTTCGGATTAAAGAAAAACAATATATATATATATATATATATATATATATATATATATATATATATATATAATAACTTTTTTAATCACGATAATTTATGTATTTCAATTGTGGTTTTTAACAATTGTTTAGCTTTATTATTAACTATCTTGGTTCTGTTTCTGCGCATGCGTTAGTGCGTATGTGTTTTACCCTTTCTCTTATCTAATCTACTTCTTCTTGTTTTCTTCATTTATTTTCTTGGAATTTTATCTTCCCCCCCTCTCTCTCTCTCTCTCTCTCAATATTTTCTTTCTTTCTTTCTTTCTTTCTTTCTTTCTCGTATTCCAAAGACTTTATTACAATTGTGTAACACCAGATTACCTTTTTAATTTACTTTTACTCACTTTTATACAATATCTATTTCCTTTCCTGTCTTTCTTGTTACAGTTCCCTCCTCACGGTCATCGTTGTCAACCTCACTTGACAGTTTTTTATTACTATGGATGTAATATATAGTCGCATGGCATGGGAATAGCATTAATATCTATCTATCTATCTATCTATCTATCTATCTATCTATCTATCTATCTATCTATCTATCCTCGTAATATCTAGAAAGGATGGTATAACCATTGAAAACTCTGAATTAATTGAATGGGTTCTGCCAGGTTATCTTTTCTTAGATAATCCGACGGCTGCAGTGCATGAGGTACCCCTGCAACCAACGTGACATAATGTGACTGGATAGGATATGCAAATCCCTTTGGAGAATGTTGTATTGATATTAGTACTTTTGAACCAATTCATGGTGGGGTCTGTCCCTAATTATATGACAAAAAGTCTAGAAAAGTGAAATGCCTGATTTTCTTTTTCTAAATTATTAACCTTAAAGGGATTTTGATAAAAAGTAATGGAAATAACCGAGAGTGGAAGATGATTCACTTTACATTAATATATATTCTATGCTGAGCACTACTTTTGTTATGATGTTGTTTCACAAGGGTTTACATAACCCTTTTATTAAATTGCTTTGTTGATGCATGAGTAGGTTTTTTTGTTACATAGCTATAATGGTCCTCTTTTAGATTGTAGAAATTCACTACTTTCTAAAGACGAGAAAAAGAACGGCAACTTACATCAGTCAGTCAGTTAAGTGCCATACGTGATACACTCTTGGGCGATCATGTCTCGAAAGAGACATGACTGACTGGGCAGAAGATTATCCCGCAGTAGTTTGGCATTGCTTTCTGCGGTGGACTGGTTGCCGACCAAGGCTATAGAACCCAATCTGTCCTGTTATTTAACCCATAACTGGAAGGATTAGACGGATTAATACCTTTCCCAAGGGTATTTGCGCGTAAGTGAATGCAATGAATTCATCTGGAATTCGAACTCGGCTCCCCGATTTCTCGTTCCGATTTGATATCCACTGCACCACAACGCACATCCAGGCTTTAAGAAAATTCTGTGATTTTGTTTGTCTTCCATATTATATCTTTTCTCCATTATCCTTCTCTTACTACCAAATCTACTCTGAACTTTCTTTGAATCACTTTTTTCCGTCATTCTTTCTTCAATTATGGCGTTGTATCTTTTCTATCTTGTTCCTATGTTATTACATCATATTCCTTTCTTTCTTTGAATCATTTTTCCGCCATTTTTTCTTCAATTTAATTTTCTATATATTTTCTATCTTTTTCCTATACTATTATTCATCCTATCACTATATTTCTTTGAAACGATATTTCATCATCGTTTTTCCTTAAGGTTTGCTTCGGCTTACGGCCTATCACGTTAGATACACCGGTTCTCTCTAGATCACCGAAGTTAAGCAACGTTGAGCCTGGTCAGTACTTAGATGGGTGACCGCTTGGGAATACCAGGAGCTGTATGCGTATAGTGACGGATGTGCGTTGTGGTGCAGTGGATATCGGCTCGGAAAGAGAAATCGGTGAGCCGAGTTCGAATTCCAGTTGAATACCCCGTATTCAATTCAGCACTGGTACCCTTGGGAAAGGTACTAATCCGTCCATTCCCTCCAGTTATGGGTTAAATAACAAGGGTAGGACTTGGGGACCTTGCTCTTAAAAACAAATCCCAATGAATCGTGAAAAAGAAAAATGTTGTAAAAATAAAATAACCTTACCCAAAAATCATTGGTTATGACCTTAAATGATCCCATAAGGTTTGATAGGTCGTTAAGCCTCAAAAACAAACAAATCAGGTTTGCTTCAATTTGTTTATTCATCTTCAGAATCCTCAACTTATTCCTACGTTTTTCTTTCTCTCATTTTTATACAGTTTTCTTTGACCAAATAGACTGTTTTTCTATCATAACAAATAAAACGGACTTTTTACTGATGTACTTCTAATTAAGTTGGAAAAATCGACAGAAATTTTCTTATATATATATGCACATTTTGCTCATAGCGTGATAATAAATTTTTTGCTTCGGAAGTATTAGCAAAACAAATTATCTTTGATTTCTATAGAAATAATTTACATAACGTTGATAATTGAAAACTGTCAAGATTTCCCACATACGCCTTTATCTCGAACAGGCAATTTTCGGAATCGGGAAGGTTTAATAAACACAACTATCGCTGATTCATGTCAACGTTTTCGTTATCAAAAGTGTACAAGTTCAGCAAACTGCATTCACTCATTTCTGATCAATAGCAGAAAATCTTTTGAATAATTTAAATATGTTGAAGCACAAATGATAAAATTTACTTCAAAACGGGCTGTCTTTTCCGCAAAGATTCCCATTAGACCATCAGGACACCGATGAGCTTGCTCAGTCCTCATGTCACGGCTGATGAATAGAAGGTAAAATAAGCATTCTGATCCCTGTGTGCCAGGGTAAGTAATCTTTAAGTAATTGTTATGAATACTTTATATTCAAACTGATCACGCACCTATTTAAATCGTTTATAAGCTGCAGCGCGTAAGCGATAACACCGCTTAAACTGGCCAGATTGTGCTTCCCGACATATCTCAATTAACCGGATCCCACTGAATATATTACGTGTTCCATAGTGAATGTTCTTTAAAAGTACAAGCAGAAATGCACACACACACACACACACACACACACACACGCACACACACACACACATTTATATTTGCATGATCGAATTAAAATGAAAAAAGAACACATCACAACACATTTGCAAATCGACTTTCACCTACATTTTATTAAGCCACGACTACTGGAATCAAAAATATGGCGCACGGATCAGTTCCGGTTCATTTTTATCCAAACATTTAGTTCTGCAAATACTAAAACTAACATATAAACTAAGTTTACCTTCGTTTGTCAAAGAACCAGAAGTATAAAATATCCAATGAGGACCGAACAGACGACAAAGGTCATGTTGCAAGTTACTTAGATAGTTACCAAGCTTAGCTTAGTCTGACACAAGACTACTAATACGAAGCAGCTTGTATGGTTTGAACGGACTACAATAGGAGTTCTCTGTTAGACTAGCTAACCCACTAACTGTTGTTCTAGAATTTCTAACATTTCTCTTTCAGAAGAGGTTTTTAAATGTTATTTCATGAAATATTGTCTTTATATTGTTAAAAGAAGTGCGAAATCATAGTATTGGTTTATAGTACACAAGTAAATGATTTAATCTTTTGAATTATTTCAAATAAAAAGTGTGCCGATCAAAAGTTTGGGGTTTACATTTGGATAGATTTTAATTAAAAATAAAAATCACCCAATCACCCAGCATTAGTTTAAAGTCAATATGTGAACACAACTAATGATTATAGACAGTTTCCAAGTGATTCTTAAATAGTTATTTTGTAGTGGTAAATATTTACTTCAGAATTTATTTACTAAGGATTTATGTACACTTGTTTGTATGCGTTTAATAGAAAGAGAAACGGTCCGTTTATTTATGTACACTTGTTTGTATGCGTTTAATAGAAAGAGAAACGGTCCGTTTCTTAGCTAAAATAACTTTCTGCGAAACAGGTCGGCATGTAAACCCAGTTTAAAGGCATGATTTTGAACTGGATTTTTTTCTAGGCAGGCAACACATATTTTATCCTTGCAGTTTCCCTGTTTGTAGTATACAAATTAAATATCAAACAGCCTCCAGATGCTATCAATTAACATTGTCGTGTCATGGATGCTGCATTCAAAATTTAAAAAAATCACTAAGCTATCTATTATTTTGAAGCACTAAACTGAATGACTCAGCGTAACGGTTCCGACATTTCATTCTGATTGTATATTTACTAAAAAATAGCCAAACAACTCCAAAACAACTAAACTACGTTTGTAATACAATTTCGAATTCATATCTCATGGTATTTCATTATAATGTCCAATTCAAACATTTTCAAAAGTTTCTATTAAATGACTTAAGCTCAAAAGAACGATAGACGTTTCTGTCTTTTTCTTTTATAATCATTTCACCCCAAGCAAGGCAATAAAGACAGTAAAGCACAAGGAGTTACCGAAAGTTAGAGAATATGAAAAGAACACTGTTAAAGAGAAAGAACAATAAAAGAAGAATAATCAAGAAAAGAACTATTGACATTGACGTATGATTTTTTTGAAAATCAAAGTAGACAGGGATGCAAAAATCCGGAAGAGGTTCACAAGCGATAAAAACGATAAAGGAAACTGTTATTATAGAACTTATGGCTGCATCTAACCATTTCAACTGTAAAAGGACGAAACCATGCTGGCTTAAATTCATAAAATCTAGTTACCATAGAGAACCATCAGAACATAGGAGTTATTCGTTATCATTTGTTATCATCAGAACAATTAGCATAGATATATTGATAGAAAAGGGTACGGAGAAGTTACGTTAGAATCTAGAAACACAATAGGCGTAGGGCGTGCGTATGTTTCTGCGCCTTGAATATGAGTCCTGTGTAAGAGTTTATTTCAGAGCACACCCCGCCATGTGTGTCTCTGTATCTGAGCTTCTTTCTGATCTATTGCTAAAGAAGGCCGGCTTTCAAGCAGGCAGAAGTGTTGTTTGTCAGGCATAGATCAATACGTTTTCTAAATATAACTACTAAGTTATCGAAGTGTTTTGGGGCGGCTTAAAAAAAGGGAGATAAGATAATCTCATCACTGTATAAAATATAGATAGATTTTTGTATCTTTAAAACATTTTATAGAAATGACACGAAGCAAGACACCAATATTACTGGTTTTTAAAAACGCTAGTCAAAGCAACATTTAAATATAAACAGAAGTTTTTTCAATGAAGCCATTATCTCTAATAGGTTTTGTTAGTAAATATTCATATACTCCAAATATATACTCATGTATACCATTTGCGTCTTATGCTCATATGCAATTTAAGTGCGTGTAGTGTAATGATTAACGATGCTGAACTAGAAATTGATTAAACAGCACAGAAAAGTGGGCTCTCTAGCCGTGGTTGTTGACCAGCCTAGGAGAAGGACAACTTTGAAATTTAAACCATATGGCGGAGCACATAATATAAATCCATGGAAAGGATTTTGTATTTCATGACTGTAAAACTGACGACGACAGTCGATAAAGTAGTTACGATCTTTTAACTGAAAGAGTTGCGTATTTCTCATTGGATAAAGTTCCAATCCACTTAAAGCCATTATTTTGAATCCTTATCAATGTTTAAATTACTGACGCAACATGATCTTTCAGACCATTTGACATTGTATTTAACTAACCCTGAATAGATGTGAATACATACTTCAGGTTTAGCTCTTATAACTATGATTTTGTGTAAGAATAGAAGGGTGAATAAAAACGTGCACAAGTCCCGGACTGAGAGAAAATTATACTGCAGGCAGAACTGTTGCTTGTCAGGCATAGATCAATACGTTTTCTAAATATAACTACCAAGTTATCGAAGTGTTTTTTGGGGCGGCTTCTTCAGCTAGCTACTCCAATCGAAACCAACCTTGCACTTCCCATATTTTACGTATGTCTGTTGCATTGTACCGTGTATGAGAAAGAAAGAAGGGAATGTTGAAAGAGACTGCGGCGTCGTCAGCAGCAATGACGATAACAAGTAGCTTAAATGGTAGTTTCAATCGTAGTGAGGTTTTTGTATGTGAAAGCTGGTGTCGTTAATAAATTACGTACTGGAAAAATATTAGAAAGGAAGAGTAAGATAAAAGTCGATTTTTCTAAACACGTATTATTGTCAATACACGAATAGATATAAGCTCAGATACGAACATGCGGATAATTAAAATAAGTTATCTCAGTATGAATTATGGAGTTGGGTGGGTTGCTGCTGGTATATCACTTAGTGTATTTTATTAAGCAGTTTTCAGTCTTGGAGAACGCAACTTTTGATGAAATATTTTAATTGTCTCTTGTCTTGAAATATTGATTTCAATAAATACTTTGATTATATAACTGGGAATGTCATATAAAGCAAGAGATCAACTTGTATTACAGCAACCATGCATAGAAAAACAGCCAAAAAGATATGTTAGCTTTGTACTAAAATATTGTATATATCTTATTAGGAGTATAATAATGAAACATTCAGATCAATTGTTGAAAGCGCAATAAAAGTGAATGATTATTTTAGTAAAAATAGCACCAGTGCTATTAAAGTACAAAAGTAAATAATATGGAGTAAATATATTAAGTAAATAGCACCAGTGCTATTAAAGTACAGAAGTAAATAATATGGAGGAAACAATATTAAGTAAATAGCACCAGTGCTATTAAAGTACAGAAGTAAATAATATGGAGTAAACAATATTAAGTAAATAGCACCAGTGCCATTAAAGTACAGAAGTAAATAATATGGAGTAAACAATATTAAGTAAATAGCACCAGTGCCATTAAAGTACAGAAGTAAATAATATGGAGTAAATATGTTAAGTAAATAGCACCAGTGCCATTAAAGTACAGAAGTAAATAATATGGAGTATAGAAATAATCTTGGAATTATTTCGAACTTTTGTTCTCATCTTTGTTGATAAAGCTGTTATAATAGACACAACGTTTCGACCAAGTAACTTCTGGTCATCATCAAGTGTCCATAGATTGGCTTATGTAGATTATCTCGTTGATTATTGCGAAATATCCTCAATTATTGTTCTTTCGTGTTGGAATTTGGTACTGTCACTACCAAGTCCTAACACATACTAACACATGTATAACCAACTACGCCACCGTCCCGAAGTACTTTAGTGGTGTACTTTTGGAGCCTTTTATATTCAGTGTCAGGTAGATTTTGACAACTGAATTATGTTAATGAGTTCGTGCCACTTGTCATAATTTGTATTTATAAATAAATACAAATTAGAAGTGTAGAAATGTTAGTGTTATTAAAGTAGAATTTAATTGTATAGGCTACTAATAGTAAAACTACCACTTCTACTAACAACAACAACAACAACAACAACAATAATAATAATAATAATAATAACAATAAGAAGATGAGAAGAAAAATCGGCATTGATGTTGTAGAAAGAAGAATAATTTCAAGAGTGATGAACACTTAGAAACAGATGAAAATTGTATGTCACCTAAGGCTACCTGTTCTCGCTCTGTAGGTATTGAGTACACCAGTGTTATGATCTGATATAAAGAAATGTTAATAATAATAATCGTATCTTCGACACTTGACCAATATGGCACACATTTGGATAAGGTGCATTTAGCTAGTATGCCTTTTTCGGACCCAATGTCATGATGAATATATTTGAATTTGTAAATATGCAACCAACGCTTCTTTGTTTGCTTGTCACTCTCTCAGCCACTCAATAATAATAATAATAATAATAATAATAATAATAATAATAATAATATTTAACAAACACGCTCAACTGAAAACACACGCACACATTCACATATATTTTGGATGAGGTTTCAGAACAGATAACTCACTTTTAGGGATAAGGGCAGCATTTTAGAAAACAACGTAAGTTAAAAAATATAAGTAAAAAAATATAAAAAATCATAATATAATATTATATTTTTATGAAATCGAAGTAGTTATGCCTTCGTAGTTAAATGATTTGCTTACAAAGCGTAAATGTTCAAGAAGCGAGTCATGATGGAATGTGATTCAACCTGATTGGACTTGAATTCATTTTCTTTTGTAATAATTATTATAAAAATAATACTACGCCATATCCTTCAGGACTGTTACATTCAATTAAATCCCCATCCTCCAAAAACATCAGAAAGTTATTGTTTTCTTTTTGTTAAAATCATTGCATTTCATTTCTTCACAGAAAAAAGATACTAGAAAATAATACAAATCGATTTTTTGCGTGAGTCTTGTCGAAAGACGGAAAGGAAAAATCCACCAATTCAATTCATTCAGTAACAAAAATTAGTCAATATTAGTTGCATTGATTCTAGCGCCAATGCCACCATTAACCCCACTAACGTATCTGCTGCGCCTGCTGATAAAAAAGTTGGAAACCGAAAGTGAAACCAGAAAAACCAAATCCGTTGATTTATTCACGCAACTTTGATTCGACACTTACTCTTCAGAGAATCGGCGTTTTTGAAGGCAAGCTTTTGCTCTTAATTCTTGTACTTCAAATTTCTTATAATGTTTGTTGTTCAGATTTCTTATAATGTTTGTTGTTCAGATTTCTCATAATGTTTATAGTTCAGATTTCTCATAATGCTGGTAGTTCAGATTTCTCAAAATGCTGGTAGTTAAGATTTCTCATAATGCTTATAGTTCAGATGTCTCATAATGTTTATACTTCAGATTTTTCATAATGCTGGTAGTTCAGATTGATCATAATGCTAACAATGATGCGACACAAATGACGTTCAATATTTGAACTGGTGCATATCATAACTAGTTCAACTGTATTTATTGAAGCTCTTCTGGTATAATGCTGAAAACAGCAAGTGCGAAAAGATTTAATCTTAATGGGGTTCTTTTGAAAACTTCTGTGATATTTTCAGCATCTCTAGGAATTAATTCTTCCATCGCTATACCTCTAATATATATATATATATATATATATATATATATATATATATATGTAAAATAATGAAAGCATTGATAATAAAAAAGAAGAAACCAACACCTAATCGTATCAACTGTGAACAAGGTCACAATGTGCTGACCGTGTTTACATATGACATTCCAATAATTCCAGATACATACATAAAAATTTATACATCCAGTTAAAAAGAAAAACTAAACATCTTTGATAATGGATAAAAAAATAAACGAAAGAGCACGGATATACAGAACATTGGCACAATTTTTTCAAAGTTTATCTCGAAAAAAGAAAATATTTGAAGGAACACGAGAAAAATTAAATCAAAAGTACTCACAGTCGTCTTTAATAAATCTTGTATAAAAGAGGGATGCTGCCTAAATACACAATTTTTATATATATATATATATATTTCTTTCAAAGGATTTTATTAATATATATATACATATTTCTTTGAAAGGATGTTATATATATATATATATATATATATATATATATATCTTTTCTTTGAAAGCTTTATATATATATATATATATATATATATATATATATATGAATGGATTTTTGTTCGAGTTTATTGCTTATTGATATATTTATTTCTCTCTCTCTCTCTTTCTCTCTCTTTCTATATATATATATGTGTGTGCGTGTGTGTGTGTGTGTGCTTGTGTGTGTGTATGTATAATATTGTATACCAACCTGTATACAGGAATGAGATGTTCCTATTCTCTTATATACGTGGACACTGTTGAAGCGTAGAGGGGAGTAATTATACTGACTAGCTTCAATAGCAGTGTATCTACTTCACGCAGCGTGCCAGTCTTGTATTTGTTCATATACTAATATCCCCAACCTCAGTTTTAGTGATTACTCATGCAGTAATCTTTTAAGTTTACAGTATATATATATATATATATATATATGGCACTTTTTAAAGAAAAGAAAATATACATGTGTGTATATATACATTGGTGTATGCCATGCATATATCTAAGGTTATTTAACTCATTTCCCAGGTCCGGTTATATGTATACTGAGTTCAATTCTTACAAGGTATCTCACTATTATGTCCTTTTGCTAAACTAAGCTGGAATTAATATATTATTTATTTATTCGAGCATTAGAGTTAAAAAGAATATATGGCGAGTCGTTACCTCTGAGTCCCATACTGTTGTAAATTGTACCACATTGTTAAGCTAAGTAAATACCATTAAAATGGGTGCTTAGATCAAGTACTGTTCTCTCTTTTCCGGTATATCAATGTACGAGGACTTGTCATAGAAGTCTTAAAGATAACTTGCAAGCGATTTTTAGTGATTTTGAGACTCGCTGGGCAATTCACAATTGTAGCATTGTGCTACACTTTTAGCGTCGATAACCGCAGTGACTACATTTAATTGCCCTCACTTTCACACAAATATGCTTGACAAATATACGAATGCATTTCATCTCTTCCCCATCTATGGGGAAAATAATATGGCAGACTAGGCTTTGTAGTCTTGTTTAGTAACAGGTTTAGGAAAAAGACAATACTGAATTTAAAACTGGTTAAACGCTGGGCTGGCACCTGCACTGTGCAAAAAACCTAGTTGATAAAGAAACTACAACGATAACACCTAAAATAGTGAGTTTGTTCCTATCTTCCCCGGGGTGAGGGGTAGTCTCCTGGAACTAAGTAGAAAGGAGAAGAACCTATACTTAGTAAGTATCGAACTGAACATTTCTGTTTTTTTTTTTTGCCCTTAACGGCTATAGTCTAATTTTGCTCTTCAGAATAGAAGGGTACGCTGGTATAGAAATGTAGGTTAGAAAATGTATTAAAACTCCATTTGATTTTGGAACAAGAAAGAAAGCAGAAAAAGGAGTTTAAAATAATCAGACAATTTGGAAAAGTGTGGGAAATAAACGGGGTACCTGGACTATAACTGAGTAGGTTGGGAAAAATAAATTTAAATAGCCAGATAGACCTGAGAGACAAGTGTAAGTTAATTTTTGTATTTTTGCATGCTGATTATTAAAACAAGCATATGGACGCGTGGCCGAACGTTCGCTTTCTGGGTTCGAATCTTACCATGATCGATTAGTCAGGAAGATGATTTCTTGATGTTATCGGTCTTGTCCAAGCGATCCCAACGTACGGCATCTTTGTAAAGTGCCTGGAAACTATACTGCGGGCTAACCCAAATGAAACTGGGAGGACGGCACCCCTTGAGGAGTCGTCGATGGTTGTGCTAACTCGAAGTCATCGTGACCGAGGGTTTGGGTGTCCTGTCTTACGCTGATAACGCGCTCTCACCCAGGAATTATGACTATGATCCGCTGTATAAACCACAGGTGGGCTCTGTGGGTGTTGCACAATCACAAATGTGCCTAAGCAAGCGTCTGTAAAAGAGATTAGGTAGCCGCTCTTGTAGACAGACATCATCGGATAGAAGTGGATAGCTATACATATGCATTAAAACGATTAGGAATTAGTGATTTAAGGGACTGACGCAAAACAATCTTCCTACTGTCTACCGCATTCATATTTTCTTTTAAAATTCCTATAATACTTATATAATATTAATTAATTGTCTTATTTTTTCTAGCATAAATTCTGGATAAATGTGCAGATAACCATACAGAAGTGTCCCGTCTTTGCAACAGGTTTCTTCTATGCATCGTATTGTGTCAGAGCCTGTGAAGGCCTTTGTTGAGCATAAGCCTTCCCCAGCAGATTCATGCGGAGGTGGCCCAATGTGTGCCCGTGGTCGCAGATGTGACAATAATGTGTATTCATAGGCGTGGATGATTGCCCAAGGGTATGTGCGCGTAAGCCAATGTAACGAAGCCAACAGAAATTTGAACTCGTATCTCCGATTTCTTATTTCGAGCCGTCATCGATTACACTCCATGCACATCTCACACCCAAGCTTACGGCACATGGCATTTCCAATCAGTTAGTCATTTAGGTACTGACCAGTCTCGACGTTGCTTAATTTCGGTGATTTGATGAGAACAGGTGTTTCAGCGTGATATGGCCAGAAGTCTTTCTTTCATGTATATTCTATATAACACACAGACACAGACAAACACACACGCATATATATATATATATATATATATATATATATATATATATGCTCATTTCTTTATATATATATGCATATATATATAATATATATATGCATATATATACACACATATATATATATATATATATATATATATATATATATATATATATATATATATATGCATTTCCATTCTACTTTTAGATAGAACTTTCCCTAGATCTACTTACCCAAAATTATCTTCTAATCTTTCACTCTCGTTTGTCTGTCTGCCTGTCTTTCGGTTTCAATGTATCGCCAAGTATCAATTATTGTAATCCACACACTGACTCCTGACAGCTCCTGCTTACTCACGGAGTGCTATTTTATCGCACTCTTTTGTGCTCCAACTGACACTTATGTAGGATGTACGTATTTCCTCCAAAAAGAATGAAAGAAAGGAAAAATATCTGAAGAGATTCGGTAACAGTCACTCAATAAAAAACAAACAACAAAAAACAAAAAAAAGAAAAAAAAAGAAAAAACAAAAAAACAAATAAGCACAAAAGCGTATTATATCGGTTAGGAACGGGAAATATTTTATCCTGTCGGAAGAGATGAAAATGTATATCTTTTCGTTTTCTACCATCAACGTCTGACATCATGTGTTCTTAAAAAAAGGGAGATAAGAAAATCTTATCACTATAAAATATAGATAGATTTTTGTATCTTTAAAACATTTTATAGAATTGACACGAAGCAAGACACCAATATTACTGGTTTTTAATACGCTAGTCAAAGCAACATATAAACAGGAGTTTTTTCAATGAAGCCATTGTCTCTAATAGGTTTTGATAGCAAATACTCATATACTCCAAATATATACTCATGTATACCATTTGCGTCTTATGCTCATATGCAATTTAAGTGCGTGTAGTGTAATGATTAACGATGCTGAACTAGAAATTGATTAAACAGCACGGCAAAGTGGGCTCTCTAGCCGTGGTTGTTGACCAGCCTAGGAGAAGGACAACTTTGAAATCTAAACCGTATGGCGGAGCGGATAATATACATCCATGGAAAGGATTTGTATTTCATGACTGTAAAACTCACGACAACAGTCGATAAAGTAGTTACGATCTTTTAACTGAAAGAGTTACGTATTTCTCATTGGATAAAGTTCCAATCCACTTAAAGCCATTATTTTGAATCCTTATCAATATTTCAATTACTGACGCAACATGACCTTTCAGACCATTTGACATTGTATTTAACTAACCCTGAATAGATGTGAATACATACTTCTGACGAGAGTGGTGTTGTTAAGAATCAGGTTTAGTTCTTATAACTGTGGTTTTGAGTAAGAATAGAAGGGTGAATAAAAACGTGCACAAGTCCCGGCCGGACTGAGAGAAAATTATACTGCACTTGTTTTTTTTTGTGTGCGGTCATTAAGTTATAACTTAATCACGTGACAGATATCAATGAACGGAGATACTAAAACGGAGTCATCGATTCGTTCGGCAATGTTAAAGTGCTTGTTGCCTAGTAGCAAGGTTGCCTTTTATTTTCGTTGGTGATGAGGGAGGACAATTATTTGTCCCGAAATACACAGGGTGTGAGAAAATGGCCCAAACGGTCGTGGTTTAATCAAACGGAAGGGGTGATTATCATTAGCTATATACAGACCGACTACCGACCACAAATTCACTCAAAGGAAGCACTAGTTCTTTAAACGAGGTCCTAGAATAAGTTGTGTATCTGTACAGTAAGAAATTAAATGTTAGATCCTCTGCCAGTATATTTTAAAATAATTCACTGCAAGCTTTAGCCTTAAAAAAACAATCTTGAATCCAGGAAAACATTTAAATTTAGATTAACAAACTTACAAAAATGTGAGCACTACGCCGCAGAGTAATGGTTAAAAAGATCGTATCGAGTTCGATTCTCAGTTGCTGTTCTATTGAATGTAACATTTTACAAGACGTGGTCAAAGCTTAATATAAACCTTCTATAGATAAGGCTTCTTACTGTGGAGTACCTGTTAATAAGTTAATTTTTTTTTTCATTATTATTGCTAGGAAATGCTCATTAATGATGTTCTAATACATAGACATAGGGCCTATCTTTGTAGTTACCCATTCATAATTTTTAAAATTCTTAGTCAGAAATCATTTTCAGTATAATTACATTAAAAATTTGAATATCTTTCTGTTAAAAGATAGTCTTTTTTTAATTGTACTTAATTATTGATTTTTTTCTAAACAGTCATCTTCATACGCCTTTCCTTCTCGAAAGTGAATGGCAATGACAATACCTATATAGATTTACATTACTCAGCTTAATGCGATCTCTGCTGAGTAATTCAATTAAAATCTTACATAGATAATCGTTAATAACCAAACCTGGTTTATTTATCCAAAGAATAATCGTTTCAGAATAGCAGAGAAGTTCATTATTCATTACACTTTCTCCAGTTACAGGTTGGGGGTTAAATATTCTATCAAGTAATTCAGATCTATCGCTTCTTGTGACACTTCTTGTATTAACCAGCTTGGTTCAGTTATCAAAACGGGGAATCAGAGTCAGCGGAATCTAAGATTCAGACCTAAATGTTATATTGATTATTATTTTAGGAGGAAGAGTAATCAAAATAAACATTTAAACTGCCTGTCATCCTCTTTTCTGACCAAAATATATCCGTAATTTTATAATTTTCGTTAAGTTTAGATAACTAAATAAGTTAAATTACTAGGGACAAATATGTTTGTGCATGCCAATTCTTTTTTTTTAGTTAGATACTCGATCAGTTTATAAATTTATGATATAAAAAAATTCATCATTTTTCAGTATAGGCTTTGATTCTAACGTAAAAATATTGATAGGTCTACAAGAGCATTTCTTGATACGACCAGAAAGTAGATAGATTACAGTTATATATAGTATTGCTAGTTAAGACAAATATAATGTTCATAAATGTATTAGTGTTATTATTTCATTGCTCAGAATGTTGTAGATTTTATTCCATCCTCACAAGTACAAAGGTGTATCCTTAAGGCCTCAACCTTGTACCTACCTAGTAGATTTTTGATCTGAAATCTTCACTGAATAATGTTCGAGTTTTCTGTCATTAACATTTCACCAGTGAAGTTGACATTGAAAGCGATCATGTTGAAAAAGTAATATTTTGGGATAAAAGTTTTTGTTCATGATTATACAGCATTATCATTATACGACAGACTTAGTGTGTATATATATATATATATATACATATGTATATATACACTAAGTCTGTCGTATAATGATAATGCTGAATAATCATGAACAAAAACTTTTTTCCCAAATATATATATATATATAAAATTCCTTCACTTGCGTAAAAGAAGTGGCCTATTTTAAATACTTTTAAAATAATATCTATTGCACATAAAATGGCATTATTTTTAAAAAACATGAAAAAAAAACAAAAGATGATGGGGGCGTCTAAAATAAAGAAGAGCCCATTTTGAAAAAAAAATACTAAAAACGAAAAGGGCTGTAAATCGGTATTTAAATAAAAATGTTACCCCCCATATATATTATTGTTATTTTACCGGGACAACAGAAATCTTCCCTCTTTTTTCGGAAAGTCGAATTTTTTGAAATTAATTAAGAAGCGGGAGTAACTAGACAATGGCGAGATTACATACTGAGCAAGTCTTTGAAATGATTATTGTGAAAAAAAATCTGTTGAAGAACGACAATCAGTTGATAATGGCGGTTAAAAGATGAATACAAACGAAGCAAAACAAATAATAGCTTAATCTGATTAGTTCTTGCTCAATTCAACAATCGAAAATTGATTTAAAAATCAATTATATAAACTAGATATTTGATCGCCTGTGGGCGTAACGTTGCTCGTTTTCTTTCAGCTTCATTTGCAAGAAGACAACTTCTTCAGTTACCGGTAGGCGAGAAACCATTCTTTTAAGAACTTCATATCTATTCATCTTGTTGATACAGCAAGTCTGATTCTAATGTTAAAGGAAAGAAATTCGATCTAAATGCGATGTTAACGTGGTTTTTAGTTTCCCTGAGTTGGCAAAGGAATCGAGATAAAAGTTTTGGTTAAACTACTTTAGTATTCTCTTTTCGACCCATAATATACTTATAAAATTCAAGATATATGTTAAGTACAGTTAATTCATGCGCATTTAACATAAAGTTCACCCCCTTATATATACTCTCTTTGTCTCTCCCGTTATATTTTTTATCAATATCTCTTCATATTTCTTTTTACCTACAGTCACACACACACACACACACACACACACACACACACACACACACACACACACATATATATATATATGTATACAGGAAATATAAAAAACATGCGCAACTATTGCTACTTTTTCGAAACTTAAATTTTGTTATTCGTATATATATATATATTATGTAAAAATTGTCCAAACTAGTTGTGAAGCGATTTCGGCTATACTTTTAGTAATCATCAAGGATTAATTTTATTTTACTTTAACTGAATATACAAGGTGTTTGTTTATATATGTAGAGTCATAGTTATATTCTGTATTCCGAAAAGAGTAAGCAAATTGTAGCGATATTCATAGTTGATATTAGGTGTTGGATTTAAAAAAAATTAATAATGCTTACATTTGTTTTGCCTTTTTTGCCATGTGGATGATGCTATTATATTTGTATTATCAACTAGTATATTACGGAAAGAGTTTGATAGGTCTCCATGTGTATTCAAATGAAATCGAATTGAGCTATGGTCAGAGAGATGCAACGTAAGGCGTTTAGTTAAACAAGTTGTGGTATATACAATGTAATTATTTACGAACTTGGGTTAATCAAGAACACAGTACATGTAAATTAGTAAATGATATTGGTTTTCCGCAGCTTAGAAATTGAATTGTTATTTTTGACGATGATGTTGGCAGTTTTAAATTTTTTGTAAAACAATTAATTCGAAAATTTTCTACATAATTCACGTCTTCAAAAAATATGAAAGATGGATTACTGCCCAAATACAAAATGATTAAAATAAATGCGCCAGTAGCCAACAAGGAAAGTAACAATACAACGTTAAAAAAACAAAACAAAAAAAAACAAAAACAAAAACAAAACAAACCTTGTTTTGCGACAAATAACAACAGCTTCATATCCCATGTAGAATACAAAGTATTTAAAAGAAGGCTTTCTACCCCACACACAGACCTGCATATTAGACGCCCATTCAATACCAGCAGGACATATTTGTGAAAGATTTTAGTCTATTAGGACATGTATTTAAAGCAAGCCATTAGTAAATTACAAACATTGAAACCGAAATTTAACTATAGCTGAAAAAATTACTGTATGTAAAAAGAAAATTAGTAGTACAGTTGTACATAAAGCCAAAAATTACAGTAGTGATAATAGCATACGTGATCACTCAAAGAATGTTAACGGTACTTTTTATGGTAATTTATTTTACACAATTTCTACCACAACTATTACTACTACTACTACTACTACTACTACTAATAATAATAATAACAATAATGGTTGAGTAAATATTATTTTGGAGACGAGCTAGGTAGTAATGAGCGTCTAGTGTAAAACTATAGTCTAGGAGGGTGAGTACTGGCGATAAAATCTTCCTAAGAGAAATTTTAAATTCACATATAAAACGCAGACTGATTATTGGGGCAAACAAAATGGGAATACTATGCATTCAAACTAAATAAAACAAGACATTTTTAACCTCTTTTTGATAATAAAAGCAATAATTCTTATACAATGATTGTATGATTAATTGACATTGTTCAAGTGTTTACTGTTTTTCCTCCTCTTAAAACTGTAGTGTAGTCATGTTTTAAGTCCGTTACACTCTGTCCCAATTCAAATTTAAACGCCATTGCAGATTGATAAACTCAAGAAAAACGATAATCTGAAAAATCTAAAGCAAATAATACTTGGAATAATGTTGTATTAAAGAAAAAAAATAGTTGTATGATAATTCAGTTCTTAGTTATTTACCAACTATCGCTCCAAAATTAAGATGCATTAAGTGTTTACAGTAGAGCAATATTCCGTTAGTAAGATAGCCCAGGATATCGTTTGCTCGTTAAATAGATTTGAACCTGAGCTACAACTGTGACTGACTAAATACAGTTTAGTGAGCACGAGCGTTCTCATTCCTGTTAGTGAATAATTCATGGGATTTTGCACGAAAGAATCCTTGTGCCAATGAATTCACTTGATGGCGTTTCGTACCTCATGTCTAGAAAGTATAGCTCGTTTTATAACCGTCTAATCATAACCTGCTTCTAATGTTAGAATATAGGCTTGAAATATGCACGTTTTTAGGGATGTGTTGTTGGCAGTTCATTATCATACATTCATAAGAAATGTAATTTTAGATTTAAAATAAGGAGTCCTTACCGCTGATTATTCATTTTAAAATTGTAAAATTCACAATTCCCATTTTCTATTGTTAGACCTTTAGAATAAGGATTCATTCAATATAACGATATTTTTTATGTTTCCACTTCAATGTATTCGATCTGTCGATTGAGCTCGCGTGAAAAGCAGACAAATAAACACCATAATATACAAGGTACGTCGGGTTTGATAGAGGAGAACCTGACCAATCTAATGACAATCAATAAGAACAATCAGATGTTGAAATCTTCCAATAGGAGTTAAAAATGAAAAATACGTTAATATTCGGTGTCTTTTGTATTCTTCATTCAAAATTATGTTTTGATCCAAGACTATGTAGGTTTTGTCATTGAAGGAATTCGTTTGTTCCAAGATGGAATTGTCCATTTCACGTAAAGTAGGTTTGAATTCCTCGTTAGAATTCTACTTGAAAGGACGAAAACTCGCAAGCATGCAGAAATACTGAGATGTCCAATGTACCAATTTAAGCAGATGATCTTGACTTTCAAGATGGTTCTCGGTTTTCCCACAGCTTCATTTTTTGTGTTGCTCTTGAAAATTTGTCTTTTCAGGAGGTGACTTTGCTGATAAAATAGATAATACAAGCAAAAATCTAGTTTTTTCCTACCATTGGTATTCTTGGTGATTTTTTAGATTTAGATTCATTATATAATTATAATAAACAATTAACAATGGACATTTCTAGAAAGAGTTAATTTGATTTCTTGAAATTGGGGTAGCTTAAGAGTTACACGCTATACTTGCCTTTTTCAGACCAGAACATCTCACGGCAAATCCTGTTAAATATTTTTTTATTTTCTTTCTAAAGAATGTCTGAAATAAGCTGACAATAGCTTTGATTTTACAGAACGAACATGCCAACATGCGCACTGCCAGGCATGTATGTTCATCCGCCTGTGGGTAATATTTGCGGAAATGGTTAATACCGCAGCGAGAAAAACGAAAAATGAAGCGAAGCATTCATAATTTCGATTCATTCGAATGGCTTCTGAGCTGGTATACCTCGCCAAACTTTAAAAGATAACGAGCGGGCGTCACTATTCGAGATTGTTAGTGAGTAACAAAGCAGGGTGGGTAATAAGGTAAAATCGAAGAAAAAATTCTGTCTGCCTCTATCTATCCATCTATCTATCTATCTATCTGAAGTTAGACACCTCCACACACATACACGTATACATACATGCATACAGATTAGCAAAATAATAACGGGGCTCCTTACATCAATAATTCGTGTTATATGAAAAATTATATTGTGGTGAATTAAACCGTTTTGGGTACAAGACAATGATAGCTTCCTCCACCTTGTATAGTTTCATTCGTTTTTATCTTTCTATATAAATGCATATTTTATGTATCTATGTGTATATATTATTCCTGGTCCTTCACTCATCATTGCTTTTTCAATCTCTGCCCAATAATGAAGGTTGTACTATATATATATATATATATATATATATATATATATATATATATATATATATATATAAACCTTGAAACAATCCAAGATTGTATAATCAACTGACTTCTAAACGAATATATATATGTGTGGGCGTGTGTGTGTGTGTGTGTGTGTGTGTGTGTGTGTGTGTGCGCGTAAAATTCAGATATAAATAAAATATATATTTCAAAATACGAGATGAATTAAGCCAAAAGGAAAACTATTTTTTATCAACGAGTTTCGTCCTCTGATAAAGTTCATCAGAGGACGAAACGCATTCGTAAAGAATAGTTTTCTTTTTGCATATATATATATATATATATATATATGCGCATATGTATGTGTGCGTGCATGTGCTCGATTGCAGAACATGTAAATATGCATGTTTGTGATTAGGTATGTTCCATTCATTTCAACACTATCTTTTACTAGACAATGTTTTATATTATTATCTTCATCGCTACACAAACACTAGCGCACATGCCCAGAAACACATATTCACATACGAGCGCACCTTTTTCAAACAGTAGGAAATTATGGAGAACTATGATCACCAAAGTCCTGAAACGACATTGCACACAGACGAAGATTAAGAAGAAAGAACATGAGGATGAGGTGGAGAGAAGGAAAAGGAGGAGGAAGAGGAGGCATATTGTTGATACTTATTATTACAATGCTGACCGGTGAGATTGGCTCCGATTATCTATCTATCTATCTATCTATCTATCTATCTATCTATCTATCTATCTATCTATCTATCTATCTATCTATCTATCTATCTCGAGTAACAACCTATCAGATTATGGATGGCCTTTGCTGCTCTGGACTGAATCATACTGCAATGCTTCGCCTCATGACGTTTCTATTCTCATGTCTGACTGGTGTAGGACGATGACACTTAAGTCAAGCTGATCCATAGGGCGTACATAAATTATTTACATCATTTTTATTGTTTGGCCTTTTTGTATATTATTATTATTATTATTATTATTATTATTATTATTATTTTGGGCACAGATTCTATAATTTGATCGCTATTTCTTTTGTATAGAGTAAATTGACTATGGATACATGAGCTAATATTTGTCATTGAAAAGCATATAAGCAATAAAATCCTATATTAAGCAACGTTCATATATATATGTATGCATATGTTTAAATTATGTCAACAATTGCTACCTTATTTTCTCAGCACATATTTTTTTAACATGTGATTGTGTGAAAAATGTATCATTCCCCGTTTGTTCATTAAAAGCAATGAATCCAATTCGATGGAAAAATGAGAGATTTTTCTTTATGACAAGCACATCTGAATGTTTGCAATTTGGGACAGTGGCGTGGCTCTTTTGGCAAAGACAAGATCCCTTTATATTGAATGTATGGTTATTCTCGAGTCCAAACCTTGAAGCAACCTCCTTGATTGGGCGCCAGTCATTCGCACCTCCTGTCCATTCCAAATCTGGAAAATCTAAACAAAAATAAAATGTATTACGCTATATATGAGTTTTAAATCTTATATAAAACGAGTAAATATCTTAATTTGTCAGATTTCACCTTACATATTCGCGTTTCACGTCATATTTGCTGATAAGAATAATAAAAAAAAACATTTTCTTCTTTAAACTAACTTATGAGAATATACAAAGGAGATTTAAATACTTTCTGTTCAAATACAAAATTGAGAAATTGGTATACAGAGAAAAATTTCGTTTATTTTTTACTAACCGCCATTTTAAGCAGGTACTACAAATAAATAAAATGGCCATAAAAAAGATATTCAAAGCGACTAGATTTTGACTTGTCAATAAATAATAGCAATAAATAAAATTAGTTATCAAACAAAAACAGTAATTCCAGTTCAAAATAACGAAAGAAGAAGAAAAAGAAAAAAATAGTAATAATGAGTGACTTCTTTGTTGAAAGCAAAAAAGTAAGTGGGGGGGGTCTTCGATCCATTTCGCGTGGTTTTCTTTTAAATACGTTTACTGTAAAATTGAATAAAGATTCAACAATACAATGTGAAGAATATTGGCTTTTAATGTCGGTATGGCTTTCCATATTGATACTTTGGTCTGTCAACGCTTATATTTCTTTAACGTTTCTTTTTTGCATTGAAACTTAAGTTCTTATATATATGCCAACCATTGTGCATCTCTATGTGTGCGAGGAAGATCACGTTGAGTATACAAAGATAGACCTTTGTGCATGAACGAAAAGAGGTAATCAATATCTCAACATGCGTAAATGCATATGATATATATATATATATATATATATATATATATATATATGAGTGAGTGAGTCAGTGAGTTAAACTATTTTTGAGGTGTGTGATGATGCCTGTTGTCGTTGTGGGAGTTTGAACATGAAACTTTGATTGTGGACTCTACTTACAATGTCAACAATCAAATGGCATAAAAACTTACTGCTATAGCTCTGATAAAGTTGGTTGGTATGTTTGACATAGCAAACAAAAATCAAAAAGTAAAACAATAATAAATTACATTTTAAGAATTCAAAAAACAAAACAAAAATGTCAAATAAAAACTATGAACTTTATTAAGAAAATCAAACTCAAATTTTCTTAATTCTTTCTTCCTTCCCCCACCTTGTTTCTCCTTGGTTTCAGTTCCACAACAAAATTTTAATGACAGTTCGTTATCACACGACATTAACACTAGAATAATTCTTTGCTGTACAACTTATGAAACAGATATATATATATATATATATATATATATATATATATATATATAACCAAGTACAAAGAAAATCAATTCTTTCTCTTGCAGAAATTGTTAGAAATATATCGATAATTGATATGATTTTTCTAGCAGTATAACTGAACATTATACTCAAATCAAAATTCATTAACATTCTTAACATTTGACTTTTCGAAATGGAATTTTTCTCAAATTTTATTCACTTAGTTTAAAAAATATTGCAAATGACTTGTAATCGAACCCATTAACTATTTTGAAAATCGATAACATTTTTATCTTTCCTTTTTTATTGTTTTGAACAGGTATAAAATTTTCTTGATTTTTGGACTGTTACTGGTTCGATGTGACCATTTTTTGTTCGATGCCGTCATTACACTTTCTGGTGTGGCCATATTGCCTGTGACGTCATCACTGGTACGGGGCTATTCCGTTTCCTGGCATCCTTCCCACTGATTGGTTGGCAAATTTCCCAAAATGTCTATTCCATCATCTTTCCCGCCCTCCCTCCTTCCCTTTCATCGTCAACGTATATTCACTGGTCACGTGTTTTCAACGCACTGCAGCACTGCTGCAACGACAACGCAAGTGAACACATAAATGCTTAGCAAGACCTCTTGTCATCTGCTTCATCCACTCATCGCTACTACCAGCATCTCTCTTGATCTTGCACATTTAGCCTTTCCGTTTCTTCATTTCTGTCTTTTATACTTTGCTTTTCACGTTTTCCCGGAGCTTTCCTTGTTTTATTTTTTGTTAGTTTTTTTTTTCGTTCATTTTTTTGTAATTTCTTTTAATTTTTCCTTTTTTCTTTCTTTTGTATGTTCGTTTATTTGTTTTCTTTTTTCTTTCTTTCATTTATTTCGCTTGTTCATTCATTTTTTTCTTTCCTTCATTTTTTCTTTCTTCACTTCTTTAACTTTTTATTTCCTTCTAAAAATTTACTAGAGGAATTTCACCCGACGCAAGATTTTATTTCCATTTATACTTCATTGTCAAATATCCACTATTTTACTGTTTTTTCGATTACATCTGGTTTTTTTTTTGGTAATCAAAACAATATTATTGTCTTAAGTCTTTAGAACGAGGATTATAAATAAATGTACATACAATCGTTTTCAGATAGAAAATATTTAATTTCCAATGTTGTGATAATCTTATCATAAAGCATATGAAATGATTGCAATTACTAAAAGCCTTAGCAATCAAAAAGAAAATTAAATTAAAAAATTACGTTTTCAAATCGATACAGTCAGTCGAAGATGATATGTTTCTTTACATTTAGCTTTAATAAAGAGATGATACACATTAAGACGATTAACTTTGCATTAGAGGCTTGTAAAACTTTAGAGTTAATGATTTGTGTGTAATGTTTGAAAACTTGGCACACTTCATTTTAAACGAAAATAATGGTTCAGAAAGCCAACTGAAATCTAATGAAATCCAATATAAAAGCAGTTGCTAAACAATATACAACATTTACGGGAAGATACGAAGTTAAGATTCGAGATAAACAGGAATATCAGTCAACATTGTAAAATGCAGGCTCCCAAGGATAAGAGATGCATATTCACATCTTGTTGGAGTCTAATACTAAGGTTTTGAATCCAGTTTTCTTACTAAAGATCATAGATTGACGATCTTGCGGTTGCGATAAAAAGAAACTGAGATTAAGATGTCGATTCTCATAGATATATTATAGAGAATAACGTAGTAAATATGCTATGCCAGTGGATTTTGTTCTTGGCAACTTCCTCTCAGATGGACTCGTGTCAGTCCGTTCACCTGTGCCTCGCTTTCGACTGATATTCTCCAGGACGGCTCAAGCTTTTCATAGGCTCTCATCAGCGTACATCGTATGACTTTCTGAAAAGACATTTTCTAAACCAGGCTCTTACTGGTTTGTTCATTTTAGCAATCGCCTGATCATTGCTGCCACCCCTTCAGTAGCAAGGACATTGTACGGGGTGGAGTTACTAGCCTTGTGCCAATCCTCCTATCAGTTTTTATTTTTATTTTTTCGGGCTTGGGAGCAGGAACATAACCCACAGTAACATCTTGGCAAAGATGAAAGAAATACTTAGCAAGAATTACTTATAACCCCCAAAACATTAAAAATGTGTTTTGGATAATAGAATTGAACAGTGATTCAAATGTTAAGATGGCTTACTAATATTATAGGCCATACCAACATAATTGTTTTAATAATAAGCTTTTAGCTAAGCTTATTCCCACAAATAAACGGTTAATGCGTTATGTTCTAGCAAAATCTTTGATGTATGTTTAGGATAAATATCACAATTACTGAAAGAATGGTCGGCGGAAATTCGAGTTTGTTTTTATAGTCATTTAAATTAAACTTCGTTGTTTTAATTAAGTCTGTTTTTATGCTTATAGAACATACATTATGTGTTAGCGTTTATGACTTCTTGAGATAAATTGTGTTCAATATCAGACTTAGGTTTGGATATCTGTGGATTTATCAATACCTGAGAAGTTAAAACAAGCTCTGTAAATCACTTGATGATTGAGTAAAAAGATACCATTTTGAATAGTCTCAATTTTAGAATTTATACATAAGCAATGATCATTTAATTCGACTATAGGCAAATCTAACAAAGCAATGTGAGATAGTTTTAAGTTAATTTATAATGTGTAAGTATGTTTAAAACAGCATAACTTCTCTAGTTAAACAACGTATTTTTATGTTTTACCGAAGAAAAATCTTTGAAAATGGCTAAAAAATCTGGAAATGGTTTTACCAAAAGAACATCTTTTAAAATAGCTAGTTTAAACGTCTGCTCATTTGAAGATGGTGAATAAGTGAGTGAAATTTTCTGAGGATTTTTGTTTTTTTTTCTTGCTATAAAATTTTTTCCTATCCCGATCGAGAGAATGAAAAAATATTCCCAACATATGAACATTTTTTATTAGTTTGCATCAAAAAGTATTAACCTCACAGATCACTTATTTGCCCTGGAGCAAAGGCCGATATATCATGCGGTAAAATTATTTGTCCTCTGCCTCCTTTATATTTTGATAAATAATCGGAGAGTAACCAAAGACAATCCATGAATGGTAACGAATGCAGCTGCAATAAACAATAAGAGATTCGATTTCAAAAGTTCATTGTCTTAAATTTGCTTACTCCAAAAAGGATTCTGGGTTACATATCTATATATAGAGAGTAGTATTATTTAAAGGAGGTAACTATACGTTTTGACTACTGTAAAAGTAATGATTAACTTAGAGCAGCTGATAAAATATCTAGCAAGGAATTTCTTTATACTGGTTCCTTTTTGCACTTAGTAAATAGGAGAGTGATTAAAAAAATTTCGTAGACAACCATTAAAGTATTAAAATCAGTAACTATATTGAATCGTTTGGTGAAACGTTTTGCTGAAGGCAGCTCAAAATATCACTGCCTATATGTTTTTTTACTTTTGGTTTAATTTAGCTTATACAATATTGTTGTGTCGAATTCTTCGCCGCCAAGTTGTTGTGGCCTGTTAGGGTCAGGAAGAAAGACACGGAAACAAGAAGGTAGGTTCAAACAGTGTATTAGAATAACAGAACATATATGCAATAATAAGTGTTAGTAATCAGCAAAATAGAAGTGTACGTCCGTACTGTATAGTTACGCTGCGTCTCGGTTGTCTCCAGACTGCCTCACAGCTTCCTCCCAGGGAGTCACGCAGGTTAGTATTTATTGACCGACCAAGAGTTCATTCACTGTAAATAGGGCACTATAACAAACATAATATAGAAAGATGTGTATTAGTTATTATTTTTAATCTTTTCACTCCAAACAAGGCAGACAAGCCACTAAGACATAAGAGAGTGACTGAATGTGAAAGAATAAGAAAATGAGAAACATTATTAACGAGCGAGACCAATACAAGGAGAACAATAGTTTAAATATTTTAGCAGTAATGCAGCATATAATATGGCTAACTTAAATTTTAAACGAATGTAATATGATACCAAGCATCAAATAAACGTGAAGCATCAGGCTTTTGATATAAAGACAGTCCTATCCGCCAGATAGATAAACACGTAGTCTTAAACCTGCATCTGATTTTGTGAACATGGAAGTATTAACAATCATTCAAGAAAGGATTTGTGTAATCTCTCACAAATTGCAAAATGGATGTAAGGTCAACGTGTCAGATATGAGACGACAGGGCTCGCACCACAGAATAGCCCAGAGTAACTGATAAGTAGATAAAATGTTAGGCAATTCAACTCTCAGGTTACCATTTACTCGATATACCCACTACCTTACACAAAGACAGAAAAAGTGTTTCTTCAGTTAGTGTTGTTGTCTATGATTACAGCGTTAACATTTTCAAATCGTAATTTTCGAAACTTTGCCGATCTATTCGTATCTTAAACAAGATGGTTACTCAAGAAATACTCTCATGAACCTGTCCACATCCACTAATGTTTTCCAGCCATTAAATTCTGTGAGATTAAAAAGTTCCGATTGGATTATCGTTCTGCCAGTTGCAGCTCCACGTCATTGACACTTTGTTATAAAGATTTATACATTACTTATCTGAACCTCGGGTCTATTTAATTCACTTTTGCTTTTAATTTCCACCTTGCTCTTCTCTTTCCTGCACATCCATGTCCACCTCCCAACAATCTATTTTTTTATTTCTCTCTCTCTCCCTCTCTCTCTCTCTCTTTCTATCATTTTCTCTTCTTCATTATTCCGTTTCTTGTTCTTTTGTATTTTGCCTTTATCCGACAGAGAAGTCAATGAAAAAACAGAATCACCCGGCAGTGACAATTACTGGTACAGTTCCCAAAAATAACATTTTATATTCTGAATCCTATATATATATATTGAGTGTAAAGTCGTTTGATTTCGAACTTTTCTAAATCACCAGTTCTCAATCCATATGCACTGTTAAACAACACACATACATTGCATTATATAGTGGGGTGCTGAGAAGCTCGCTATCCGGTTAATTTCCCCAAACCCATATTTAGTCAGTCAAATACTGATTTTCTGAAGTGTTTTGGGCTAAGAACTTTTCAGCACCCTTCCATAGAAATCGGCTCCATTGAGAGACGATTTTTGTGATTGATGTCGTTAACTTACACTCAAAAAGCACCCCAAGTACCGAACGCTTGCAGGCGTTTATGATACCGTTTTTTCTTCCTTTTTTTAAAAGTCTTCCTTGTAAATTTTCTTTCCAAGCATTATCTTTGCTCATGTTTTTTATGTATTGTTCTCAGAGGAAGGAAACAAAAACATGCCTTTTTTAAGCATTCTTTTTTTTCATTTTGTTGTTGTTGTTGACATTTTAAATTATTTTTTATGAACTCGATTGCATTTGTCGAAACGAAATCAAACATTGTATTCCAGAAAGTGTATAAACATTTCCAGGAATTATTTGAATACGAAAGATATTTTAAATATTGATGACTACTGTTAGGTTTCTGCTTTTATGACACCATTTGCTCTGAGATCTCAGATGAATATCGTAAACATTGTCGCAGTAGCCATTTTTCTAAACTTGTACGTGTCCTCAATTAACGTCTAAGAAAAAGATTAATTTTAACTGACTTAAGTTAAATCAATTTGATCCTTAGTTTATTGATGCAAGCAATATTTCTTTTACATATAAAAATAGTCTTTCAAGAATATAAGCAAAATAAAACAGTTCTAATTGCATTGTATAAGATAATAATACAAACTGAAACATCTGTTTGATATATTGATTAAAATAGTTATTTCTTGTTTGAATAATCGAAGAGAAACCTCAAAATTTGATTTTATAATAAAAAGAAAATAAAAGGAAATATTTTTTTTATTTAAAGTTTCCAATCTTTGCTGAAATAGAATCTATTTTTTATATTTCTTTAAGGAAAGAAAGTATTTTGAGAGGACAGTTTTAGCGAAATCGAAAAGATATTTATGGAGGACATTTTGTACAATATTAAAGGTGAAAATTGAGAAGTCTACGTGCAACCACAATTCTTGACCCTCTACTTAAATGATGATAACGTAAACTAAAATAAATTATTAAATAAAGCAACTACATTAATATACTTATGTGCGTGTATTCTTCTAATACCTAAAAGTAAAACACAGAAGATATATCTGGAAAACCATGTTTGATCGCGTTGAAATATAAGGCTATTCTCTTCATCAGACATCGATAGTGTGGGAGGATTGGTTTTGAACTACACGTATCGACTCACTATTTCTGGAAGCTAATATTTTATAATGTAACAATCAATTGCAATATTTTACCATAATTTTTTGGTAACGTTTTTAAGACAATTTTATTTGAGTGGACATCGTTTTTATTTCTGTTACTCCTATTTTTATTCTATTTCGAATGAAAAGTCGACGAATATATAAATCTACTTTTGAAAAAACTGAACCACGAATGTGACAGATTATGCTGCAAACGTGACACACATAAAACATGTGATGATTACCATGCGAAAGAAAATGAAAAAGGAAAAATTAAATGACAACACAATCAAAGAAAACAATGTGTGTTGTTAACTGCAGGGAATTTGAAAGAAAAGAAAGCAAAAAGAAATAACAACACAAAAAATGATTTGCCCTCAGTTAACACACGCGGTGATTCTAAATAAGATATCAATTTTCTCCTCTTGGTCGTGCGGTCAAAGTTCAACTTGGAAACTTATTGACAAAATTGAAAGCTGGACGTAATCAGTGGTGATAAAAAAAGCATCACTTAAATTTGGCAAGTAAAGGTTTTCCACCGATGCATTAAAACATGCACAATATATATATATATATATATATATATATATATGAAAGCCCAATTCACAATATAGACTTAAATCAAGTGGAATGACCTGACTAAGCCATAATCTTTAAAAAGCGTGAAGAAAAGCAATGTCTCTTCGAAGTATCTCCCACTTCCAAGAACAACAAGAACAACAAGAACAACAAAAACAATATATATATATATATATATATATATATATATATATATATATATATGATGATGATGACAAAAAATAAAAAAAGTAAAAATAGACAAAAAGACAAGAAAAGAAAAAATTTAAAAAAAATGTCAGAACAATTGGATTGGAGAGGATCTTACCCCTAAAGAAGTCGTAAGTATATATATATAAATAGAAATCGTCGTCTTTATATTAGACGAGATTTTTCTTCCATTATCTTTGTTTTCAGACAAAGGAATAAGACGTCCTAAAGCCCGAAAACTTCCGAAGAATCTGGCCAATCTTTAGAAAAAAAAAAAAAAAAAAGACACAATAAGAATGTGTTACTGTTAATGATAATAATAGTAACCAATTACCACTGCGGCCATTTATGACACCCATACGGATACGGGCAACAAAATCATAAGTACTACAAACGAAAAAAGAAATAGATAAGAAAGCAAACGTAAAAAATAATAGAAGTTTAAAATATTTCCTGATTTCTTTCAGCGTGAATACAACTTTAGCAGAGTCTGGAACGGCATGTGGAGTCTGCGAACCTTGAAATCTGATATTCACAACGAAAAATTGCAAAAATGGTTCGATATTGGATTTGAGGACTTTACAGGATGTCGACACTAATCAAAATAAAAAGAAAGAACTACAGAATTTCTAAGGAACGTTTTTACCGCCTAAAAAGCGCCGGAAGTACTACAGTTTACAAGTCTGGGATTATTTTTTTTGCCTTGTGAACTACGTCAGCGCATGTTTCCTAAATGTATTACAAACAAGTAAGATGTACTTCCGGTTCTTCTTAACATTGTGATGTGTTTTTTTTCTCTCTTTTTTCTCTTTTGGTGGGGGGGTATTTATTTTTAATCACCAATTAAAAAAAACATTTTGTTTTGATTGCTCCAAATATGGAAATTTTGGAGCAGAAATGAACTGTCGTTGTGTGATACACATAATTATTTGATCACGTGATGCAACTTCATTTTTAGCGGTTATGTATATTAATTATCTGATCCTTCCCTATTTTTTTTAAAACATGTAAATGATTTGCAAAAAAACAAAGAAACAAACAATTCTCTTTCTGTCCTTTTGCCTCCATCTTTTTTCAAAGCATATATGCATTTACTGTTTCTTTTTTAAAATCTATTTTTAATTGTTTTTATTGAAAAGAAAATGTTTTGTCCAACGCCAGAAAAAAAAGGGAATAAAAAAGCAACAAAGAAGTGTCCACACTACCAAACAACTATTGTAATGAATAAAAAGAAAAACTTCTAGAACTGCTCTATAAAGTTATCTGAGGTAAGAAAAATAAAAGAACATTAAATACAGCTTAAAAAGACTTATTTCCCAAAATGAAATGTGGAAAAAATTCAGTATCGTTAAAAGAACTCTAAAAACAATGCAAGATACAAATATGTGTAACCTGTTTACATATATCATCGAAAAAAAAAGCAAGAAAAACATTTTCATCTTTTAATATTATTATTACTACTATCATTCTCTACACCTAGAAAAATTCCATTCGAAGACGTGTTTAAATGTCTTTAGCAATGGAAACTTAGATTAAAGTTTTATCTTCTTTACTATTTAAACTAACAATAATTTTGATCGATCATAAAGCAATTTGACTAGTTCATCTCACAGAAGTAATTAGTTTCTATTCATTTTCTTTTACATTGAAAATATTTAATGAGTGTAATGGTTGGTCACCTCATGTTTGATAAAAGAAGAAAAAGTTTGCGTTGTATGAAAAAAAAAAAATGACCGACTCTTACTCTTACCTGCAAATTAATTAATGCCCCTTTGTTCCTCCACTGAGTGCGGGGAAATACAAACTAATATTTAACACGAATAAAAAAAATAAAGAAAATTATTTTCATTATGCTTAAATTATTTCGTTTATATATTTGCATAAAACACAATATGGCTTCTGTCCGATTACAGATGTTATGTTTCATAGATTAAATGTAACATTTGATTATGAAACACGTAGTACAATGTTATTAGAATATTTAATTTTATTCAGTATTTAATTTAATTTAACTTTATTTATATTCTTAGTTAATTATTGATATATTTAACATATGTGGTTTCATATGATTTTTAAAATTAATATATTTATTTAAATTTAAGCATGTTCGCCTTCTATTAAACAGATAATATAATATTACCTGCAGCGTCTTTTAGCTTGCAAATCAGTTAAATGTCTCTTTTTTCCTCCGCTGAGTGAAGGGTGAGGTATATAAAGTAATCAATAAAAATTATTGAAATAAAAAAGAAAACAAAACAGACTATTAAAACTCATTAACAAATTTCACTTTTCTGCTTTTTTTTTTAGATCTGTAAAATAATATTTTAAAGGAAAAAATAATAACACTTTAAATTCTCCAATTTATTTACTTTTTCTTTCTATTCAAAATTTAACTTGTGGATAATGATACCTTTTCATAGTATTGCATCTTGTTTTGCAAGATGTTC